>QWWL01000014.1:0-346020 GCA_003689335.1 Venturia asperata
TCTTAAGGATATACTCGAAGATATTAATAGTAATAGTAATAATAAGATAGGTAGTAAGAATAGATCTAATACCGAGGAAGGTACTAGTACTTAGAATTAATATCTAAGTTTAATTTATTATTAGTAGCGATAACTAGTTATTATTATATTAAGGGACGATACAACTATAATAGGGGGGAGAGGGTATAGTAGGAATATACCGTTATTTTACTAGTATATAAAGGACGGACTCGGCATCTATCTAATAGCTAAGAAGAAGAAACCTAACTAATATTACTTTTATACCTTAGGCGTTTAAGTAGTCTTTCGAGGTCTTTTATCTTATCTTTAATAATATACTTTACTTCTATCTAAACTTGCCTCTATCCATTATTTCGTCTAATTTAAGTTCCTATTAACGGCGGATAATAATATCTAGCCTTAACCTTACCGGCGCTCTTCCCACTACAGCATCCGAGTTTGAGGAACGAGTTTAAGGTGTCCGAAGACTTTCCGTTTTTGGCTTGAGCTACGCTAGAATAGAAAACCGAAGCGAGCAGAGCTCATCTCCACACAACCCCGCCCCCGCCTACACCCCGCCCGCATCAATTGTCCATCTATCAACAACCTCATCGCCTTACGGTTTTTATGTGTCTCAATGAAGAATCTTCCCAAACACAATCCCCACGCCCGCGCGCGACGTGACGCCACGAACCCAACGGCACGACCACACGACCGAAAATGCATTTCAGGATGTCCTGTGACTCCATCCTACGGTTCCCACAGAACAGTTCCGTATCACTCATAATAACCACAAATTTGGATCGGACACTTGACAGCGCGGACATTTCAAAACAAAAATGGAAAGCCTGAGCTCCAGAGATCGATGAATGAACGAAATGCAGGCTCGGATTCATCGTAAGCCGCTCGCTGGTTTTCGTTGTGAGCGATGGAACGTGTGAAGCAGGAGTGTGAGATATCCTTGAAGGTGGACGTACCACAGTAAGGGAACGGCTATATGGTATCTGCAGGTAAAGATGAACTTGTAGATTTGTGGTCGAGGGACTCACCTGATTAATCCCGCTTCGATTTTTGTCGCAAAGATTGGGTCACTCTAATTGCTGAAATCTGTATGCCTTTGCCGTTGGCTACAGAGACGTTTCATGTTCTATCCAGTGATTACCGCAAGAAAGATTTAATATGCAATGCCGAACAAGATATCGTGGATCCAGGTACTCTACATCCACATTACTAATATTCCCACTCGAAAAACAAGGCTTAAACACTGTCTAAAAACCATGAGATTAAGATCCTCCTCTACGAAACAATATTACTCTTCCTAGTTTCATCCACATACCCCCGCTTCGTTCCTGTCACAGCGATCTGCAAACTCCCCTTCTGGCCTCCCGTATAAGACACAGTTTCACCCTGCTTGACCGCAAAAGCCGCACCGCTAGCTTTCCCACCAACAATCCATTGAGCCATGAGTTTCATACCTGGATCCCACTTCCCTGTCGTCGCAGTCGTCCCAGTAACGATCGGATCGGCTTGTCGCGCCAAGGCTGCCGCACGACCACCATGCGCCATCACATCTTTGAAGATGTTGCCTCGAGACGCTGATGACGTCGCGGTCGCGGTAAGTGGTGTTTTACCACCTGGAGCGTGGTCTTCTGCATATTTCGCGAGGAGTTCGAGGAGTTGCCATACATTCATGTCGTTGTATCTGTCGCCGTGTCCCTTGTCAGCTAGATAGGTGAAGTTGGCCCATCCTTTTCCACCCTTTTCCTCAACGCGCATCTGGAACTGCGCGACACCTTCGTTGAGGAAGTATTCATCTTGGAGCCCAACGTAGACGTGCAGACGGCCATTGAGCACTTGGCCGAGGTTGAGACTGTTGTTCCAGTTTGTGGTGATGTAGTTTGCGAGATCGAAGGGTTTCCATAATTTCACGGCTTCCGGGTATATTTCGCCGGTGACTTTGTCCCAGGGTTCGAGAGGATAGTGGTTCAGTCCTTGAACACCAAAGATAGCGTTCCAGATGTCCCATTGCCCTTTGATGGAGCGAGAGGAGGTGCCTAATGTAAGTTCATAGTGATTCTCTTGCGCGACAGTGGCCTTGTTGACTTGTGTCCCATTGAAGAATTCGCGGATGGAGTATATTGGTGTCACCCCATCTTCGCGTAAATAGGCGTTTTTGTTGGTGTACAGAGGGATATCTTGGTGACGATGAAAGTCCAGAGGATCGGGGTAGGAGGAGAAACAAGCTCCAAACAGATCAGGGCGGTATATTACGCTTGCAATGGATTCCCAACCGCCAGTGGATCCCCCTTCTTGAATACGGGCATACGGTGCTGCAATTGTATTGAATGTTTTATCGAGATGAGGAATCAGCTCGTCGTTGATAGCATCGCCCCATGGTCCCAGATTTGCCGAATTGACTGCGTAAGAATCATCGTAAAAGGCGTTCTCGTGGCGAAATGCAACCAGTATCAACTCGGGAGTTTTGCGAGCTCCTCCTGGCTCGCTGGCTGGTATTGTTCCACTGTTCCACGTTTTGACAAAAGGAGAATCAGGGGTCGTAAGGTCGTATCCGAAGGGACCGTCGCCCTCTTGCCAATGTCCTTGTGAGTACACCACCGGATATCTCTTGCTGGTATCGTTCGCTTTGTAGCCAGCTGGAAGTACAACGTTGGCTCCCACGTACACATCACGACCCCACCAGTCGCTCAGAACGGTACTGCGAATCTTGACGTGCTTCAAAAGATCCGTGTCTGCATAATTGCCTTGCTGACAGCCACCAATTTCTTTTCCGGTGCTGGTTCGAGCTTTTGTAATATTGCTGAAGACGAGTTCGACTGTTTGTGCGGTGCCGGCTAAAGTGACATTGACAATAGAAGTGATCGGAGTGCCAAAGCCGTCAAAGCCGCGAGCTCCATCTCCGCACGGGAATTTAACACTGACAGTGGAGCCATCGGCGCGGGTAGCTTTCTCATAGACGTTCATGAATGCCCGGACGCTATACTTTCCCGGTGCAACGTCATTCAGGCTGACATTGGGGAAACCAAAGATACCAAAGTCCGTTGTGTCGTTGCTTCCCCCACTCAATAGAACAGATTCCCCCGTCTTCAGATCGAACACATTTTGCCCGAATAAGCGGTTTGGAGAATCCGCATCAAATTCGCCCTGCGGAATCCCACCAGCGGGCGCAAATATGAGCTGAATGTGGCCATCTGTGCTGCCGCTTAAGATACTCTTAGCGAAGGAGATCCTGACGTTGAGTCCCGATGCGTTGGAGCCAGAGTCGGCAGGTCGAGCAAGAGCTGTTGAGACCAAAAGCGCCGAGAAGGTCGGAAGCTTCAAGAACCGCATGTTGATGGTCCTGGAAGCAATTATTTGCACGCGTCGGGTGGGAGCTCGCCGTGGTGGTACCTGAGGTGATTCCAGACGCAATTTGAAAGATCCCTTCCGAAGATCTCACACTGTGGAGAAACCTTTGATGAGCCGAGCATAGTTGCTCTGTGATGTAGAGCAGCTAGAAAATGATTGATGCCGTCGGTAGGTTTTAACGCAAACTTGTCGCGAATAGATGGAAAAAATTTTTATCTCCCACGGCGCATTGGTACGCCTGCGATGGATGTATATACTCCTTGATATATCTTCGTTGCCCTCTCTAAGATGATACTCGCTCACGTCTCTCGGAAGGGACCCACTTTTCGGAACGCGTAGCACACGCGACTTTGACGTGGAATCTGTTTTCTAACGTTAAATTTCGCTCAGGGGTTGAATTGGGCCGCAATATACTCCGCAAGTAGACTTAGCCTAATTAGGTTAGATAGCTAAGGAACGTATACCACCATAGTAAAATTAATAGGTTTAACTGCCTAGAATCCTCCCTAGACCGTCTAAGCGAAGACTCGGGATTTATTGCGCCCTAATTAAACCCCTGAGCGGAATTTCAACGTCGAAAAGCAGATTGCACATCATTTTTACCAGTACAATATCCTATCTTCACTTCTTTCCATCCCAGCAGAAGCCATTCTCCATTTGAATCTACGACGGAAGGCCTAGGAACTGTCTATGCTTGCTTTATGCCATCCCTAAATTTTGGGTCAATATTTGGCGCTATACGACCCTGAATTACAGGGCAGGTACATTGACCTCCCGCTCTCATCTCTTTTGGATAACACCGCGTCAAGCAATGCGGCTTCTCTGTGTATCGACAGCTCCATGAAGCTGTATTTCAATTTTCCTTTTACAGGCCTCAAGTTATTAGCTCCGGGCCTTCTTGTTATCTTCTGATACATCCATCAACTGGGACCAAGGCTTTGCAGGGCCAAGGCTTCTTTTGTTGTCACATCGTCTCACTTATTGCATTGAGCTTGGCCGTCCAGCAAGCGTGAGACACCGGAAGATGCCGACTGTGTCTGACTGTGGACGACCGTTCGGCGAGTCAGCTTCCTGCCCGCATTTCCAACCTCGGGTGCCCCGCGATTCAACTGGCAGTGCTGTACCCGCTGTCAGCTTCAGGAACATCACTACTATTATACTATCACTTCGAGCGTTCTCGCTTCTTGATCAATTTTCATCCCTAATCTCGACTCCCTCTCAGTTTACCAAATTTTGATCAAAGACTCATCATGTCATCCGATGAAGCAGCCATTAAGCAGCTCGAAAACGCGCTCGCCTTACAGAAGAGGGCATTTTTAAAAAATCAATGTCCATCAGCAGAGGAACGGAAAGCTAACATCGGAAAAATTCCACACATGGTCCTCTCCAATCGCGATGCCATCCGCGAAGCACTCAATAAAGATTTTGGAAATCACCCTACCGCCACAACAGACTTGGTCGAAGTCATGGGCGTAGCAGGCAGAGCAGCTTATGTCATATCGAAAGTCGACGAGTGGATTAAGTTTGACAGTAGGGAAGTCGACGCCCAATTGTTTGGCGCTGCAAAAGCCGGGGTGCGGTATCAGCCAAAGGGAGTAATTGGAAACATCGTTCCTTGGAATTTCCCGCTCGATCTCTCTCTCGGCCCTCTTTGTGAGATGCTCGCAGCTGGGAATCGTGTTATCATCAAGCCGAGTGAGTTCACGCCTCATACGGGAGCATTACTGGCGAAGATGATTAGCGACAACTACCCAGAAGATCTGGTTACTGTTGTGAATGGCGGTCTCGATCTTTCCAAAAGATTCACGCAGCTAAAATTCAATCACATTCTGTACACCGGCAACCCAGCCGTCGGCAAGATCGTGATGGGCGAAGCTGCCAAAAACCTCACACCAGTCACACTGGAACTCGGAGGAAAATGCCCCGCCATCATGACTGCCGGAAGCGTGAATCCGGAAAACGTGGAAACCATCCTCGGCACCAAGATGCTGAAGAACGGTCAAATGTGCATCAGTGTCGACTACGTCCTCGTTCCCGAAAACGACGTTCCCACCTTCACCTCAGCCGCCGAAAACTTCTTCCAAACCAAACTCTCCGATTACGCCAACTCCACCGACAACACCGGCATCATCTCAGAAAGACACCTGCACCGCCTCACAACCATGGTAACCGAAGCCGAGACCGCAGGCGTAACATCAATAAAACTCGGCGGCGACGCCGCAAAAGAAAACACAAAGCGACAACTCCCCCTAACCCTCCTCATCAACCCAGACCGCTCCCTAAGCGTCATGCGCGAAGAAATCTTCGGCCCAATCCTCCCCATAATCCCCTACACAAATTTATCCGACGCCATCGACGAAATCAACGATGGCGAAAGACCCCTCGGTCTCTACGTATTTTCCGACGATCTCGCCGCGGCGGACGAAATCATCGATAACACCAATTCTGGAGGCGCGGCCGTTAATTGTGCGGCTATGCAGGGGGCGCTGCCTTCCATGGGATTCGGGGGAAGCGGCAACTCGGGTATGGGCAGGCATCACGGGATCGAGGGGTTTAGGGAGTTTAGTAATCCGAGGGGTGTGTTTACCAGGGCCAAAGGGAGTGAGGACTTGCTTCGAGCGTTTTCGCCTCCGTTCAAGGAGTTGGGGGAGCCGCTGGCTGAGGCGGGGTATAAGCAGGCGATGGGCCTGGCTTGAGGATTTTTTCAATGTAAGATAGAAATGTTAGCTGGTAATTGGCTTTGAAGTGCGAGGTCTTGGGCTGTGTGATATTTCGGCTCCCCAAAAGGAGAAGAAGATGGGATCGCACGATCATCCACATCAGCTGTGATTTCGATACGTCTTATTGTTACCTAGAATTCTACCAGTTGATTGAGTTGAGTTGTTTCCCTTACATGTCCCCTTTAAAAAGTCGGAAAGGCTTCTTGAAAGTCTTCCTTAGTCATCCATTCATCGCTCTGAGAGTTTGACCTAGCCCCAGATATTTCGCAAACAAATATGACGGCGCCGTACATCTCCTGCCTAGACATTCCATCTCGAACTAAAGAACTACAACATACCTGCGATAGCCGCATGGCTAAATGATGGAATTGGACGCCTATAGCACCCTATGCATTCGACCCTAGCTTCCCCAAACTTCGTATCACGGTCTCGTTACGTTGGATATAACCAGGCCAAACTGTTGCGGACGGTAGATAGTGCTCAATTTCGATTCACCCGCGGCATTCAGGGCAGGCGCTACGTCGTACAAAGCGCTTCCCCACTGTTGCCATTTCTCTCAATTAGCGTTTCGCCTCTGGACGGTGGCGATGCATCTCAAGCACGAAGTCGTTGATCATCGAGTCAGGTGTCAGTTCAGCTCTGCCGACTCTGCTCAAAGGCACCTGGGAGTCGTAGAGGCTGCGGCTGGCCAGATCATCGTGCAGAGGACTGGTAGTCCGCTCGGAGTTGTCGCATAACAAGGCAACCGTCTTCAAGTTTTGGAGAACAACCAGATTCGCGGCATGAACCCTAGTCTTGAAGCGGCGGAGGGAAAGCACCAGGTGACGTATGTGGATGTATGCGTCCTGTCCGATTGATGCTCTGAACTCCCAGACGCTATTCAAGTACTTAAAGACGTGTGTGCGTTTTGCGTAAACAAGTGGTCTCGCAAACTCGGATATCTGCTTGCAGCACTGCAAAATTTTAGCCGCCTGGATGTGATGCGAACGACCTCGCCGTGGTTTCTGAGCGCCAGGGCCTTGAGTGACTGTATCCCAATCGTGTATAGCTTTGATCATGTGACCATTTGGAACTTTGACAACGGTATGACGAATACGAATGAGGTAATAGTAGACCATGAGCTGGAGCTCTGGTGGAAGGCCTAGAAAGTCGAACGGACCATAGTAGGCAAGGCGGTCATTTGGAGCCACGTATGAGATTCCAGGAATATAGCCGGGCGCTGGTGGTGGAGGTGAGAGATAAGGGGACCGGGTGAAGTTAATTGATACTGTATCGGATTCACTGGCGACATAAGTTCCAGCTGGTGGAAGGTTTAACATCGGTTCGGTGAGAAGAGGCTGTGGGTGTGGTCCGAGGTTTGAAGCACGCGAGAAGGAGCCTTCACAGCTAAGCGATCGAGGTTCGCCGTCTGTGTCAAAGTTGGAAAGAATCGAAGTCGAGAACAGGATCACGACGGCCGTGCCTTTCGTGTCCCTCGGCCTCACGATCTAAATCAGTGGAAAAGATATGGATTTGCAGACTTCATTTGAAGTCCATAGAGACTTACCGGCAGGGAACAGAGTCGCGTGTTGCGAGACCATGGCCGGCGAAGCCTGAGTTGGAGCTTGAGTGGTGTTTGCGCAAGGCGATCGACTGCTCTGCAGGCCAGAGGCGGACATGCTTTCTTCCATTGCGTGAAAGAGATTGGGAACCGAAGTTTTTGTTATTTGTTGTAAAAAGGAATTGAGTAAAAGGTTTTGAAGAGGGTTGGGGTCTGTGTCGAATGGAGTGGACGAGGATGTCTGGCCTTGTTCGATCAGCCAAGCTTAGTTAGACTCACCAGGCCAGCATTGTTGCATCATGCCTCACGGCTGGTAACACTCGTTCTAACACGAGAACCATAATAGTCAAATGTCCTTTCCTGGTTGATCTTACCTACCAAGAGCCGGCCATACGAGGCATTGAACTGTCGACTCCGATTCCTAAAGTTGGTTTACCAAAGTATCCTGCTCAGCGCAGGATGGACATGTATTCGATCAATCGGAGACTGCTGCTGACAACTATTCAGGGAGCGCTCGCAATCTTGCAGAACTCCACTTCTCACGAGTGCGGTCTTTAATGCAAACAAACAGAGAAAGAGCTCCGAGGGCCTGCGAGCGCTACATCTGGTCGTTCGTTTCTGAATTCTGATTGGCAGAATCTTGCGGCATAGACCTCATCTTTCCCCGATATCAGTTTGTCGCGAAGTCCCAAGCTCTTTTCGCATTCCGAGTGCGTCCAAGAACTGGAGTCCATGCGATCAAAACTGGACCCGTCTGGCCAGGAATTACTGTACTGATCCGAGCCTCAAGACTGGTGAGAATCCCCGGGCTTCTGCACAAGATTGACATGGCATCCATAACCCGATAGTCACCTCTCAAGGCCCTGACCTGCAACTTCGTCGATAAGATACAAACATTTCGAAGACCATAGTTACAACCGCCCCAAGGGTCTTCGCGTGCCTGAGAGCAACGCAATGTACAATGTCATATCCAGACTGCTAAGTGTCCTATAAATGACAATATACTATTGCGAAAGGGCCCTGGAATCAGATCATATACCGGCACGCGTCTAGTGCTACCCTTCGTTAAGCAGGCCTGGAGCAGCCCCAATGACTTCTTGCAATCCTGGTCGACTCCGGGAAGTTGCTGATCTTTGACCAGTAACATCTCCTCTCAAAGTTTTGGTTTTAATCCCGGCCAGGCTCTGGTAGTAAGGAATTCATTGTAGGGCTAGAGAATCCACACTCTTTGGCCGTTCTTGTTCAACCTCGGTGTTGTTTCGATTGGTTTTTCTGCAGTCGTTACTTGATTTCATTGGAACGGGGTCTGAAGCTGTGAAATGAGATGAAAAAGGTCGGGTAAAGCGGTAGTAGTGTGCCTCATACAGGTCTGAGAAGCATGCTCGCTTTTCTCTTCGCTCAGGCCACTTCTGCGAGTCTTCCCGATATGTTTGTCGTCTCGGTATCCAATATCTTCCTCGATCTCGAGATCTGAAGGCTTGAGAACTAGCGTTCCCCCTGCATGCTGATTTTTTATTGGATCTTCGTCAAAACATACGAACCTGGCTTCAGTGCCGGGGCGACGCTAGTGGATGCCTTCGACTTTCAAATTTGTCTTCGTGTGTATCGTCTACACATTCCGTCCGCTTTCGAAAAGATTTCCTGGTTTACAACTGAGTGAAGGTAATGTCACCTTGCATGTTGCATTGGTTTCAGTTGAGAACATGTCCTTCCAATGCGATGTGTACAGCAATGGCGTTATTGGCTCTTCGATTGTGTTTGAGCCGCGGGACCAAGTAACCACGCGGAAGAGTACTTCTTCCTCTCTTAGACGGCGAAAAGAGTGCTGTCTAGTCAAAACAGACGTAGGAGTTCTTGTTAATTCTGAGGATTACGAGTTCATGTTTGATTGGGTTGGCCAGCGCAGAGGTGGTGCAGTCTCCGTTCGTTCCGAGGCTGCGAGTGCGAGATCATCGTCGTTGGGCGCGTCGGCTGCTGCTCTAAAAGCCGAGTCTAGAAGCATCTGATAGATGCTGAATTGCCAAATTATCCACTGTTTTTCGGCATGCTGGCGAGGTTCGATACGTGCTAGAGGGTTCTGTGTAAAGGATTGAAAGTGGAGGATGAGGTTGAGGTTGGGCGCATTCAGACTTCCGTGCTTCCCCCCAACCCCATCCTCACCTCGACAACAATCTCCATCGCATCACATCGAGAATTCATACAAGACACTTATACTCGCAAGAACCTGCTTCTTTTCCTCATGGAACAATCTCCAGTCCTCTCGTCTTTCGTCTCTGAGCCGCCCCTCTGCGTTAGTGTTGGTCTGCTCTCCAAGCTTCTCCTTCCAACCAACGTCCTGCACCCGGATACCCTTCGTGTTTTCAGACGAGGGAGGTAAGACCACGAATCTGACTGGAAAAATCGAGTCGAAGCGAAAGGCGCCTGAGTGAGGAATTCTGCCAGAACGTATAGAGACCTCACTTCTGGGGCTGGTCTCCCATCTGCGTCTCTACGGGCTAATACATGATCATAAATCTTCAGGACTGTCAAGTACTGTCGCTGCTGCAAAAGCCAGGACAATAGAGTGTCGAGCTCATTTCTTGATTCAAGCTGTTGAATAGCTCTCAAATCACCGTCCTGTGCGATTCGGCCATATTCCTCGGGCAGTGTAGTCCAATCAATACTGCTCAGTTGGGGAACAGTGTATTCGCGTGCCTCCTGATCGAATAAAGGACGTACCTCCTCCGTGTCAACGTAGTCCAGCCAAAGGTCCAAGATTCGCAAGCCCTTGAGATCGCGATTGCTGATTACGTATATTTCCTATAGTAGGTCGCGTTGTCAGCATGCGAGTCAACGTCATTGAAGGATGGTGAATACTTACAGCGTTCATAACTCCAGATTGTCTTAATCGTCCAACATGTTTTTGTATGGGACCACTAATCTTGTTCAGGGCAACGCTAGCCCTGCACTCGAAGTTCTCGCCAGCATCCAAGGTTACCTGTTTGCTCCGTCGATAGTCTCCAGTGGTTTGAGCATTTCGATACGAGGTATCGTTTGTTGGACCACGCGCCAGATGTATCCAAGTTTCTCTTCTTTGGTTGTTGTAAAGCTGGAAGGAATGGCCGTCAAAGTAGACGCGATAATTGGCTGTGGTGGGTACGACTTTGTAATTGACGGATTCGCTGCCTTGCGATTGTGGGAAAGCGAACACTCGAACGGCGGTATCAATGTGGCATTCCTTCTCGGGCTCCAATCTCGTCGGCACATATATGGCCAATGTGAGACGTTCGTTGATGCGAAGGAAGATGATTTTTTTGTGAAAGAATTCCAGCACTGTTGCCATTTGCTGGAAAAACATTCCCATTCTGTCAATGCTCCCATCGAAGACTCGTTTCCATCTCAAACCTTGATGACTCAGCTTGAAGCGCGAGAGTTCTTGAGGTGTCACCAAGGAAGATTGAAGAAGACCATTCATCAGAAGACTTGGCAACTCTTTTGAGGAGGGCAGGCGAGCAAGAGTCCATGCCTTCTCCTCGTCTGTCAGGGCATTCAGATCGAATAGCGGCAAATAATCGACAAAGTCTTCCTCGTTTCTGTTGCACCATCTCATAGTCATTCGCATCAGCTCAAATTCGGAAAAGGCAAGTCGGTCTCTGCAAAGTAGCATCTGCACGGCCTCTCTTGTGTCGCCATCAAAAGTCTTCGATCTCTCGGAGCGCCTTTCGATTACTCCTCGGGAAGCAGCATGTAATATGTCCAGTACAAATGGCGGCATACTGTCCACTGGCTTTGGCGGGTCCTTCAAGGAATCTGGTACCCTGATGCGATTGCCGTCTACGCACTGGGAGAACAATCGGTTCAGCTGCTGACACTCGGCGCTCATCGGGCCTTTCAATCGAGCCCAGTCCAGAAAGAGGTTCTTGACTTGCCCAAGAGATACAGAGGTATATCCAGCGAAGTATTTTAGACGATCGTCATCTGTAATTTGCCCAAAGGTTATTAGCTCTTTACCTCCAGGGTATTCCGCAGGTTGAGAAAGCGCGCGTGGGATGATATCTTTGTCCCATGAAACGAAAACTGATGAAAATTAGCTCTGATTTCAAATCAAAAGGCTGACCACTAACACTTATCACCATCAAGATCGCCGCCCGACATCAGGTCTGCGGTCGCTCTGCCTCCTTGAGTCGGGAACACGATGCAGTCCGTCAAATGAGCCAGATCAGGACAGCTCACGACTTTGAGCTTACGAATGTCGCCTGGATGCAAACACGGATTTCGAGTCACGATGACTTCTGTACCGTGGAGCGCCACGGACTAACCATTGCCATGGAGCGTGATCCGTACCATACACTCGCCTTCTTTTAGCGTGCCTCGAGGGTCGCAGACGCCGAACAAAAGTCGAGACTTCGGAATCATGATCCGACATTTCTGCTCATCTCTTTTGTTAAGAAGTTTGTCATATTCGGCTCTGACAAGCTTGCGAATTTGTGGCCCAACAATTTCAACTCCTTCTATCAAGACTTTTTCAGCAAATTCAGGTTGCTCGCAGTATGACAGATATTGAAATGAGGTCTGCGGGTCCAAAGCCTCGGCGCGCGCCAGGAATTCAAGGTGGTCATGCTGTTTTGCCAACAAGATGTCGATACCAATTCCGAGTGCATGAAGTAGTAGAATAACCTCATCATTAAGGTACCCAAAAGCGTATGGCTGGTTACCATTAGTAGTCTGTCATTATTATTTTTTGACCTCTCACCTTCGAATAGTCCACGACGGCTAGCTTGAGCTCCTTCACATCCTTGAATTTTCGCATTGAATCTCTGAACTGGACTAGTATCTTCCCTTTCAAATTTGGCTCTAGGGTCAAGACCCCCTTGTAGCCGCGGTAGCGAATTTGGATTACAGAAGGGAGATACTTCTGATTCCGAAATACAATCTGAGCTGCTTGGGCAGCTTGTTGAACGAGACTTGGCGAGACCAAACCGCAACCATCGGTGAAGTTGTAATCTTTGTTTTGGATATCAGGAATGTCCTCGCATCGGTCTGGGGGCAGATCAAATCCCATTTTCGTGGAAGAGAATAGCAGGCCGATCCGCTTTGCCTTCTTTGCGACAGATTTGATCTTTGAGAAGTCTCCGAGGCCATTTACGGTGTTTGCTATTTCAGGACGGGGAGCAGCAAAGAGAAAACATGATCTGTATTTGAGCTGACTGTTGCTGTGGCCATAAAAATTGTACGTTATGCCATTGATCGTGACTCCAGCAGTGAGGAGCCGCACAATGTATTCTGTAGACTCGCGAGGGCGAGCTGGCTCCGTCGTTCCATCGCCGGATCTTGACGGACAGCGTAATCTAAAATCAGCGAACGAAATGAGAGCGAGCTTATCAAGAGGTAAATTGGAGGTGGCCCTGTTCAAAGGGGCTTTCGTGAAGGATAGATCTATCTGTAGCTTTGTGGCGGAGGATGTTACCGATATCAGCCTGATGAGGCCTTTGCTCTCGACGCTGGGCGGTTTTGGAAGTCCTGCTACTGTGAAAGTCCACGAAGAGTCATCGGGATTGATGGGCGATTGCAAAGTGGTTCGAAAAGTCGCCATATTGCTGTTGGTAGTTACCGTCAATGTCGACCCGAAGTCTCCGCGGTTAGGTATGGTGTTGACTGCAGGCTGAGACGCATCAAATGTGGGGCAATATGCATTGTGTTTGTGGTAAGCTGCATATCAATCATAACACACGGCGACGGCGACTTCAATTTAGATATTGCAGCCACTTACCCAGCCCGTGACGCAGCCTGAAATCATCACTCATGGCTCGAAACACGTACATTATTGGAGCTCAGTGCACAGGGAAATCGACGCTGGTCAACGCACTCGAACGCCACCTGAATTCAACAAACCCAACCCCGGCATGCATCATCAAAGAAGTCGCCAGGACGGTCCTCGAGAAACACAAATACTCGGCTGAAGATATCAGAGCCTCGCCAGAAAGGGCACTGCAACTCCAAATCCTCATCCTCGAAGCTCAACGTGAGGCAGAATCTCAGCGCAAGAACAACATCTTCATTTCCGATCGCTCGGGCATAGATCCAATCGTATACGCCAGGACTTTTGTTGGGCAACGAGCGGCGCAGGACATGATGAGAAGCGACACATGGAGAGAGATGGAGCGCAACATGCGATCGGCTCGCATCTTGGTGTGTGAGCCTGTACCGGCCTGGTTGCACGACGATGGAGTGCGATTGATGCCGACTGATATGGAAGAGTTGAGTTCCTTGCATCATGCTTTCTGCGAAATCCTCAAGGAATTGGGAATGGAGTTCACGGTGGTGCCAAAGGAGATGACCGATATTGAAGAACGTGTGAAGCTGGCGTTGGATTGAGTGGCCATGGGCCCATGATCATTGAACGTAGAAGCACGCAGTTGATGGGGGAAATAGAGGAAATGTATTTGAATGGATGGATTGAGAGATGGATGGATGATGATGATAACGAGGAAGGAAAATAGTGGCAGGAGATGATGGACAAAGGGCCGCCGCTAGCCTTATACCAGCACCCGCGTCACCACGCGTTTTAGGTATAGCGTATCAGTCCGAGCCCTCTGGCTCATTCCACAAACTCCCGAGCTACAGCATCAAGTTTGGCCTGGTCGCTTATTAGCTTCTCAAGTTGTTTCTGTCCCAGATGATCTCTGCCTCTCCCAGGTTATTCTTATTTCAAACGATCTACGCCTTCTCTAAATCAGTCTCGAGGAAGACATCAGTTTCTGCCATTCTCCTTCCAGAAATTCAGTAATTGAGGCCGCAAGAACCTGCGGATGATCTGAAAGCTATGTGTACACGTGTCGCTCATGATCAGAAATCCTCAATGTGTGACTCTGTGTTGGCTCGAGTAGGCTATTTCGAAGAATACATGAGTGATTTACCGCGCTATTCCGATAGGGGAATATGCTTAACGAGACCAAAGGTAGTAGGACATGGCAACGATTTTCTAGAAGCAGCTATCATCAGATCGTACGATTGCTCACTGACCCGGACAGGACAAGACAAATGTAGCCAATATCGCCGTGGCCCCAAAAGAGAGTGGAAGGCAGAATTAGAAAAGTCTACTTGAGACACTTCACCCTCGCTGGGGGGTGAACCATTAGACCTCAAAGGAGTTTTGGGCGACGCTCCGAGGGACTGTTCATCAAGCCGTTGCAACCTCCCCTTCCAACCCTTTCTCTCCAATCCCTCTCAATTTCGTCAGCCTCTTCAAAAGCGGCACCGAAAAATCACCAACCGCCTGATGCTTCACCCTAGGAACCTGCTTCAACACATTATACCCATCCTCCTCTCCAGGAAAAGCCGGGACCGAGCTCCCAATCGGCACAAGCAAGAATCTATACTCGATAGGCGTCAAACTCATCTTCGGCAACGGCTTCAGAGTCTTGAGATAGCCCATTCCCGTCCCTCCCTCCAGAACTTCCGGACCCAAAGCCTCCCCATCAAACCCATGATCCACCGGTGTCTTGAAGAACTTGAGAATACTCATCGCCGTCCCTGTGAGACTCGGTCCGAGGATAAACCCGCCACCCCCCTTCATCCTCTTCAGAATACAAGCTTGCACGGCCAAGGCGCCATAGTATCCAGTCGTGTAATCGTTAATCACCATCCCGGGCGGCCACGCGGGAGTCTCGATCCCACCACCGCAGTAAGCCATCAGTCCGCTACTAGCACTCCCCTGCATATCGAAACCCGGTTGCCGACTCCAAGGCCCTTCAATCCCATAACATCTGACATGAGTTATGATCAACCCCGGATTAACCTTATGCATTTCCTCGTCCGAGAAGCCAAATTTAGTCAGTCCACCTTCCCGGTATGAATCAACCCATACATGTGCATCCTTGACCAATTCCCACATCCGCTCTTTATCGGCTTGTTTGTGGAAATTGAGGCGGGTGCTCGCGGTACCGAGGTTGGCGTATGTGTAGACGAAATTGTGTTCGAAGCCGTGCGTGAACATGATCTGGAGGACGGAGGCGCCGTGTTCAGCAAGGGTACGACCAACTGTTGGGCCGGCGATGGCGTGGGTAGCGCAGAGGACTTTGAGGCCCTCGAGTGGGCGTTTGGGGCCTGGGAACAGGTATAGTGGTGGGGCGGAGGTCGGGACGTGCTTTAGGTTGACGATAGGAAGGGAAGACATGACGGAGCCGTGAGGATGATTGGCCCAGTCGAAAGGTGCCTGTACGATGGCCATTGGGAGACCAGCGATTGCGGCAGAGGCTTCGAGGTCTAGATAATGCTGTTGTCAAGTCTTTGAATCCCTAGAAGGAGTGCGGGGCTTACCTTTTGCATTCCACTTCCTGACGGCATCTTTCACGTCTTGCTCGAGGACTGCGCAGCCTAGGAAGGAACTCCATTGATACACAAGATCAACGTAAACAGCCGATAAAACAACATGTCTTCCGTCCTTCGTTTCGTAAATATTCCTCAAGAACGGGTTTCCAGCAACCAGGTCAACAGTGATTTCCTACTTCATCTCAGCGTCCAAGTGTCGATCGGTCAAGCAAAAAAATCAGTCCATTGGCCACTTGGAGTAAGATCCAAAGATCCAGCGACAGCGACCACGATCATACCCCAGCTATCGAGAATCCAGTCACCGGGGTCTCTCCGCGCTCAACCTCCAACCAATCGACCAACTTCTCATTTGTCACAAGTAAAATCCTCCCGAGAACGGGAACAAAGAGAAACCTACCTGCCCGTTCAAACTCGGCGTCATCCCAACATCAGGGTCAATATAATTGTGTCCCCTCCTAACGTCAACCTCCACCACTTGTTTCCCGCCACCCCTAGCCTCAAAAATCTGACTCGCAATAAGGGCATTGGCGGCAGCGGGCACAGACCCAACCAAGGACAAATTGATATTCTGAGAGTGCGTCTTTTCGACGTCAGGAATGTGTCCTATGAAACGGACAGACGATCCATCCCTCTTTTGCTCAAGTCCAAAGTCCGCAAGAATGGCCGATAAGGTTTGATCGGCGAGGGAGGTAGAGGCCATGTTGTTGGGTGCCTTTGTTGGCGTCGGTTGTTGAGTGGGTGGAGTAATAGGGTATGGAGGGCGCTGCGGCCGTAGTGGGTGTGGCGGAGATCGGTATGGGTACTTTGTATGGAGAACTTGACGTACTGTGGTATGCACGCTTTATGGAGAGTGGACCTCGGGCGCAGAGAAACTGTATTGGATACTGCCCGCCAAGGATGAAGGAGATCAGAAATTAATTTGGTCTCCCATATGAAGCCCTCGGGTCAGGGCCGATAGCGGCCGACCACCACCTCACCGTTCGGCGACGGTAGCAAGATCGAACAAGCTGAGCTGCCCCTGCCGAATCTGCCGAGGGCAACCCGATTCATTCATTAGCGGGCATAAACTTTGCTCGATACGCGCAATATCAAGGTATCCGGATCATAAATCATGCTTGCAGATGTAAAAGAGTATGTAGGTGTTGCAGACCAGCGTCGATTGAGATTTCTCAGCCTTGTAGTAGTTGCATTTCCGATTCGGATCCAAGCTCTTTACGTGTACATCTTTCAAATTTGGCGAAGCATTCCGTTATACATCCTTCAATGTCATTTTGGATGTCGGCGAAACGTCAATCTGATTTGGTGTGTTGGTTGTCGACAAGGACTCTTGGAAGATTCTCATGCTAGAGACATGATCAAGTTGAAAGTGAAAGCTGATCTTATCCTGTCGGTTGAAGCACTTGGTCATGCCCAGCCATTGACGTGCTTGAGGCGGTTCATGCTGCCATTAAGCTGGAGAGCCATGGTGAAAAGTGTATTGGGTTCCGGGTGCCACAGTGAAGTTTCAACGACACGAGCTTCAGATCTGCATCGTAGATATCTGTAACTGCATTGGCAGTATCTTGTCTTTCTGATCAAGCACGCTTGAGTCTCTCTGCCCAGAAATGATTAGAAACATAATAGAAGATACTAGAGCTCCAGCTTACTGAACGTCGTCCTCATTGCACGTCTCCGAACAGTCCCACCAATGGTGTCGGTAACCAAGTCTCATAGTCCATGAATGCCAATGGATCATTGTGTATCGTCCCAGCCGCCCTGTCTATCGGATCATCATACTGGGGAAAAGCCCCGATGGTGGCGGGCTGAGTGAAGTTCTGCTGCTGAGGTATCAGAAGCGGTTTCTGCTTACGGACACGAACTTCCGGGTACGCGGTAGTATCCGAAGAGATGGCCGAAATAAGCTCAAAGGTCGCACCAGGAAGAAGTGCCAACAGTGCAGGACCGATCTCTAGACCACTAAGTCCAATCATATCCCGTAAAGAGGCCATAGCCTCTGATAGTTCGTGCTGCCATCGAACTCGTTGGCAATATAGTAATAGCAAGGACATGGCAACAAATCGGGTTGTTTCTTCGCCACTAGCCTCTCCTCTCCAGTACGCATAGACAATAACGAACGCCGAAGTTGTGATTCTTTTGACTTGGCGCCAGGTTGGCGGCATAGCATTGTCTATTAGGAGACTTTGCGACGGCGATTGCGACAGCGTGAGGTCAATACCTGCAACATTGTTCTGAATAACCGGCTTGTAGATCCCCAGGTAGATCGAAAGGAGCAGCTGCGCCGCTCGAACGCAAATGCTCAACGAAGAGATCCAATGCGTGCCAGAATTGATTGATGGCACTCGGAGAATCAATCGGCACCTGTGAGTGTTGTAAGTAATGGGTGGCCCAACGCCGACGTAGATTGCATACCAGTACATGTGTATCTTCACCAGTACGTCATACTCGGTATCTTCCCTTTCAGACGCATTTTTTAACGGCTTTCCAATCGCTTCACACACCCTTCCAATGAGAGACTCAAGGTTGAGCACAGACTCGTCGCTGCAACGTTGTCCATAGATGTGCTCAAACACATGGCCATTCAGTTTGATGAGTTCAATGAAAGTTTGCATATTTGGGTAAGCAAGAGACAGTCCATCAAATAGGTCCGGGCGATAGTCATCAGCTCGGATTGTTGGAGGTGTACGATTACTTTGGGCAGAATATCTGCTAGGTGTAAGCCAGGTCGACGATATCAGTGTATTATTGATGACTTACTGATCGGTAAAGTACAAAAGAAGGTAAAGTTCCACATACTGCAGGTCAGAGGATGATGGATCGCTTCTGTGGATCCCAAGCTCGTGAGCGGCGTGAATGGCTTGCACATTGAAGCTTTTTGCTTGATTAGCAGACCCCTCTCGTAAAGTAAATAAATGCTGAACAAAGAGGGTGGCCACGACATCGAAAGAGGATGGCCCGGTATATTTGCCAAGCAGATCCGTGGATTCGGCGAAAAGTCTTCGAGCCTGCTGAAAGCTCTCCGAGAAATAGCTTCCAAGGGTCAGACTCGCAATAAGTAAAGCCAAAGAGTCCAGTCGCAGGCCAGAATCTTTCAAAGCCACAGCACTGACTTCAATCGACGTTTGGTTGGAGTAATGAGTAAACAGAACTTCTACCGAGTTCTGTAGATGCTCAATGTTCACAGCGCGTGGGTGAGATCCCCATCTGCAATACAGTGCCGCAATCAGCTGGTGCATCTGGTGCCTGTCCAGGTATATCTTTGACGAATCTCCATAGCTATTTGAAAAATGAGTATCGACTGTCCTTGTTGTCAAAAGAGATTGACGAGGCTCTGAGAGATCACATCTCAACATATAACCTGTGATTCTCTTAGCTCAAAAACCAGCGGAACCGTCACGCTCTAGAGTAATCACCATAGTTGGATAGAGCGTATTCAGCAACTACGGCTCGGACCAGTTCAAAGGTATCTGTTTTGACCAGCAAAGGAGTACTTGAGTCATCTTTCGATCGTGCTCCATCGCCCGGTTCCACGGACTGTCGTGGAAGAGATGGCAAATCAGTGCCGGGAGGCGATAAAGGCTTTTTCGGACTCGCTGACTTGCCCGTTTGTGAGGCCGCACTGGAACTCCAGTGGGATTGGTTTCTCTTCCGATGGGGTCTAAGACTTGATTAATATCCATTGGAGAGCGGACGGAAGCTCCGTAACGCGAAATTTGGCACGGAGTGTACATACCGAGCCTTCTCTCGCACCTCGCATGCTACACCCGCCGATGAGCAGTTAACACAAGGATATGGAGGCTTGCAACGTCTTTTAGATTTTCGACACTGTTCACACGCCTTGGCATTTCTGCTTGTCATAGTTGGATCATGGGCACGCTGTCCGCTGCTCTGAACGCAGCAGCGTTGGCCTTAATCATGCCTGGTGGAGGGCTGCGGGGGATTTGTCGTGTGCGGAAAACCGAGGGAAAACGAAATCAGCGAAACCGTGCACGGAGCAGTAGATTGTGTTGAAGATCAGTTCCGCTCAAGCGTTACTCACAGTAGACAGGAGGCAGCGGATCTTAGATGAAACAATTCGAAGCGGACAGTCACGTGGGTAAGGCATGCAAATAAAACTTGAAGACGTACAAATGCGGCCCTGTATTTTTTCCCGGAAGCAATCTACCTAAGTCTACTTATGCAAATGTGTAAGCGCACTCGGTGCTGTGGTGACTAATAACCGCCTGAACAACTTGGACCTGCAGGTGGTCGCATGTAGTCATGAATCGTTAAGCGTATTGTACTATGTCATAAGTACCCTAATAAATAGGAATCAAGTTTTAAGGATCCCTGTTAATGCCGTTTCAATCGTCGCTGTCGTCTTGTGCGTCCATTTCAAATTCATTGACTAGACCCAGCTCTTCCTCCCATCTGCCTGTGACAGTGATATCACGATCCACATTGTCGGCCACTTTGCCCGTCTCCTTATGCACTGCGACGTAGATGGCTGATCCCAATATGAGGCTAGATCCGATGATAGAAAGGAGTGCTGGTGTGGTCCCAAAGATCACCTTGTCAAAGCCGACGGCAAATAACATTTGCGTGTACAACATATTGGTAGCACGGCTCGATTTTTCAACTTGCAGGCCAGCAGCGAGCAAGAGTTGCTGTTGAATAAATTAGCATGTTTCAATGGAGGGTTTTCAATAAGTGGGCCTTTAGGTTATCCTCCTCTGACCCCCAACCAGCAACCGATTACCATATGAACTCCAGAGGTCAGTCTCGATGTCGGTGGACTTTAATAATTGAATGCTGGTGACTGCCAGAGACTGCTCGGGACTGGTCTTGATTCTGAAGAGTAACGTCTCGACAGATGTACTCCCGATTGTAGGTAGGATGTAACGCACTCTGCGGCTTAGACTTACATAGATGAATCCCGATATGCCCATGAAGAAGAGAAGGAACCACTCGAAAAGATTACCAGGCAGTAGAAACCCAACATCCTTGAGCACAAACATCATGACCGTCGATACGATGGTACACCACATAGCGAAGTAATTCACCGAAAGTAGTGGGTGAGCTCTTTTCCCTATCCATCGGATGGTTGTGTAAGCCGCGGCAAGACCGAAGACGCCCAGCATGGCGACTCCAACTGCTAGCAGTCTCTTCTCCGGACTAACGTAATCCATGTTGAAACGATCCGGGACATGCGTGTTCGTTGTATTGGCCGGTACTATTGGAAGATCAGCAGCATCGTCCATGGCAGGTGGTGAAGCACCGTGTCTTGAGAAAAGCGAGGTTGGTCTCGCAATCAGCACGACGCCAAACAAAGCGACTAAAGATGCCATTTGCTCCATCCTTGTAAACGGTTCTTTCAGAATGTAAGAGCAAGCCCAGCATGCGATGCCGGGGGAGAGGAAGGTTATGACGGTGGCATCGGCCAGCGGAAGATATTGAAGAGAAACTGTCAAGATGCGGTTAGCAAAGAGGGCGATAGGAGGTGATGGGTGTAACCTACAATACATGCCGAAGACTCCGAAGAAGCCTGTCAGTCCACGTGCTACGAGCAATCCGCGAACGCCTGGTGCGCCTAGAGGAAAATGCGGTGTACCCTTCCACCACATGTAAAGGGAAGCTAGTATCACAGTGATACCCATCCTCGCAAAAAGGATCTGGAATGGATGGAATCCTTTTCCGTGATTGCCCTCGAGCTCTAGCAGTCTAGACACTTTAGTAATTGTCAGTGCCCCCATGAAGCCTTACAGCGCATTGATCAATTCAGTTCCCAAGACGCATTCAAGTCATAGAAGGTGATGTTCACATGCCGCTTTCCGCAGAGAGTCCAGTAAGCTCTGGCATTGAGACGGATCCAGTTGCCAGAACTGTACTGCCATCGACGCGGAAGTGAGAACCGCGTTCTAGTCATGCTTGGGAGAAAGTCGAACCGAATGGAGAATTCGCCGTAGTACATCGCGCCCAACGTACCTTGCAGTGACATTCATCAGTGTCCCGAATATTTGAGCGAATAGAACATATCCCAGTCCTACGTTCCTTGTCCAAAATGCTATTGCCTTTCCCTTCAAACCCACAGCTGGCGTCGCAGAATTCGACAAATTCCTGGATCCAGATCCTCGACGAGATATTTGCAACGAGTATCGGTCGTCGATGGACATCTCCGAAAAGCCATATGGGCTGGAAGCCGGTAATATGCCACTCGCATAGTCGGTGGGAACATGGAGGCTTCGTGATTCCCGGTGGTCGGAGTACAGTGGCTTCGGTTCTTCCTCTTTCACTCCATCGTGGACTTCAACAGTGTAGAGACCCATTTTGTCAGATGCCAGTGGCTCTGTCGGGAGTGGACTGCCCATGGCGCAGGTCTCTCTGCTGATAGAGGAGAGAGAAGATGCATGGCAAGAACTTAGGGCATGCTATCTTTTCGTATGCTTGGCATGAGTGGAGTATCCACAGTAATGAGCTGCGAGTCCAGAGTTTTGGTAGGAGGTACACCCCGCAATATATTTGCCCGAACTCGGCTATTGCCACGTGCTTGATCAGCACCTGCATTCACTAATGTGCCGCCGTTATCTGCTCTGACCTCGGCTCAACATCGTCCCGATCATCTCTCAAGCGTTAGCCATCCATCTCGACGAGCAGAAATAACCTCAGCGCTGCTTCTACTTACAGCGTATCTGGGCGATTAGTTGTTGGATGGTGGTCAATGCATCAATTCTTGGTGTCTCGCGAAACTGTTCAACCATCCAATAGATTCTGCTTAAGATCTGAGTAAAGTACCGTTATATTGAGCCTCAAGGTTCTGCATTAGCGTCGAACTAACAATTATTTGGCCGGATACGTTGTACACCGGCTTTGCGGTCCCAATTGTGCGCTGTCATTGCTCGTTTTCGGCTTCTTTCGAATAGTCCTGGAGTACTATCGAATTTTTCTGGAGCCTATTACTCAGAAATCAGAAATCCTGTTTTCAAAAACTGAATGATGTAGTTGGGAAATCTGGTCAGACTCTGTCTCTGCCTTTCGGCTTGTCCAAATTCTACCACAGCGGGCTTCGCGATAGCATGGTAATAGCCACCGTACCCACGAAGGCACCAACTACCCAATGCCCATGTTTAACATCTCATGGACTCGCATCTACCTCTCGATCCGCTTGTGCTCGAGATTTAGATTCAATTTTCAGTCATCCAGCAAAGCGCCCGCGAACGAATCGGGATGTTGGAAAAGAGCACTGCCATAATACGGCAATTCCGATTGCGACTTGAGGTGAGAGAGAAAAAAGTCTTTGATGAGAGTGGCATCCGAAATCTACACAAATCAGCAGCTCGGCGCCATATTTATGTATCATCAAGGTCTGAGAGGTTCGATGGATGAGTGCGATAGCTGCTAGAGAATCGTGGAGCCTACACATGCCAGCGAGTCTACAATGCTGTTAGCTTGTATAACCCAAGTCATGGCTGAGAGGCGGAGGTGCATTACCTGTCGAATCGTCTTCCTGGCGAGGTTACAGTGAATATCAGAACGACGCGATTATAGTCACATGGACGATGTTGAATATTGCCCTACCAAGAAAGACAGAACTTGGCGCGCAATCTTTGTTCATCGCGAACTCTGATGTCACGCGAAGATGTCGCACCTGACAATCGCCAGAAATGGCTTGCCATAGCCTTTTCCAAACGAATACGATATGAGAGCTTGTTGGCTTGGCTTGGGAAATCTTCTGGTTTGGCGACTTGGTGGAGGCTTGAAACAAATCTATTAATGAGGCACTAATGCTTCCTGCTCGCCATGATGCTGATGTATCATCCACCCGTCGTGCTGCTACTGACGACCCCAAAGAACTCGTCCCGAGCGCCACGTAAACATCGAAAAGCAGGGCCGCAGAAATAACCAAAAAGAGCAATGCGCTGAAGTTGCTGACAGAGAATTTTCACGAACCATGCTGGATCCACATCCCCACAGCGTAAATTCAATCGTCCCAAGGTTTCGCCGCCGCACAGCGTGATCGACAACATCCCCATGCAAAAGTATGAGTCCCTGGGTCAAAAAGCTGTGAGGAGAAACACCACCTCCACAGACAAGAATAGGGTTTGCCAAGCCGGCCGGTCTCTACGAGCCGCCGTTGGGCAATATGGGTGTGTATGTTACCGGGTCTGCGAGGGCTGGTTAACTCCGTGCAACCCCAATCTGGAAAACGAGGCGCGCGAACCTTGAACGGAGTCTACTGCGAGGCTGCGAGCGCCGCATGCGCGATGACCGACGGATCAACTCCGTGAATTCTGTGTTTGAAGCTCACGATGTTGTCCTTGGTAGTTGTCCCAAAACCGCTGTATGGCTCTCTGCGCTGTGTCGGAGTTGGTGAAGCGATGACGAAAGTAGTTGAAGAGAGCAAATTCGTCTTTTGTTAAAACGTAACTGTCCGGATTGGCTTCGAGTCGAGCCCAAACTTCTCGCAGAGAGTATTCGAGACAGCTGCAAATGGTTGGATCCACGACGCCCTCACTGTTGCGAGCGATTTCCAGTGCCCTCTGGATGGTAAAGTGCCCGTCAATCTCGTTGCCCCCCATTTGTAAGTAGATTTTGTGGAACTTGCAAAGTGTATGGTTGGGATCAATGAATTGGGTTGACGGGTGGTAAGGACCTGCAGGCGAAGTGTGGCTATATGTAGTAGGCTGATGAGATGTCATCACTCACAAGAGATATGATGTCCGGCCAGAGTTCCAGACACCAAAAGACAAAAAGATGACTTCGTGTTCCTCGGCGATCATTTGCAAGCTTGGGTTCCAACGCTCTTTCCCGCCGCCTCAAGGGCAAGCGAAGACGGTTCGTGGGAAAGGGCTTGGAAGAGCACTTTTGATCGCCCTCCGCCGATGGAGTCAGCCCCGGTTGCTATAGCAGAGCCACGAAATCGAGGGATGATGGAAGATTTACTATGTCGACTGAGCTCGCTTGAGGCCTGCCGAACTGTGGTCGATCCACTCGCCGAGGCGTGGTGGACTCCCGCCGCCCCGCTGCTTATTGGTTGACGATTTGTCGTTCCTGCTTACAGCGGCTGCATTGGAAAGAATGTGGGCTAGACGGAAGAACCCAGATACTTTGTTTGAAGTACCCCGGGAATGGAAGGACAAAGTTCAAGGGTAGGGGGGTTTAGAGAACGAGGCTGACAGGCGATATAATACCCCAGAGAGGACAGCTGGCGAGAAATGCGGCTTTGATTAAAAGGAGAAATGAGAATTGAGTGAGGAAGGTGGTCCTGGGCGTCGAGGTACGCAGCTGCTCAATTCGTTGGCGGTTTGAGATTGGTCGAGGACGGTGTGCTCAAGCTCTACGTAGTATGTCGAGTCGATTATTTGGGGAACGAGTGGAGAGGATTCGGGCATGGATTGGGTGCACGGCGAGGAATATTTGGGCTTTAACCTTGCCAGTCTGCCATCCCTAGACATGTCTGCCGTGGCGAGCCCGGCAAGTTAACAAAGGCACAGATGACCGTCCTTTGCGGATTTCCTTGGGAGGGGGTTTTGGTTGAAACTACTTGAGATCTGTTTGGTGGCCTCGTGTAATCGCACACAGAATAGGCTAGTGTAAGACTCGGAACTCTTCGATCTCATGGCATTTAGCTCCCATCTAGAGACTATTAGGGCGACCCAGGTCGCTCTCGCCGTCCGTTCCCTTTGGAGAATTTGGGTGCAGTGTTTCGCCAGAAAAGCGCTTTGGCGCCGTCGGTTTGGACGGGAAATTAGTGCTCAGACACTCGCAGCCGTATCTTCTTAACGGCGTCTGCATTTCGCCTGCCTCGGGCCTGGACCAAACGGAACCTCAGCGGCCTCGAACACATGGCTCCTCCGGCTGTGACAGTACCACCAGGTTCTGGTACAGTGCATGCATGCTTTCAGGAACGACCGTTTGGATCGAGTGGACTGCACGCTTTACCAGAACAGGCTGCTCCAGGCCGCGTCAGGCTCAATCCGTCACAATCTTCCAATTTCATCTTTGCTGGTCCACCTCCATTCTTCCTTGAACGACGAATGCTGCAGGCCAGGCCAAGTTGCTTCCAGAGATGGGGGGCCGCTGAAATTTCACCGCGCGCCTGGGCCGCCATCTCTACCGAGAACCATCCCAGCTCTACCTCTACCTAGCCGGACAATCCCATCTGTAGTTCCGCAATGCGTATATCAGGTTACCGGTGACAGAGGCGATGCCTGGCAGGAGATGACTTGCAGTACACAGTAGGCACTGGCAGGGGCAATAAAAGCAATTAGATCAAATCGCCGTATGGCATGCGACCAGGCTGTTTATCGGCTATATCAGGGCCAGCTATAAGTCTGTGCACTACTACTGTTGGACAGCTTGCACCTTCCAAATCACTAGACACTAGACCTCCAAACTAAATGTGCCTCCCGGATGGTACGGCAAGATGCGAGCGACAGTAAATAGGAGAAGATGTAAATTTGGCAGCAAGAATGTTAATTCTTCGCTCGAATGAAAACACCGACCTGACCTCGCGGTTGCTTTGAATTGTCGTATATCCGACGCCTTGGAGACCAATTAGATATACTTTGAGGTTAAGTAAGTGGCAAGAGATTACATCAAACAAGCTTCCAAAGCAGCGGCGGGTAGCTCAAGCCCAACTAAAAAGGGTTGATCTTGCAGCTTCGTTTACGTGCATCTAGCGTTTTGATTATTCATCGTTTAGGAGTGGTTCCAAACGATGTCAATGGGGCAGAACGTTGAGACGCTGCTCGGGCTTGACTGGCTTTGACTCATTAATTCTGCAACGGCAGTGCCTATCTCCATAAACATGATTTGCATGTATATCAAATGAAAGTCGGAAGTAGCGCTTAAATTCTGGCATGTCTTTTCAAGTAAGAGGGAGTCGTGGGCAAAGTATCTCTCGTTGATCGTACAATTCCAAGTATATTAGAACAGCATGAAGGTCTTCCGCGGCAAGTAACGTTCTGCATGTGCATATGAGAATTGCGAAGGATAAACCGGAGTTGATGTTGTTCAGGCACATGGAGAAGACAGGGCAGCCTGAGGTTCGCTATTGAGAAGCGGTATCACGTGACATCTTTCAAGGATGACGATAAGTAGTTTGCTGGAAATAGCTGACTTCCAGACATCAACACAAAGGCCATTATTCAGGGTCTCTGCCCCATCAGAGGACCTTCTCCCGACCCGTCAAGCCGTCTCACAGGCATCCATCATGAACGCTGCCAAAAGCTTCACCAGGCAGATGGCACACTCACCTCTTCGCCCTCTCCAAACCCAATCCTGGAAGACAACAAATAGCTCCATATTACGATCCACGCTACGGAGCAATATATGTACAGTATGTCGCCCGACATGTCGCCCAAGAATCGGTCCAACTCCGAGAAACCAATGCACCTCCTTGCGCCAATGGCCGGGCTGTGTCAGATTCAACAGCTCCAAGCCTACGCCTACGCCTCCGAATCCAAATCCACATCTGGGCAGCCCTGAGCCCGCACTGTCCTTATCTCAGAGGCTGAAGAAGCTCTCCAGAGAATATGGATGGTCAGCACTTGGCGTCTACCTTGCCCTTTCGGCCTTGGACTTCCCCTTCTGCTTCGTGGCTGTGCGGATGCTTGGGACTGATCGGATAGGACGATGGGAGCACAATGTTGTCGAGGCGTTTTGGAGTATTGTCAGAGTACCATTTCCAGATCTCGGCAAGAAGGAATTGGAAGCTGGTGCGTTGGAAGTAGGAAATGGCGGGGAGAGAGAAGGTGGATCATGGGGCACCTCTGATGTCAAACAAGCTGAAGTGGACAATGCTGGTGTTGACGCGAGTTGGTTTTTCCTTGGAGACTTCTTTCTGGTGCCTTGCTAACCTATGATCTCACAGGCCTCTGGACCCAGCTGGCACTTGCCTATGCCATCCACAAATCCTTCATCTTCATACGAGTCCCGCTCACGGCAGCTATCCTTCCAAAGGTAGTCAAGACACTTCGAGGATGGGGCTGGGATATTGGCAAGAGAAAGCCGAAGATGCCAAAGCCGTCATAGTGCCTCTCTCTCATCGACCAATCAGGCATAATGCAACCATGTACCACCACCAAAGATGCTCACGCGGCATTGTATTGTAATCCACTCGAGTGGCGAAATAATGACCTTCTCCAACATTTGTACTACCAATTGAACCAGCGTGTTCTACATTTCTTTGCATTGGAACGACGCTTGTCACGGCCCAGCCCGAACATGGCCATAATATTTACGCGCAAGCTTGGTCTACACGGCTAAAGATCAGCAGATTCACTCAGCAATCGCCGCTCGCACTCACGCATACTGACGGTCATCAATTGATCTGATTTGATCGTGACCAATTATATATTGTCACAATATCATCACAATTTCAAGTTTCTCACGTTATCTCACCATCCTCAATCTTCCACATTCGGGTGATATTCGACCAATATCCCCAAGCAAGGCGTGCTGAATGTTCAATTGGCTTTGCCTGGTTCTCGAAGTTCACCGAAAAGTCACGTGGCAGCCCCATCAACTCCTGGGATGAAAGCCACTATTTCGCCATTAGGCATGCTCACCGTTCCTCTCGACATAATTTCGATGATGGCCTAGGAATACGGAGCGACCGAACTTGTCTATCAGCAGCCTGCATGGGGAGTATGTAGTAGACGAACTAAACATTGCAGCTCTTCTTTCAAAACCCCTTGCGCATTTCACGAACGACCTATGACGTGTTTATCAGCCAGCAAATAATCATGCCAGGCCTCAACCTAGACGAGCATTGCACAGCAACCAATTTCAACTTGATTCGCATCACACCCGGCACCGAAAGTGAAGGAGAGTAAGCCTACCCGCAATCCACAAACCAATCCCGGATACATATGGGCAAGTATGTGAGGCAAGGACAGTGCGAAGAAAAAGTCAAAAAGATAGTCTTCAATGCGCCGGGGACAGTAGGTTTTGCACGGATTGGATTGCGTCGGACATTGAACCGAGGGAAAGGTAGGAGGAGGAGAGCTTGCCAGATGGGCTGTTTTGCTTTGTTTTGCTCTGTCGGGGCGAAACCCGGGTTGGGTAAGAAAGCCTTTTTTTTCGTGGGTTGGGGAGAGGGAATATTTATACTTTTTGCTATTATGGGAGCACGCTTTGAACGGGGTTTTGCTTTAACCTTTGAAGGAGGAAGGTGGGGGGTTAATTGGTTTAAAGATAGATATTGCTAAGGGGAGACAAAGACGGAGACTGTGCCGTTGTTGCGAGGATGGAACGTACTTTGCAAAAGGCAAATAGAGAACAGAGGATTTGGCTTTGAGACGGAACTACCAGTTATGTCCGGTTTCTTTCCCTGGAGCGATGGGAGGGGGACTCTACTCAATGTGGATGAAGATAGGTGTATCTGGTGAGTATATAATCGCTTCCCTAATTATTCTAAGATTAGCGGTATTAGCTATTGGGCGGAGGGTGTCTGACTGGTCATTATACCTAGAAAGTATGTTTTTTGAGAAACGGGTCGGTGCCTTTCTTTTTGGTTAGTGGGTTAGGCGCCGTTCTGTCTTCCTTTTTTTCTTCGTCTCTTTCGAGACTACCGAGGTTATGGTAGGGCGAGTGTTTGATTCTTTCACTCTCGTCTTTCTCGTTGTTCTAAGATGGGATGGGATGCTGGTTGGGAAATAAGGCATGTACTCGATTTCCATGGTGTGGTATCACACGATGATGCTTGCCTAGTTGGAAACGTCTCATATCCAAGGCTGCGATTCAGCAATACAATTTTTCAGTGGTTATGAACAGAGGAGGGTGTGGAGTGAGATCAGGAGCCGAAGAAGAGATCTTAGATATGGTGACAACCATGCACAAGAGATGATATTGGTGGATTAAGAATAAATCTAGGAGGGTCTGATACAACAGTAAAACGACAAAAAACGCTCATCTACACGACCCAGTTGATCCAGGACGCCCGCTCCAATGCGTAGAAAGACAAAGTACATACAGTGATTTGTAAAGGGAAATCCATGACATTTATCGATGGATTATTACATTTTCTTGCGTCCGAACATGGATCGCTTTGGTTTTTCGGACATGGCGACGTCGTTGGTATCGGTGTAGGCGTGTCTACTCCCTCTCTTCTTGCCCTTCTTGACATCGCGTCGACTAGCGCAGCAGCAGCAGAGACAGAGTTGGATGAGTAAGGCAAGGATGGAAAAGGCGGCGGCGATCCACATGAAGACGAACATTTTGATGCCGATGCTGGCTTTGATGTTTAGTTCGTCGACGCTTTGGGCGGCTACTTTGAGGATGATGAAGATTGCTGTGGCGAGGATTGTGGCGACGGTTGTGCAGAGGGCGGAGAGGAAGGTTAGGGGCGTTATGGCGAGGTTTGCCCAGCGGGAGAAGATGGCGAGGGGGGTGAGGAAGATCATGACGAAGTTTGTGCAGGCGCCTGTTAGGAAGAGGCCGAACATCCATTGGGATGCGATTTTCAGGATGTGAAGGACGGTTGTGACTTTGGTGGGGAGAGCGACTGGTTCCAGGGTGTTAGTGATTGCGACTTGTGTTTTGGGAAGGCATGAAGTAGCGAGTGGAACGTACTTGTGGCTCCGGCTAGCAATTGGCTGAGGAGAATCTCGACGGGATTGAACCAGTAGAGTGTTTGTGTTTCTGCGCATTCGTCGATTCCGACGCCGACATTCCCCTGACAGTAATTCCACAATCCCACCTGGTAATAATCGTGCAAACCCAGCGTCTGCGCAATGGAATTTGTAAAAGACGCTCCAGCCGGGACGGAAGAAGGTATGATTTGCGAAAGGTCCAGACGGATAAAGTAGATGCTACTCCGTACCTTGCCAACCTTTGTATTGCCGACTTCGACCAAAATGAGGAAGATGACGGAGATTAGGAGACAGAAGGCGGATATGAGGGACCATATTTTTCTTGTCCTGGTTGCTCGCTTCAACTGGGTCTTTGATAAGTCTTCGCCATGGTGCGTGAGGGTTCGGTCGGTCTCGATTGAGTGGCCGGCTCTCACTGGCGAGTCTGCGGATGGTTCGTTTTCGACGGGGTTTTTTTTCTTGCCAAAGAGGCCCATTGCGGCGACGAGGGAGGAGAACGAGGAGAACGAGGAGAAGGAGAGGAGAGGGAGAGGGAGAGGGAGAGGGGGGAATTAGATAGAGACTGTCCTCGGTATGAGGTGAGTGAATGGAAACGCAGTTGGCAGCGGATAGAGAATGTTTCGTTTGTTGGTGCTTGGAGTGAGTAGTGAGGAGTGACCCTGCACTCGCACATACACCACGGCGCACCACGACATCATCTGTGGCTCTCCCAGACTCCCACCATCGTCTCCCCTGTCTCGCAGTGCAAAAGGCAGCCGCGCGTCTGCCAGTGAATCTGAGCCTAACTGTTGTCCGAGTCGCGTCGAGCCTTGGCCGATGAAAAAAGTGGATATGATTGTCGGGCCGAAGTGGATCTCCCGACGTCACCACTCGACGCGTCCAATTGGCACTTTCGACGCGCCGCTGCAATAGTCAGCATGCCTGTCGACGCCATCAGCTTTGGGACTAGAGCCATAGCTGCCAAGACGCGATGCGCCCAGGGGGGAGATGGAAGGACACCCCGAACCATTGCTGCTGATCATCATCACGTGCTGGCATATTGGCTGTTCTAGCCTTTCTTGTGTCTTCCTCTCCCCCTAACCACCTCACGTCATTGGCAGTGTGGCCTGGCAGAAGAAATCCTTCCGACTTCGTTGTCTCGCTTGTCCATCCACGCTACTCCATATTGCTGTACTCATCCTCTGTCGCTTCCCTTTGGCACCCATTGTTATTATTCTTATCTCGTCGCCATTGTTCAATGGCACGCCCTATCTGGACCGCTCTGCTGTCCGCTGCCGCTGTCTCGGCGCAGAGCGTGCTCACACTGTCCGGAACTGCGACATCTGGTGGCAGCGCCCTTGGTGATTTACCAACTGGCAGCTTGTCATATCTTTCCATCTCCTCCACTATCACGCTGTCGTCTGGCATACCGTCCACCACTCTCATTTCTGGAACGAATTCAGCCGCGGCATCGTCGTCGACTGGAACTAGCAATGGAACGATAACGTCGAGCACTTCGACAAGTGCTTCTGTCACATATCTGGGCGGTGAGACAGCGTCGACGAGATCTGGAAATGGGACCGCTTCTAGCACCACTTCTGCTGCTAGGCCGACGAACACACAGCCTTGCAACGGGCATCCCGAGTTTTGTAACAGGCAGTACTCGAATATTACCAATGTGGCTGCCCATAATTATCCTTTCATCAAGTCTGGGAATACGGGCAGCAACCAGGAATTGCCGGTAACGAACCAATTGAACGATGGGATCCGCATGTGTGAGTTGGCTCGTCATTTCTTCTCGTTCAATCCCACCTGACAGTCAACAGTGCAAGCTCAGATTCACTACGAAAACAACACTCTCTGGTACTGCCACACCTCCTGCGATCTCTTAAATGCTGGCACGATCGAAAATTCCTTTCGAACTATCGCGACTTGGCTCGCCGCCAATCCCTACGAAGTGCTCACCATCCTCCTTGGCAACTCCGACCAAGTCGACGTGAATCTCTACCGCGCCCCCTTTGAGAATTCAGGTCTAGCAAAGTACGCCTACACACCACCCCAGATCCCAATGGCAATCGACGACTGGCCGACTCTCGGGCAAATGATTCTCTCCCAGAAGAGATTGGTCGTGTTCATGGACTACGCGGCAAACCAAAACGTGGTCCCTTGGATCCTGGACGAATTCAGTCAGATGTGGGAGACGCCTTTTAGCCCTACCGATCCCGCCTTTCCCTGTACCGCGCAGCGCCCACCGGGACTCAACAGGAACCAGAGTCTCGAACGCATGTACATGGCCAACCACAACCTCAACCTCCAAGTCTCGGCCCTAGGTTTGAACCTCCTCGTGCCCAACACCGGTGTCATCAATACCACAAACTCAAACCAAACCACGGATCCCTCGACTTTGGCGAGTGCTGCGAATGATTGTCTGAGTTTGTCTGCCCTCTTTCTTACCTTCTTTATGGTGCGGCTTGACTCCCGATACTAATTTTGTACAGATGACTGGGGCCGAGCTCCGAATTTCCTCCTCGTCGATTATTACAATCGCGGTAATATTCCTGGCTCCGTTTTCCATGTCGCCGCGGCGCATAACAACGTCACGTACACGCAGCCCTGCTGTGGTGTCGTTACTTCGGGTGCTAGCACCTCACTTGCCAGGCTTGGACATCTACTAGCGATGGGGCTTGTTGTCGTTGCTGTTGTGGGGTTGCTGTAAATAATTTTGTTTGGTTCGTTTGGTTGGGAATTTTTTTGTTTGGGATTTCAATGAGCGTTTTGGGTAGCGGCATTGCGTGGTGTTTTTTTAACCTTTTTTGGGGGTGACTGCGTAGCCTAGAGTGGGTACCTCTGTTATTTGAGTGAATAGATCCTAATAATGTCTTACTGTGAGAAGAAGCGGACGTGCTGTGATTCTCTCTTCCTCGAGAGATTCCCACAGTAGGTCGAACTACCCGAGATTATGTATCGTTCGAAGAACCTCATATGAAGCCATAGCTTCGTACTTTACTCTTTAGACACCAGTGGCCCGACTACATCAATGGAGAAATGAGAAATGAGAAATGAGAATCCTGCTGTTGTAGACAGAATAATACAGGGCGCGGGATATGGAGTCGGTGTTATGGGTTTCCTGTGATTATGTGGTTTTACTTTTGAGGTATTGGTATTAGAATGTGAGTGAGTGAGTGAGTGGATGAGTGAGTGAGTGGATGAGTGAGTGAGTGGATGAGTGAGTGACTGGCTGGCTCGATAACTGCGTCTATTGTTGATGGTGCTTTTTGAATGGTTGGTTTGGGGGTGATGGTGGATGTGATGGATGGTGTGTTCGTATTTTTGTTTGTTGGGATTGAAGGGATCTGGGGTTTTCGCGGGTATGGATGGGATGGTGTTGTGCTCTGTGGTTTTTGGTTTTTTCGGGTGTGCTTCGTTGTTTTTGGTCTTTTGGGGTGTGATTTCTTGGGTTGTGATTTGTGGTTTTTTGAGGTGAGGTGAGTGGGGCGATTTTCTGGATGCGGACGCGGTTTCATTTGTGGTGGGCTTGTGCTTTGGGATAATCCTTCTTCTCGAGTGGTGCAAATGCGACTGCGAGATTACTGGAACTTGCTGGGGCTGTACCATTTCATTTCGTGCGAAGAATGGTAGATTAGCTTGGTAAGGTGGTGTATGTTACCAGAGTTCACGACGGGTCCGAGCGGCTCGTTATTGGGTATGGTGGTATAGGTCTGGAGGTTATGGGTTATGGCACTTTTTGGAAGCGAGGACATGGTGGAGGTTGGTATTTGTGATGAAGGAGTTTTTAGCTGCAGGCTTTATGTATGGATGCTTTACCCTGGTCCTGGTAGAAGGTGTATCTCGTGGGTTTGAATTCGAGGTTGCCCATTTCACATGACCGTGCTGAAAAGCGCGCGTTGGTGATGAAGTCTACGCCTACGGAAAGTCCGGGGGCCGAAGAGACGTTGCCGACTTGTTTTCCGGCAATGCGACGCGGTGGGGATGGATTGTTGTGGAGACTGTGATGCAGGCGGCAAGAAAGTGTCGGCGTGCTCCGAACATAGCCCTTTTTTCTCTCAAGGCTTTGGCCTCGATTACTAAGGCGTGAACCTCGATTACCAGAGGCTCCAGCTTAATTAAACCTTAGCAGCGACGCGAGAGAATGGCAAGTCTGGAACGTACCACAGTACGAGGGAAGAACAAGTATTTTTCGTTCCGTTCCGGTCCGGTCCGGTCATTTGGACTTGACGTGAGACTGGGGTCGAAACGTGTTACGATGGTGAGCTGCAGACATGTTTGACCGTTGCAAGCTACTTGTACGCGGCTCGCCAGGGCTGAATATGAAGTTGTGAAGTTTGTTTGACCTCTGAGCCTCACTTTACTTTTGGGATACGAGGGGATACGAGGGGAATCCACGTTTCGACGGATCGACACACCTGCAGTATTCTTCTGCGTCCTTCGGCGCTACAGGGAATCGACTATAGCTCGGAGGCTGCAACACGAGAGTAATTGGAGCAAGTATAATTCAGCATCCACACACAGTATTGAAGTTGACGTGGGCTGAGCGGCTGAGATGGCCACTAGATCTGGTCTCGAGAATCTGGCCGATCTGGCTGCCGAGATTCATGGAAGCGAAGCTAATTATGTACAAGTTTTGGCGCTTCGTCATGTCATGGAAGATCCGAGTCGGCACCGCGACCTCGCACAGTTCGCGCAGGATCAACTATTCGTCCGTCCCAACAACGGCCACAGCCTATTTGTCTGTCGGGAGCCCCCCACCACGGATTTCGCCCCGTTGGTTCAGGTTCGCCCTACCACACGACTAACGCCTACACCTCCTACACCTCCTACACCTCCTACCTCCTATCTCCGTCTCGCTGCTGTCGGACCATTGGAATTCGTCCGCCGCAGGAGTCTGCAGCAGTTAGGCTGCCTGCTCCTCGTGCCTAGCTTGTCCGTTATGGCTTTTCCGTTCGCATCGTGGATCCCCAGTGCACCGCGTTCCGAGCCAGCCACGACGATCAGTATGAGCCATCAGAGCAGTTTTGCCCACTCGGGTAAGCGGGTCGCGGGAGGCGATCGCGACTGAGGCCACGATCGGGTAGGTCCATACCCCGGGGCTGTACCTAGGACACTGCAGCTTCCTGTCAACAACACCTTGGAGCGCATGACGTTAGGTTTGGACCTTGCCCAATTTCCTTTATCATCTTAGCCATACCTCGTCCCACACAGAAGACCCTTCCCATCCTTAGTTCTGTCTCAAGCAGTTCATTTTCCTCCCAACCCTTGCCCTCCTAAATCACCACTCGACTTCGCCTTTGTTTGTTGACAATCCTGAGCATCCATTGGCCTTCGCCAGCAACAACACAGCCATGGCCTACGCTGGCGCCCATGGAAGTGGCATTGTCAGAACCTCTTCTGGACGCGAGACCTACGCTCCGGATGGATTGGGCACGCCCGCGCAAGAGTACGAAGAAGAGATAGCTGCATCCGAGGAGCCCAGTTGGGCGACCTCAGAAAGATATGCACCTATCACGGGACACTTAAACCGACGCTCCTCGTCAGACACCGCAAAGGGTTCCGACGAAGATTTTTCCATGGCCACGCGCTCCAAATCATTCGCGGAGAACATGGGCACGGATGACAAGGATGAGCTGAACAAGATACTCTCCTCTTTGTCACGGCACCAGACCAAAAGTTCCAGCCTACAGCGGAAAGATACTCTCTCAGGTCTCAGCGAAGATGATCCTGTCTTGGATCCCACCAGCAAGCATTTTGACCTCTATAAATATCTGCGATTGTTCATGCGCGACTTCCAGGCGGAAGGACGAGAGACGCCGAAAACCGGAATAGTCTTCAAGAACCTCTCTGTCTCGGGATCTGGCGCTGCATTGCAACTTCAAAGCACCGTGGGTGATTTCTTCCTCGCTCCATTTCGAGTTCGAGAACTTTTTAGCCGTACAAAGTCGCACAAACAGATCATCAACAAATTTGATGGAGTGCTGAAAAGTGGCGAGCTGCTCATTGTGCTGGGTAGACCAGGTTCAGGTTGCTCGACTTTCCTAAAGACTCTGTGCGGAGAATTAACTGGTCTGCATATCGACGAGGGGTCGGTCATACATTACAATGGTGCGTGCGAAATCTTGCCCATCTCAAATCGTAACCTAACATTTTCCACAGGCATTCCCCAGAAGAAGATGATCAAGGAGTTCAAGGGTGAAGTGGTTTACAACCAGGAAGTTGACAAGCATTTCCCACATCTCACAGTCGGGCAGACGGTGAGTTCCCCGTTTCGAGGGTAGAGTGTGCACAGCGACTGATTGTCCCCTAAGCTCGAATTCGCAGCCTCTGTTCGGACCCCGTCAAATCGATTGAGGGGCGAAACCCGTGCGGAATTTGCCAGGAAGCTCGCCAAGATCGTCATGGCCGTATTCGGGTTGAGCCATACATACAACACCAAAGTCGGCAACGATTTTGTGCGAGGTGTCTCTGGAGGGGAACGAAAACGTGTCAGTATTGCAGAGATGGCTGTTGCCGGCGCTCCACTTGCGGCATGGGACAATTCCACACGTGGATTGGACAGTGCCACAGCTCTGAAGTTCGTCGAAGCCACTCGGACCTCCGCTGATTTGACTGGAACGACGCACGCCATCGCTATCTATCAGGCGAGCCAGGCTATCTATGACCAATTCGATAAGACGGTTGTCCTCTACTCTGGCAGGCAAATCTACTACGGACCAGCCTCTCGGGCCAAGCAGTTCTTTGAAGATCAAGGCTGGTATTGTCCGCAAAGACAGACTACCGGAGATTTCTTAACTTCCATCACCAATCCTTCGGAGCGCAAACCTCGTGAGGGCATGGAACACCAAGTTCCCAGGACCCCCGAAGATTTCGAGTTGTACTGGAGAAATTCGGAATTGTACCGGTCCCTTCAGAAAGAAATAGAAGACCATGAAGCCGAATTTCCGATGGGAGGAGAAACACTGGATAGGTTACAGGAGCAGAAGCGAAGCGCACAAGCAAACCACACTCGTCCCAAATCGCCATACATGATTAGCATTTTTATGCAGATTAAATTGTGCACGAAACGTGCCTACCAGCGTATATGGAACGACAAAGCTTCGACTCTAACAATGTTCATCAGTCAAATCATCATGGCCTTGATTATCGGTTCAGTCTTCTATGGTACACCAAACGCCACTGCGGGCTTCTTCTCCAAGGGTGCCGTTCTGTTCTTCTCCGTCCTTCTCAACGCTCTAGTGGCCATGTCCGAGATCAACAGTCTGTACGATCAACGTCCCATGGTCGAGAAACACAACTCTTTCGCCTTTTACCACCCTGCCACCGAAGCCATTGCTGGTATAGTAAGCGATATTCCGGTCAAATTCTTATTGGCAGTGGGTTTCAATTTGATCCTCTACTTCCTGGCTGGATTGCGCCGCGAGCCTTCTCAGTTCTTCCTCTATTTCATGATCACTTACGTCATCATGTTTGTCATGAGTGCTGTGTTCAGGACAATGGCTGCTGTCACCAAATCCATCTCGCAGGCAATGAGTTTGGGAGGTGTCCTTGTCCTCGCTTTAGTCATTTACACGGGTATGTTGAATGCGCACCCCACTTGAGCCCGCTTTCTTCTGACTTTACCCTAGGCTTCGTCATCCCTGTGTCCTACATGAAGCCATGGTTTGCGTGGATCCATTATCTCAATCCGATCTACTACGCGTTCGAGATTCTTATTGCAAACGAGTTCCACGGTCGTGACTTCACTTGCTCGGCAATCATTCCTGCATATACACCATTACAAGGCGATTCCTGGATTTGCTCGATCGTCGGTGCTGTTCCAGGTCGACGAACGGTGAGCGGAGATGACTTCATCATGCAACAATACCAGTATTCCTACAGCCACGTTTGGCGTAATTTCGGCATTCTCCTGGCCTTCTTGTTTGGTTTCATGTGCATCTACTTTATCGGAGTGGAAGTCAACTCGTCTACATCTAGCGCTGCCGAGTTCCTCATTTTTCGACGTGGGCGTGTCCCCGCATACATGCAAGACGATCCAAAACACGCTGGCAATGACGAGGAGAAGATGGCTGAAGGAACCACTGAAGGCGCTGAGGATGGAGGAGACGTGAATGCTATTCCGCCTCAGAAGGACATTTTCACCTGGAGGGATATTGTTTATGATATCCAGATCAAAGGAGAAGAACGGCGACTTCTGGACCACATCACTGGTTGGGTCAGACCTGGTACTTTGACCGCGCTTATGGGAGTCAGTGGTGCAGGCAAAACCACATTGCTTGATGTCCTCGCCCAACGGACGACTATGGGTGTTGTTACGGGCGACATGTTTGTTAATGGCAAGCCGTTGGATGCTAGTTTTCAAAGGAAGACAGGCTACGTGCAACAACAAGGTGTGTACTTTCTACTCCCAGCCTATTCTTGCCACAACACTAACTTCTCAATCTCAGATCTGCATCTCGAAACTGCAACCGTCCGTGAATCTTTGCGGTTCAGTGCCGAGCTCCGACAGCCAAAGAATGTAACCCGCAAAGAAAAGTTCGAGTATGTCGAGGATGTCATCAAGATGTTAAACATGGAAGACTTCGCAGAAGCCATCGTCGGTTCGCCAGGTGAGGGCTTGAATGTTGAACAGCGTAAACTTTTGACTATTGGCGTGGAGCTGGCCGCAAAGCCTAAGCTGCTTCTGTTCCTTGACGAACCTACTAGGTATGTTTCGGAGCATCTCTCTCGTCCACCGCTCATACTGATCATCCCTGCAGCGGTCTTGACTCGCAGTCAGCTTGGGCCATTTGCGCGTTTCTACGAAAACTGGCGGACGCTGGCCAAGCAGTTCTCTGCACGATTCATCAGCCTAGTGCCATCCTCTTTCAAGAATTCGATCGTCTATTGTTCCTTGCCAAAGGTGGCAAGACGGTGTATTTCGGCCCTGTCGGAAAGAACTCGAAAACCCTCATTGACTACTATCAATCGAACGGTGCTCGGAAATGTGGCGAGGAAGAAAATCCGGCCGAATATATGCTGGAAATTGTCAATAAGGGTTCCAGTGGTCAAGGTCAAGATTGGCACGAGGTGTGGAAAGGCAGCAAGGAACGCGAAGCTGTCGATGAGGAGCTGAAACAAATCCATAAAGAGAAGGAAGGCGAGACCGTTGCTGGCGCGAATGAAGAGGGTGCGCAAGACGAATTCGCGATGCCCTTCAGCACTCAAGTAAAGGCCGTAACCGTTCGTGTATTCCAACAATACTGGAGGATGCCTTCTTACGTCTTCGCCAAGTGGGCGCTTGGGGTCGCGTCTGGGTTGTTCATCGGTTTCTCATTCTTCCTGGCAGACGCAACACAGCAAGGCGTGCAGAACATCTTGTTCTCTGCCTTTATGATTGCAACGATTTTCTCTTCTCTCGTTCAACAGGTAAGCCACACCACCCCATCGCCTACCTCATCTCATGCTAATCAGTGCAATGTCCACAGATTATGCCACTTTTCGTAAATCAGCGTTCGCTCTATGAGGTCCGCGAAAAGCCATCAAAAGCGTATTCGTGGAAAGCTTTCATGATCGCCAACATTGTCGTCGAGATACCATATAACATCATCTTAGGCGTTCTTGTCTTTGGTTGTTACCTGTTCGCAATCACAGGTGTTATTTCCAGCATGCGCCAAGGCTTGATCCTCCTCCTCATGGTCCAGCTCTTCGTCTATGCCGGTACCTTCGCCACCATGTGCATTGCTGCTCTACCGGATGCCGAAACTGCCGCAGCCATTGTCACACTCCTCTTCGCCATGTCCCTTACATTCAATGGCGTCATGCAAAGCCCCACAGCTCTCCCCGGTTTCTGGATCTTCATGTACCGTGTTTCACCCTTTACGTACTGGATTTCAGCCGTGGTATCGACCATGATGTCCGGCCGACGTATCGAATGTTCCAGCAGTGAGACATCCGTCTTCTCCCCTCCCTCCGGACAGACGTGCCAGCAATACTTGGCCCCATACCTCCAAAACGCGCCTGGAACTCTGCAAAACCCCAACGACACCACCAACTGCAGATACTGCTCCCTCTCCACCGCGGATCAACTGCTCGCCGGATCCAACGTCAAATACGCCACTCGCTGGCGCGACTTCGGCATCGTCTGGGCTTATGTCATCTTCAACGTCTTCGTCGCTGTGCTCACTTATTACCTCTTCCGCGTGAAGAAGTGGAATAAGGGGACTGGGAAAGCTAAACCTGCGAAGGAGGTGGGGTTCTTGGGTAAGTTTTTGAAGAAGGGTGCGAATAAGGGACAGGATGCGAAGACGGAGAAGGGAGAGGAGAAGGCTAATCAGCATCAGAGAGCTATCTGATGTAGGGATTTTGGAATGTGAAGATGTTCCTGATTCCTTTTTTTTTTGGGGGGGGGGGGGCGCGGAAGGTTTTTCATTATGTCGATTTTCTTTGGGGATATTTTGCATTTAGCGAAAAGGTTGGGTGGGAAATAGACTCCTTAGATTATTTTATTTTAGTATTGTAATCATTTAATCATCGCATTGCACGTTGGACCCTTGTTGATCTGATTGCTCTGTTGTTGTGTGGATCCTTGGCAAAAAGAATATGAAGTTTCTGCATTTGTACGGGTCTCGTACGAGTGATTGTAGCTAGACAAGAACAACGATATTTACCACAATCAAAGAGTACTTATTTCTTTCTTATCACGTGCATGCACTGAAGACTGGGCTTGGGTTACTGGAGCGGATACGTGTGGCATGAGGGTGGTTGCACGGATGGGTGGTCGTACGATGGGATACGGAGAAAGTTCCGAACGTTGCACATGCTGGTGGTCTGGTGGAGTGATAAGTTTTCTTATCTATGATTTTGACGCGGGGATAAGCGTCGGTGACGCCATCTTCGGTATCTGGTTTTCAGGAGATGGCTGGAGAGATGAGATAACCTGGAAGTAGGTACTCGGCCTTACACGTGACTATTCGATGGGGAGGTATCTATCCCACAGGGAGTCTCCTGATGAAATTGCCACGGCACATTTCGATCAATCTCCAACCTACCCTGAGACATCTCAACCATCATCGCTCCGATCCTCTTCATCGAACTTCGAGCACTTCGCATCGACGAGCTTTCGAACCGGCATCCATCTCTAAATGAAAGCAGCAATGTCGTCCTCTGCTTTCCTATGCCGATCGGCTTGATCTTTTCGCTTCAAATCATCGGTCTCGAGCTCTTCATGCTCCCACCTTCTACTCGGAATGATTGGGTGGCCCCGCCCCATGAGCCTTCCATGCGTGAATCGACTTGTTGTTAGAGGACGGCAATATCATTCTTCCGAATGAGATTCTGGCCTGTGGCATCTGCGCAACCGTTCGCTGGATGGCTGATAGGTTTGAGTGCTTCTCGATTGTTCATTGGATTTGAGGGCTAAGACAGGGCTGATTTTGAAGCAATGCCTCAATTCATTGCTTCCGATGACGACTTGGTACTTGACCCTACATTACATGAAACACGTGCTGCGGAATTGACTCCAGGCCGGATGTCCATCGCACAACATTCACCCACTGATTTACGTCAAAGGGAGATCAACTATTGGCCAGTATTGACATATTTGAACAGAAATGGTGACTTTTGACCATGACCGAACTATTCACGGTCTCTTCTGTATTGCCTTTTGCTCCTTCGGTCTCCCGCTACCGATTCATAACCTGGCTTGTTGTGTCCCCAGGTAGGAGCACAACCAGGGAAGGTTTGTGTTTGTGCTATCCTGCAATCGGTCGTGCCGGAAATCGTCATGATTTCTTCACCTTGCATCAACTCAACCGACATTGCCTCCCTCCGGCTCGTAGACATTCTCTTCTGTTTTAATGTCATCTCCCTTTCTTCCACCGTATCTATCTCTAGCTTGCGCTGGTCCAGTCGCTGTAAACAAGGCAGCACTTACGAGCTCTTCTCGCTCCACTCAATTACCAGACAACAATTATGCTTTTGCATCACCATCTGGCTGCGGCCACTGTTTGCTCACTTGTTCTCTTCGTCGCACTCCTCCTCAGCCAAAACTCTCCCAACCATACTTCTTCTCAAGAAAGAAATCAGACCATCATTGCTCATCTGGAACCCATCACTCCGTTCCTACCTCCAGACCATAAGGTAACCGCCTCTTTCCGTGATCATGGCTCCTTACCCAAGGCTACCCCTGGGATTGCCCCTCGAATGGATTCGGATGGTAGCGACGAAGAAGATGATGGGAACCCGATAGATTTACCACGCGCATACGAGGATGCTGCCTTCAAAGGGGACCAGCTTGTGTGCCTTATGAATGCCCCCCTGGACCAAGCAGCCGAAATGGTGCGCCGATCGGATAAATGGCGGAGAAGATCACTCCAAAGTGCTTTCTCAGACCCACTCAAAGAATTCAAGAACTGGGGTTGGGAAGCTGCGCGTAGCAGTCTTTGGACAGACCTTCCGAACCAATTTATGGCCTCGGACTTCCAAAAGTACGGCCTTGATAATGTCTTGAGATCGCTCGGCGTGTCGACGGTTCTGAATTACTGGTACGTGGCGAAAGTGGGGCATAGCAAGGACTGGAGTATGAATGGAAATAAGGGACCGGTGACATCTGCCTCCCCTCTCTGCCCATTTCATTATCAGTCGCTGACTCCGAGAAAGGCTTTAGTTTTCCAAGGCCGACCTCTTTACTGGTATCAAGTGGCCTCAAACGGAGCGAACGCGGACCCAAGCTCACGGACCTTGATATTACCCTTCATGTCCTCACCTTCTTCAAGAGACATCAAAACGGGTAAACATTTTCCGCCAGGTTCACTCCTACCAGATCTCAAATCATGCTCTGATCTCGTATATCTGATATATTATGGGATCGCTCGTGCCATGGACAAGACAATCGATCAATCTGGGGCCCCAACGGTTAAGTTTCCGGCGCCCAGATACATCATCATCCCGGGTGTGAGCACGCCGGAGGTGGTAGCCCTGTTCGAGTATATGTTCAAAGCACGCAAATTGGAACTCGTGCATCCACCAGGGCATAAGTGGAATGCCTATTCCCGAGAGGGCAAAGCGTTAATAGGCACGCCGCATGGAGCAGCAATATCATTTTTCCTGCTTCAGCATAAACAACAATTTGGCGTGAAAGCGATCAAGAGCATAAGCTTATGGAACACCGAACGGACAGAGGAAGAAAGGCACACGTGGCATATGTGGTTCGAGATTGGAGATCCTCGGCCCGTTTCGACGCTTGAATTTCCCGATGAACATTCTGATAGGCAACAGAGCGTTGGCAAAGGAGGCGACCTCCTTTGCATGATGGAGATGACTCTCGATGAGGGACAAAAATGGGCATCGAAATCGCCAAAATGGCGCGACTTTACCGTGCAAAGTCGATTCTACGACCCACAAGATGCGGAGAAGTGGGGATGGACTGAAGACCCAGAAATGCCTTTTCTTGGCTTCCATTCGGTTGCGTTGCATTTTCTTGAGGGCCTCCAACTGAATCCCAATGACGAGGATCAATGGCGGCAAGTCTACTGGGAACATACAAAAGCGTGGACTGTAGATGGGAGGTCCGGACCTGTAAGTCTCAGCCCCTCTACTTGATACAGTCTAACCCTTGCGCAGGCCATTCCCGATGCTAAATACACCAGCTTCTTCAACTACGACAAGACGCATCCCGTATACGTCTTCCACAGTATGTACTCCCCAGCCTTCGTGGTAGCTGCAGGGGAGAGCCCAGGCCCCCCTCCTCGCCTTTCCAGGCCATCCGATATGATGTTCCTCCAGTGGTACGAACACGGCCTTTTGCACCTCGATTTCCCGTCAGTGGCATCCAAATCCCGCATCCCGGCACCAAGGCACATTTACCTTATGAACGTCGTCACCCCCGAAGTCGTCGAGCTACTCGACGAGCTTCTGGACGATGAGGACGATACAGATATCGAGGAGCCTGAGGGACACTTTTTCGAAGCTCGCGAAGAAATCGGGACGATGTTGCTGGGAACGAGACATGGGGCCGCTGTTTGCATGTTCTTGATCACGCACAAGGAACAATTCGGTGATCAGACGGTGACTGGCGTCAGGCTCTTCAACGGCAATGACGGCTCATGGCATATGGATTTTGAAATTGATGAGGTGCGGGAGGGGGACCCGGATGACGAGCAGATGAGTGAAAGGGATTTGACCAAAGCCAGACTTTGAAGGGATGATAGATCGTCGGCGGTGAGGAAGGAAGACGGTAGGTACTCAGGGCGGCGTACTCAGAGCGCAAAAATACATTACATTATAATATCATACCTTACTCGCCTCATTAATCCACGCCTCGACTTCTCCTCTTCTTCACTCTGGCCAAATTGTCATCCACTCATCGGTTCAGCTTGAATAACTCAATTATCTCCACCCCGGTGGAAGGCAGCTCAAGTGGACATTGAATTCAACGTTATCCCAATACAGCTCAAGCTCACTCCAACCTTACCATAAACCCGTAAGGTTTCTACAAATTCCTGTTCATCGTTTCGAGATGCTGTATCTCCCCAATGAACGCTGAGCCATTCAAACCACAACAAACCTTGAGCCTAAAAATACCTGATCATCCATTTCTTCAAAACATAGTTAGAGAGATAGTATTCCACAAAGCCTTTCTCTCTCTCTCTCTCTCTCTCTCCCACCCCCACCCCCACATATCTCTACATATCTCTATATCTCAAAAGCCAACCATCACCAGAACCCCAATGACACGAAAGATCAAAAGCCAGGGAAACCAACCAACTGCTATCTGGGCTGAATACTACCAACTAGCATTACTGAATCCGATCTCTCAATTAGAGCCTAAACTATGTATCGAAAATATATGTATATACCCCTCTATCTCCCGATGCTCCTCAAGATAATCCCAGAAATCAACAATAGGTCCCTAAGCTTCTATCGACCGCGACATCAAAAGTACATTCTTAATTCTGAAAGGGTGTTGTTTTGTGTCAATTTCTCAGTTTCTATAACTTCACGTCATGGCAAGTTTGAAAGAGATATTTTCTCGTTGATGTGGATATCAGTGGTCTGCTAAAAGGAGTATCCCTCAGCAACACGATGCCGTCGAACTTTGCTTCGCAGCAATGCCAACGCTGCAAATCACAGACAATGCCCATCAAGACTATATTTGCCCATAATGGACTCCCACCCATCCAGCACCCATTCCCAAACCTCACAACAAAAACGGAATAACAGCCTTCCTCTTTCCCACCTTCTCCTTGCCAAACCTCTCCACATACCAATCATAGCCGTGCAACGCCCTGGGCAACATCGTCGCAATCTCATTGATCAAAAACGCCCTCCCAGGCATACACCCCCACCCACCAACCATCCACCAGCCACCCCACTCAATCCACTCACAAAAATAATGCGCATAAAGCACAAAATGGAAAAGCCCATTCTTAGGGATCATGTACACCTTCTCCACACTGACCTTCTCCACAGCGGTACCTTCCGCCTTCGCCTTTTCCTCAGCGGCTTTGGTCTGCTTGCGCAACGCGGCGCGCCGGATCTCGCGGAGGTCGTCGTCGTGGAAGGCGTTGGCGAGGAGTCCCCAGCCCCAGAGGACCATGCCGATTTCCATTCTGTAGAGGCCGCCGGACCAGTCGTGGACGGTGCGGGGACCGTAGCCGGCGAGCCAGCCGCCGATGACGGTGGCGTTTGTGATTTGGAAGGCGAGGGCGGAGATCCAGGGGATGATGTGGATGGGGGACATGGAGGGTTGGGCGAGCGGGTAGAGGATGGCGCGGTAGAGGTAGTGGGTTACCTGTTTGCGTGCTGCGTTAGCGGAGTTGCTGGAAGTCTGGAGCGGGGATTTGGTGCAGTGCGGGAGGGAGAGACGTACAAACATGCCAGTCATGGCCCAATTACTGATAGGTACGCGTTCCATGCCCGTCTGTTCAGGCAGAGTGAACATGATGTATAACAGCAGTATGAACCCGGGCGCCTCCATAGTCATCCACCCTATCTTTCCCGGAATATTCAAGCGCGAATCGATGGAGGTTTTGCCCATGGGATACCATGTCGTGAGCCATTGTATCCCCGTGAACTATCTCGTCTCTCGAATTAGCCACCATCACTCGACATTGGAAGAACGCGGACTTCCGCATCAACACACGTACCAGTGGAAACAACTGCCAAATCTTTGAAATCAACTCCCAATTCTCGCGACTCGGCGGTATGAAAGCTTGGATAATCGCCATCCCGGTGTCCACTCCTTCTTGGGAAATAGTTTCTTCGGAAAGAGAAAATGTAGATGTTGTGTTTGTTGACGTTCTACAGTATCCACACCCACATAAATCGCAATTAAAATCGATGCGATCATGACGCCCATCAGACTAGTTGCTAGCGCACATACCTCCTAGCACTTGGCAGGAACAACTCCGCGGCCTCCTGCTTTCGACAAAGATATTTTCTCCTTTTCTCCCTCCTCATCCTTCTTACAGGCAAATGATTCACTGCTCACCTCACCATCCTCCTCACGAGCCGATCAACTCTCACTCTCAACGCATCGTACAAAAGACGTTTCCCGCCATCACATTTCCACTTCATCGATTCCAACAAAGTAGGCAGACAAGAAATACCGGATCCTTACAATGGAACTATATAACTCAGCCAAAAACGCCGTGGATTCTCAATTGTGAGGGCAATAATTAAAAAGCCTCCTCTTCCAAGCCTATCCTCATGTCTCCGTAATCTATCGTGACATGGATTGCCAAATATTTGTGAAATGATCGCCAGACAGACATACAAACAACCTCTTTCAATGTGATAAGACCGTCAACAAATGCCCCAATTGCGATGGCGACGGGGTAGAGAGAATAGCAAACTCTTGTGAAATATGTCGTGTGCGCCGTGCAAATGCCAGAGATTCTTTTTGTATCCTCCCCAGATACCAATTTCGGAGATACGTGCGTCCAAAGATAGAAAAAACAAGTCTGGGGTATTTTCCTCCTCCGCTCCTGCCGGCCTTTCAGCCCCAGAACGCTCATAATTCATTCATCGTACTCAAATGAAAATTCCTCTACCAGATGGGAATTTTCGGCTGGAACTTTCTACAGGTGGAGATGTCGAGAATGGACACCAGTTGTAAGCTGTTTTCGCTCACTGTCCGGCATCAAGCGGCCCCAATCGATCCTTGCCCTCGTCGTCCTCCCTGCTTTTAATCTTCTTCATGGTATTATTGCTACCACTGCGCTCGCTTTTGGTTGACAAGCATGAATCGCCACCACTGCCTCCAGTCGCTCTTCGTGATCGTTGAATTGCCAGCTCGCCAATGGCGACACTTTCGCTCCTCGTCTTTTTCTTAGGCATCATTTCGATGAATGAATCGTCCGAGCCATCACTCTCAATGGCAGCGTCACCATCATAGCTGTAATCTTCGTGCGAGTGGTCGTTCACTGTCTTTTCTCCAGAAGACATGGCATCGTGCTGTGGACTGTGACTGGAGAGGTAGTGGTTATCGTCGGCCTGAACTGAAGAATCGGCGGAGAGCACAGAAGGTATCGATGGATTCGAGGTACTCTGGGACATTCCTGTAAAGTGATCCTCCGACGAGCTCGACACAAGCTGAGACGACTGGCTAGGGTAGCCGGACAATGTGTTGGTCGACTCTGGAAAGTAAGGATTCCGTCTATAAGCAATGTCGTCAGGGCTTGGTGGGCAGTCTTGGCTGACTAGAGATTCTGTGCGTTCTCGTCCCCTGGATGAGGTAGGCCGTTCTTGGGCGCCAACCTCGAGCATGAGGCGTCGAATTTGCTCCTCCTTGGCCCTGCGCTGTGACTGCTCAGATGAATCACCCATGTATTGAGGTGTCGATCTCGAAAACCTTTCCTCGCTTGCTTCACCCAGCAGTGGAAGATATGAGGAACCAGAAGTGGTTGCCGGCACGGCAGACCTGGACATGGATCTAAACCGTTGACGTGACGACCTCGACGAGATTGAAGAGGTGCGAGACAAGTTGCCCTCCTGTAACGGCACAAAGTCTGGACGCAACAGATCTGCTGCTGAGCGAGATGATATCGATGGCGCACGAGATGGCGCGCGGGATGACGCTGGACTCGCAGCGGCTGAACTTCCAGCTGCAGACCCTTCGAAGAGCGTTGAGCTAGAGTTGACGTGCCCCGAAGCAGTTGTGTCAGAGAGTCCGAGGCTCGGCTGGGCGTGTGCATCATCATCGTCGCCCAAAGCTCTATCAACAGGTGAGGCACGTCCAAATTTGCTTGTGCTGCGCGACCTGCTGCGTCCAATCTTCATCAGTTTGTGCTTAGTCCCGCTGAATATGCCTTGCAGATTGGTAGTAGGATGCATCTCCAAAGGAGTGCTGGGCAAGGCAGGGAGAGTGGTCGCGCCGCCTGCGGCTGTGCTCAAATCGCTTGGTCGGATTGTTCGAATCGATCCATTTCCAGATATAGTAGTTTGAGTACGATCCAACGAAGGCCGTTTGGTAGACTTCATGCGCAAACCACCTTGAGAGATTGTAGACATGGGCGAGTCAGGTTGCAACTCCTCACCACAGAAGAACTCGGGGAATCCCCTGACCTCTGGGCTTGCCGTGACACTTTGAGAGAGAGGGTGTTCGCCACCAAATTCGCGAGCGGCCGCCGATGCTTTTAGCGCTTGGATGATTTCGCCAGGAACCATACTGGGGCGACGTCTCTCCTGCCGCGCATCCTGAGAGATCGTGCTGCTCGAGGATGCAGCGGAACTAGGCTGGCTTTGGTCACTAGGCGCAGAGGCTGCGGTACTTTTAGCCCTCCGTCGTGACAAGCTTCGGGTGTTGGTCTTGGTGAGGCCAACGGCTTGACCTGCTCGTCGAGCCAAAGACTTGACCCGCTCGATAAAATGTTGCACGGGTACGACAGCGACAGCAACGTCCTCTTTGGACACTTCAACTTTCTGCCCGGACGACATCTTGGAGGGATCTGTCTCCTCGAGCCATCGGACCTTGTCTTTGATGTCATGGACGACCCAGCTGTGATGCTTGACCTCGAGCAAGGAAATGCGCTTCTTGGGATCCTTGGTGAGCATGCGCTTGAGGAGATCTTTCAATTCATCGTTGACAGCCTCGTATTCCAGCTCGTGAGGTAGACGTTTGCTGCTGCTGGTGGGCTGCCACATACGGCCATGAGATGACGGCCTCGAAGTGGAGTGCAGCTCGACAGCCTTTAATCGCACGCTTGGTATGTAGACGTCTTGCTCTGCGATCGTTCGCATAAGCACGAAAGTGTTGTCCTCGTAAAACGGAACACGCCCGAAGACCAAGCAGTAGAGAGTGACACCCAGAGCCCAGACATCGATGGCGTTGGTAACTGGTGGAGGAGGGACATCAGGGTCGAGATCCGTAGAGCAGAGCTCAGGAGCGTAGAAAGCAGGCGTCCCGACAGTCTTTGCCAACTCAACTGCTTCATCGAAGTCTGGGGCATCAGACTCCGAGAACTCATCATCAGCGCGTTCGGTCTTCTCTCGCCCCAGATACGATACCCCAAAGTCTGAGATCTTGATGTGGTGGTCTGCTGCTTGGAGAAGATTCGCTGGCTTGATGTCTCTGTGAATGACACCTTGGTAGTGGAGGTAATCGAGACCGAGAACTGTATCGCGAAATGCTTGACGTGCCTGCTCCAATGTCATGAGTGGGACGTAGTGGTAATTTTCTGGCACCTGGTTTCGCAATCCTTGCTCCCACCCTCCTTCAGAAGACGTATCGGTCACGCTAGGCGTTCGGCCACGCGTAAGGACATGATCGTACGCTCCGTACATTGTGCCTTCGAGGGATTCGTTGTACAGACGATCCCTTGATGACTCGGCACTGATGGAAGCTGCCATCAAGTCGGCGTCATTCGCCTCATGGTCGAGAGAGTTCAGACCAGTAGTGGGACTCCCTTGGACAAAGTCGCGATGGTTAAGGGCCTCGCCATGAACGTGACTCATGTTTGATGTCGAAGCAGATGCTCGAGAAGCATTCTCGAAGTCGTCTTCTTCATCGCCGAGTTCTAGGCTCCAGGATTCGGCAGCCAACCCGGTCTCGCGCGCTCTCTGACGAAGTCTCCATTCGCGCCGTTGTTTGCGTTCAATGTGTTGCATAGCGTCGTGGTAGATGTGATCGTCTTCCTGCTTGGCCACATCGTTGTCGAATATTCCGTCCATTTCTCTCTTGCAGCGTCTCCATTCAAGAAGGCAGACTTCCTCAGCACCCGCTACTCGCCATTGGACCTCACCCATCTGCACATGCTCGAGGACGATATAGACCTTTTGAAGTGATGGATCATCTATGACCTCGAGTAGACCGACGATGTTTGGATGTCGAGCTTTCTTCAATATGGCGATTTCTTGCTTGATCTTTGACTCGTGGCTATTGTTCTTACCCAATCTCTTGCGCTTGGAGTACCTCTGAACGATCTTGATCGCAACGAACTGACCGTCGTCAAGATTGCGGCCCAACTTGACTTTGCCATGGACACCTCGACCAAGCTCATCGATGATCTCGTACTGATTGATCAGTCGCCGTCCAGATATAGGATCCACATCTTTCTCTGCAAGATGTGTCTCTTTCGGCACCTGCTGGTGCGTGGGGTGTAAATATGGCGTGGAATATGTGCCCGCCAACTCTGCTTGGGTTGAACCAGGTCTGTACGGTGAACTGGTCGGTGTGTAAAGGCTGGGACTATTGGTGGTTGAGTGCTCCCTGGAAGCTGGCACCAGGGCTGGTGAGGTTGCTTCGGATTGTGAGGTATAAGCGGAGTAGTTCGAGTTGTAGCTGCTTCGCGATCGAAGAAATTGGGAGGGTTTTCGAACAGGATGGTACTGGGACTGAAGGGCTGAGAATGCCTGGTTGGGGAAGGATGGATAGTCTCGACTTTTGACTGGCGAAAGAGGTGAGGAGGATGTGTTCAAATCGGCCCCTTTGATTGTACTGGCGGTGCTGAGGATGGAGGAGTTGGAGACGTCTCGAAAGACTGGCGGTCTGTCCGATGCTTCGGTATGTGCCAGCACCTGTTCTCGTGACAGCTGTGGAGAGAGCTCAATGTATTTGGAAGAAGTGAGAGTATATGGTGTACTTTGAGAACGCGGTGATGGTTCCGGTACAGCGGCTTCGGGAATTGGGAGGTATCGTTGAGGTTTAGGTGAGAGTAGGAAGTGTTCGGCATCATGCTCTGATCGCTGCGGTCTGTGCAGCTCTGTTCGTGGGCCAGGTGTTGAGGGTGATGGTGAGGATGTTGTTGCAGGCGGTGTCTCGGGAGCCCTTTGCTTCTCGAAGCTGGCGATAGATGCGGAGCTGACTTCGCCATGTTGTTCCTGCACACCTTCGTTTGCGATATTGGCGATAAGGACATTTTCATCCTTCTGGACTTCTCCGTCTTTTGATGTTGACTCGTCACTTGCGGGGGTAGGAGGGGGCGTTCTTCCTTCCGCAACAGACATTGCGTCAGGCTCCGTTGTCGTCGACGAGTTCGAGTCGGCCATGATTGTGCGCCGGAGAATTGGAGTTTGTGATCGCGATGAGGGTTTGGGATATGGCTAGCCGGCCAAAAAAGTTGGGTGGAATCTGGTTCCTGCTCTCCATGCGAACCAGATTGGCGAATGTTGAGGTTCAACCAGATTGGCGAATGAACCGCTGGGATAGCTGTATCATACTGCTGGGCGTCGACGTATTCTGGAGAGGCAGTGGCCTGGGCAAGCTGTGACGGGCTGGCGACGACGACAACAACGGTGGAATTGGGAGTCTGGGTTGAGTCTGTCAGACTGTCCGATACGACTGCCCGCTGGTGCTCAATCAAGAAGGGTGGGCGCAAGAGTGGATCCAATCCGTTTCCGTTGAGCTAGATGGCGATCGTGAACTGCATGCTCCGCTGCTTCAAGCCGCCCGTTGTCTTCGGCACGGGGACGAGGGCGAGGGCGAGGGCGAGGGCGAGGGCGAGTGCCTGCGCGGGCAGTATGGGGGAGATGATCGCAGTCGTACCAGAATTGAGCGGATGGACTAGTAAAGGGTTGCAATCATAATGTAATGGCGCCGCTCCGCACACAAAAAGTTGAGGGGCTGATTCGAGATCAACGCTCCAACCAAAGGGCACGACGCAACAAACACGATTCGTCGCTGCCACGGTTTCTGGGCAGACGAGATGCAGAAACACGGCCAGGCGTGCGCAGACTCACGAACAGGATGAGGTTGATCTATTCAGCGCAGCGAGGCAGGAGGCGTAGTATTAGTTGACCTGCATTTCCTATTCTACACAGTACACAGTACACAGTACTACTACTCTAGTACAGTCCGACAGACACCCATAGCCTGGCGGCCATATTCGCTTCATTTGCAGCAGCATGGCCCTGTTCCCATCCATGCAGCCCAAAAACAGGGACTGGATTCGCCCGCCCAGGCTCAACCGCTATGTGCTGCCAGGCCGCCAATGCTCACAATGCTCGTAGGGCGGGATGCACTGTAGTCACGCAAGCTACGCACGCTTTACGCACGCTTCTCAGGCCTTCTGTCCCTTTGGTGATGCAGGCGGGATGCCGCCTAGGTACGCAGACTGCCAGACGCATCTCCAGCCCAGCGCTGTATGAAAGCCGACCCGACGCGGTGGTCGAGATCCCTACTGACAGTGGTTCTCTGGGACCGCTTGTGACGGGCAAGCAGACAAAAAATCAGAGTCCCGCCTCAAGCGCTGAAGCATACCACCCACACCCGTGCTAATAGCCCGCTTGTTAATTGCGATTCCCTGGTCAAGGGACAGGGAACTGTGAGAATCATGGCAAGCATCACTTCCCGTCCACGATGCCCCTCCTACGAGGACGCCATCGCACTTTGATTCCTGGAGTTGCATGGATCTTGGGCGGCTTCTCCCCAGACCTTTACCCTATGCGTGCTGGTCTGCTTCTCCACATCGGCCGCTTGGCGGCGGGTCAGCGAAGGATTCATGCCTGCTTGCATATGATTCGGCGCAGGTCTCGCATCCAGATCAGCCATCGTCGACTGGCAGCATCATATCAAACGTCGCCGGTTGCACCAGACCCTCCTCGTTCGCGGACGCCTAGGAACGGCATAAGAACGGCATACGAACGGAAAGGTGCGGGCTGAGGTGGTGAGGAGGGGTCGAGCAAGTGAATCGAGTGTAAGCGAGTAAAGGGGTTGAGACGGTCAGAGCGGAGTGCCGGGCAATAATGTGATAGATCGAGAGTCGGCAAAACGATGCTATGCCACAAGGGGACTTCACGATAGTAAACCCTGGCAGAGTCTCGGTGTTGACAGTCGTGTCCCCTGTGGTCCAAACTAAAAGTTGAGCTAGGCGGCGGAAAAGCTGGAGCGCACTGGCTTCTCGCTGCTGTACGTGGCAAATCGTCCGGTCGGAAGGACAAAGCGAGACCGAAGGCACACTCTCTGCAATCCTGTGAGGTGCGAAGGGGAATTACCATCAATCTCCCGTACCTCCTAGTGGCAACTAATGATTCGCAATATCGGAATCTAAACAATGCTCTGCCTTGAGCTGTGTCTTTACCAACGGTGACTGATTAGGACCTCGACTCCCTCCGAGTCGTCGCTTCGGCCCGTCGACGCCCTCAATCGCAAATCAGATCCTAGTAGAGAGAGGTGGCATCAAGGATCACTGCTGCTCCCCATCTCGTCTGTCTCGACTTCGAATCGAATGCAGCTCCTCCGACAAGCAGCAGCATGTCCTCGTCGCCGCCCGTCCGCATCACCACCGGCGACACTAGCACCGCGTTTCCATCCGCACGGCACGTGCTATTGCTTCTCGTCGCGTTACGCATCGTGAACGCACTCGCTGTCAAAACCTTCTACGTTCCCGATGAGTACTACCAGTCGTTGGAGCCAGCATGGCAGCTGGCCTTCGGATCAACCAGCGGCGCTTGGATGACTTGGGTGCGAGAAGAGCCTCCGATGCTGCTGTAATGGGACCAGGGCTAATCAAGCGTTGCAGGAATGGCGGAATCAGTTGAGGTCTTCGCTTCATCCCATATTGTTTGCTGGCATCTATCGTGCTGCAGCAAATTTCTCACATCTCTGCCATTTCTCTCCAGTGGCACGAGCGGCACTACTGCTCGCTGCACCTAAAATCACTCAAGGGGCTTTCGCCGCGGGCATTGATTATTTCACGTGGAGGCTCGCAGAGTCCGTCTACGGCGTTGGGAGCCACGCTGCATGGACCACTGTACAGTACCCTCCCCATATTGCCATCCACGTCGTCTACTGACATTGGCTCTTCTCAATCGGGCAGCTCGCAGTCTCACTCCTTAGCCCATGGCAGTGGTTCTGCTCCACACGGACTCTTTCGAATTGTCTCGAAGCTTTCTTAACTGCCGGTGCGCTATATTATTGGCCATGGCATTGGCTTCTCACGAGACCCTCGTCTGGACATGTCAGGCCCGACCAGACAATCGGAGACACAGTAAGGTATCTTTGTACCCACGCCCTGTAGCAAAAATGCCTCCCTCAATCTGACAGTACCCCTAACTTGACAGATTGAGAGCATCACTGCTATTGGCAGCCACTGCCTCTATTCTACGTCCTACCAATGTTCTCATTTGGATTCCAATTTCGTTGCAGAGCCTGCTAAAAGCAACTCAGCATCACCGGTGGTCGTTGATAGTCAATGCCGTAGGGTGCGGGTGGGTAATCTATTTCTTTCCACTTCTCTCTTTCTCTCTCTCCTTCTCGACCCCTGTCCTCTCGCACGGAAGGTATCCGTTATCCGGCTTGTGCAAATCAAATTTGTGGAGAATCGCAAGGTTGCGGCGCTTAAAAGCAACATGCACTCCCGGCTGGATGAGTCAGCCCAAAATCTTAATCTCCACATTCTTTTGCAACAAGGGTCCGGATATCGTCTTTGTTCTTGTCTGTCCCAAAGATTCGGATCATAGTAGTCATAGCCATACGAGGTCGCCATACGATGGCGTCGCACAAACTGCTTTCAGTAAGCTTCAAAGACATCAGGCTCATTTGCTGATATTTTTACACAGGTCTGCGGTGGCGACTATCACCGTCATATGTGACCGGATGTACTATGGTTTATGGACATTTCCTCCGCTCCGTTTTGTTCACTTCAACATTGCTCAATCCCTAGCCATCTTTTACGGTAGTAACCGCTTCGACTATTACCTTACCGAGGGAGTGCCTCTTCTACTCATGACCATGATGCCCTTTGCGATCGTAGCGCTGTACCACGGTCTTGTACCGTCAGTCCGCAGACCACCGAAGTCAGCGCGGATTTCGATGGAAGAAATAGTCCCGAGGATGCTAGGCTTGACGTCTGTATTCATGATCACGTCACTCAGTCTCATCTCTCACAAAGAGGCACGATTTTTATACCCGCTGCTTCCGTCGTTACAACTCTTTGTCGCTTCGCCACTTGCACATTTCGCTCGGCGGCTGAAATCGTGGAGAACTGCCCTGGTAACTTCGTTATTTGTCATCAACATTCTGATCGCTATCTACACGTCCCGAGTACATCAACAAGGCGTGGTCGATGTAATGGTTTTCTTACGCTCAGAGCACGAATCAAGCGCACACCCAGGTGACACCACGGTGGCGTTTCTCATGCCCTGCCACAGCACACCATGGCGAAGTCATCTGATCCACGCCAATATTGATGCTTGGGCGTTGACATGCGACCCACCCATCGACATACCCATGGAACAAAGGAGCACATACGAAGACGAGGCGGACGTATTCTACAACAGTCCTACTGCTTGGCTGGGACAGAACATGAAACCGCTGACTATGATCAACACATCGGACGACAAGAGCAACAGACGGGAAGATCAGGAGCGCAATGTGGACGGTCGGGTCATTGGGACGGGTAGATCCTGGCCACAATACCTCGTGTTCTTTCAACAGTTGGAGCCTCAGATGAAGGAATTCCTGAAGGAGGCGCCGTATGTGGAGTGCTGGCGAGGATTTAACACACATTGGCATGATGATTGGCGGCGCAAGGGGGACGTGATGGTGTGGTGCATGACGTAAAGATGTAGTCTCGTCCCGAATTCCTTCAACAACCAATATTCTTGGTTTAGACAAAATGTATAATAAGACCCAGCCACAGAGGGCATGTTTTTGAGACATCATGTCACGTTGGACCTACCCAGCCAATCTTTCCTTTCTGACGGTCACCCCAATCCTGTCACACCGAGCCACACAACCTCACCTCTCACCACCCCTTGAATGATGGGTCATACGTGAGACAATAACGTCTACTTCTTTTAGACCCATCCTATAGGATCTCGTGGCGGAATCAGTTCGCAGCAACCTGGTGGGCCTTAGCCTCATGTGGCGCGTGCCGACCCGGCTCACTTGCCGCAAATGAACCATTTCCTAGCTTCAACAATTCTCACGCCGACCACCAGTCTAGTCAACTACGCCATCTCAAGGCTCACACCGATAAACCATCCGTCGATCGAAGTGGGTGCAGGCCGTCAGCTTCCCAAACGTGCGCTATGATGTCGCTCTCCCGCCTCTCCGCCCGCACTTTCTCAACAACAATAAGTTGGTGGTGTGCAAGCCGACGCGTCCTCTGCCAGAACATCCCGCGAGGCTCGAGATCTCAACTGCACGATAGTGCGTCATCTCATACGCAGGGGAGACGTGGCTTTTCTTCCACGGTTTTCAGAAGCACAGATGGTGTTTTTCGAGAATTGACAAGTGCACGTGTACCCACGCCTTGGATTGAGGCTCTGAGAAGGAAGGAGGCGGGGCTGGAGGTTCATGAGGCGTCGGCTGACACACAAGAGGCGAAGGGGAAGAGGATGGAGGGGAAGAGGATGAGTGAGAGTTATCATAGTGTTGTTTTACCATTGGCGCGGGATCCGTGGTTGGGGGATACTTATCTGAATTCTTCTGGGCATATTCGGTATGCTCTATGTCCTCGGTGTGATTATTTTGAGTGGTATTGATTAGATTCGAAGTGTAGGCACACTGTTGATGGATCTTGACGCTTTGTCAGGTGTCATTGCGTATAAACATACCGGACCGGATGTTACGACAGTCACTGCGGCTTTTGATCGGATTACAATCATCAATCCTTTGAAGGAGATTTGTGATCTTGAATTAAGCGGGCAGGTCACTTATGCCACGGGCAGAAGTTCCATGGAGATCTCGCTGCAAGTTGCAAAAGCGCCAAAGGAAGGCGAGAGAGTAAAGAAAGAGGATGTTCTCATCAGCTGCACGTGTACAATGGTCTCCTTGGACTCGGTGACCAAAAAGTAAGTTCACTGTAGACATGCTTAAAGCAAGAAGATGCTAACATCACAGACCGGTCAACATTAATCCATTAATCATCGAAACGGAAGAAGAAAAACGTCTCTACGAAGCCGGCGAGAGAAACTCCAAGCAAAAGAAGGACCTCGGCAAAGTATCACTCCTGAAGCAAACACCAAACGACGAGGAAAGCGACATCATCCACGCGCTGTGGCAAAAACAAGTACAATGGCACGACCCCAATAACCAAGAACGAAAACCCAACGTCGTAGCCTTCATGGATCAAACCGTCCTTCGAACAGCAGCAATAATGCAACCTCAATTCCGCAATCGCCACCACTTCATGATCTTCGGTGGCTTCCTCCTAAAACAAACCTTCGAACTCGCGTTCTGCTGCGCAGCCTCGTTTTCACACTCTCGGCCCAGTTTCATCTCCCTCGATCCCTCGACCTTCCACAATCCAGTGCCTGTGGGATCAGTGCTCTACCTCACCGCAACAGTAACATATACAGATCCACCGGCCATCAGCTCACCCGGAGATGTCACAACGAATGTCCCACCGGGAAAAACGAGGGTGCAGGTCCGCGTCGATTCCAAAGTCAGGGATGTAGAGCATGGCGTAACGAAACCGACGGGACAGTTCAATTTCTCTTTTGAAGTGGATAGAGAGGTTAGGGTTATGCCGAAGACGTATACGGAGTTTATGATGTATATCGATGCTAGAAGACGGGCGTTGAATGTTGCTAAGTTGGCGTATGGAGGGTGCATTGGGGGAGAGACGGGGTTGACTGAATAGTATTTTTAGTGTCTGGCAGTGTGCGCTGGAGCTTTGGGTTAGTTTACTTTGTCCCTTTGGAGGGGTGCTTTTGGTATAGATCTTCGTACTAGGAACTCCCGCCAACGACTATACTCATCTGCTCTATATAGATGATATCAACTCCTTCCTTGGGTATTCCGAGGTAACAGTGTGTACAGAGAACGCCGTAAAATTACTTCATATTCTCTGACTTCACAAAAATGAGTCCCGCTATTGTAGATATGGAGTAGACAACTAAAAGTACCAAAATCCACCTTGTTCAAAGCATATAAACGATTGGAATAAAAAGCAATCTTACAATTAAGAAACCTACAACCTAATCTTCAAAGTGTACGAAAGATATCTCCCGGGCTATTTTATCTAGCGTCGAGTTAGGTAATTTCGGCCTTGGCGCGGCGTTCTGAGATATTCACTACCTACCACCTGCATGATTCTACCTTCTACAACTCCAATTCTCTTCTATCTTCACTCTCAACGACAATAGCCTCAAGTATCTTCCTTCATTCTGCTCCTTTATCTTGTTCTCTCTCATGAAAATGCCAGGGTGTCTATACTGTAATCGTGAAGCCCTTGATATTGCTTGTTGGAGCGCGTCAAATAGGATCGAGGAACTGCCAGGTTCGTTGGGCTTCTACCTGCTAGGAAGCGTCTATCATGTCGATATAGAGTTTCCAAGGAACGGAGCAACCCATGCGACAGCGATATTTGAGGGATGTGAGATGTAAGTAACATTTGGTGCTGATGCTGATGCTATAGATGGGCTATGATAATAGCTTCGATTTCGTTGTGGGCTCTCGACAATCCGCAAGCTACCTGGGGACGAACGGGGTATAGCGAATCGAGAGATCTTATTTGCTCATCTTATCTATTTCCGTGCTGTGTAATTTGACTCCATCGATCGTCACTAGCATTCGTATCCGAGTTGGACAACTTGCCGTCGTGGGGATCTTTTTTTGGTTTCAGGGATTGTTTTGAAACGCCACCTGCGTTCAAAAAGCAGCGTTTCCTTGGGTGCTTGTTTCACTCGGGACTAGGATAACTTCCACCTGCCTGAACAAAACAACATGACGCATTTTTTCAGAGGCGATTTGGTTGTAAGTCGATTCCTAAACTAATGTCCGCTAGGGATGGAAGTATTGCCTACTACACTATCGTCTGGTATAGTTATGCTTCTTGACGAGATTGCTGCATCTGACGATATCCATGGCTTTTCGACGGCTGATCGGTAGGTTTGCCATTGGGTCATCTCCGGAGCCCCTTGGGCTTGAGCAAAGAAATCGACGAACTGATCGGAGTTCTAGCCCATAATGACCATCTAATCTCCCCAGAATAGCATGCCATCTCCATGTCATGGCTTTATGCTTGAAGTAGGGAATCACATGTCGACTGCTCAACGAAGGCATCTCTCTTTTCTGTCTTTGTAGCGCGATGAAACTTTTCTTCTTACCTGCTGGTCTGCTCCTGGCGAGCGCCACGGCCTCTTTTCAGAACAATGCCAGAGATTTATCCTTGAATGGCAACATACCAGCTTTGGCAAGCAACAGCTCCCGGATACGACTCCATCCAGCGACTGTTCGCGATTCTGGTGATGGCGACTACCTCACATGGACGATTCCTGAAGCTGCGAACGCTGACTTCGCCCCTGACAATGTAACAGCTCTCGCCTTTTCACTGGCCGCTGTTGGCGGGAAGCTCGGTGGAAATTACAACAAAGTGGCCTATACACGCATGATCAGCTCGCTGGGCGAGCGCGTCGTGGCCGAAGGTGTCTCAACCAAAAGCAACACCGGCGAAAACGCTGGTATCCCTCTTTCTCTCACCATATCTGGACTTCCGACAGGCGAACACACTATTCTGGCGTGGCATAACGCTTGGGACAAGATCAATACCACTGCAGCTTTGACCATTACCGTGGACGGAAAAGAAGTTGCACCGGGGATTGAACAGAGTATACGTGTGGACAACATTTGGGAAGCCGCGACTTCTTACATAACATTCAAGGCCACCGAGGGAAGAGCCGTGGAGATTGTGTACACCCCTGATAGGGGTGGAGATGGAAGGGTGTTCTTGAATGGATTTGAGATCGATTCTCCGTCCATTCAAAACCAGATCTCGTTCCCTGTGCCGGAACATCGTAACGAGCGCGTCCAGCTTTCCAATGGCAGCGTTGCTGTATCGTGGAGAGCAGCAGCTGTGAAGGGAGCAACCTACAACATCTATATCGGAACCTCGCCATCAGAACTGCAGAGCGTTGCTTCTGGCCTTGCTGGAACGACTACTCAATTTAGTGGCGTCAACACGCGAGACACATTCTACTGGCGTGTAGATGTAGTCGCTGGAAAAACTACACACATTGGTCGAACCTTCACATTTCGCGGCGCACAACTCGCTTTTCCAGGAGCAGAAGGATATGGTCGATTTGCCCGTGGTGGACGAGGTGGGAAGGTCATTCATGTCACATCTCTCGAAGATACGGAGGCCGAAGGAACACTACGATACGCACTTACGAAAGCCACCGGTCCTCGCACGGTAGTCTTCGATGTCGGCGGCGTCATCACCACCAAATCCAGAATGTCAGTCAGCGGCCAATACATCACCCTCGCCGGCCAAACAGCTCCAGGAAAAGGCATCATCATACAAGGCTACCCTCTAGGTCTCACAGGCGCCACAGACATCATCTTCAGACACATCCGCGTGCGTCCAGGTACCGGTTCCAACCAAACCATCGACGGGATGGGCATGCAAGGTTCCAACCACGCCATCTTCGATCGCTGCAGCATGGGCTGGACAATCGACGAAACCTTCTCCTCCCGCGACGCTCACAACATCACCCTCCAACGCAGCCTAATCAGCGAACCCCTCAACATCGCCGGCCACAAGAATTACCCCGCCGGCACCGAACACGGCTACGCCGCCTCCATCGGCGGCGACATCGGTTCCTTCCACCACAACCTCATCGCCCACGCCGAAGGCCGCAGCTGGAGTATGGCCGGCGGCGTCAACGCAAACGCCCAATTCGCCGGCCGTCTCGACATCCGAAACAACGTCGTCTACAACTTCGGCAACCGCGTCACAGACGGCGGCGCCCACCAAGTAAACTTCGTAGGTAACCTCTATAAACCCGGTCCAGCATCCACACTCACCTACGCCCTACGCGCCCAATACGAAGACGGTCTCCCGGGAACACAACAATACCATTGCCAAGGCAACGCTATGCCCGGTATCTTCAACGAAACCAGTATCCAATACCTCGACGGTCGGAAAAAAGATATAGCATGTTTCGCCGATATCACAATCAACAACGTCACCTACCAGAAATTCCTTCCTAATCCCTTTTTCGAAAGTTTCGTAACCACGCAATCAGCCTCTGAAGCTTATAAAATCGTTCTCAGCGATTCCGGTGTTTCGGCTCCCGTGCGTGATGCGCATGATTCACGCATCCTGCTTGAAACTTTACATGGGAATGCGTCGTTCACGGGTAGCGTTGGACATCTCGCAGGTATAATCGATAACCCCATCGACGTCGGTGGTTTGGAATCTTTCCCCACCGTGGTACGCGGCGTGGAATGGGATAGAAATGGTAATGGCGTGGCGGAGTGGTGGGACGGGTATACGGATGGGGAGGGATATACGGTTCTGGAGGGTTATCTGAATTTCATGGCTGAAGCGCATGTTTTTGTTTCGCCGGGGGCGAAGGTGGAGATTGATCTTGGGGAATTGGCGATGGGGTTTTTGGAACCGGTGTTTAGAGTTGAGGGGGTGAGGGTGGGGGATGTTGTTGTTGAGGGGGGGAAGGCGATTTATTCTGCTAAGGGTGTTGGGGTGGAGCGATTGACTGTTTTCGTGGAGGATAGAACTGGGAGTCAATGGTCGAGGCCGCTTGGTGTTGCGGTTTTTGAGGGGGGCAGTGAGGTTGTTTGATGGGTTTGTTGTGGTGAAGACGAGTGGGTGTGGGAGGAGTGAGCGGGGTTGGTGGTAATATATTATCTGTAATTATACCTTCTCTCGACCTGATGACAATCAAATGGATTTATCATCGTTATCCAATGCGTTCGGCGAGATGTTGAGCAAGGAATCTCACATCGATCAAACATCTCCATAACGAAAGCGACAGTGCAAAAACATCCCATTCATCCAGCCGATCCTCGACGGATCGAATCACCGACGAGTCTCGTTTTGATCGATATGCCGCTCTTGGTCTTCAAACAGGTTTGGTGGTTAGATTTTACTTCAACTCGACTAACGGAGAACAAGTGTTGTGATGGCGGCAAGAACCGAGCGAGACAAGTAGTGGTAGGTAATGCCACATGCAGTGTAGAAGATGCCAGGTACCTCTAGCCTTCCGTAATGTCCGATGCCTTCGCGAAGAAAACAGTAAGTACGCTGACAATTTCAAAGCCTTTGTAAATGCGTGATGAGAGAAAGTGAAGTGGCGCAAGAAAATCTCTACTTGACCTCCTTGATCTTGTTTCTCGTCCGTCGAAACCTAGCTTGCCATCTCTTCTTCCATTTCCTCGTCGCCCGTTTCATCCTCTTCGTCGGATAATTGACGGGACTCTCGCCGCCGGTGAAGATGGCGGCGTCGTAGAGGAAACCGCCCAGGAGAGCTCCAGAGATAGGTCCTAACCAGGCGACAAAGAACCAGTATCCGTCTGCGAACAAACTGTTACCTTGGGCATCGTTTCGGTAGCCGAGAATGTGTAGCGCGACTCGAGGACCGAAGTCTCTGGCTGGGTTCATGGCCAATCCTGTGTTCCATCCAAATGCCATGCTGAGGATGACGATGACTAGGCCGATGATGAAGGCGTTCATACCGGCTCCTGGTGGGGCATTGGCGTCGTCTCCGAGGGCAAGGACAGTTATTGCGAGGATAGTGGTACCAGTGAATTCGGTGAAGAAAGCAGTGGTGCCGTTGGCCCAAGTCTCTTTTGGAAAGGTAATGAAGTTTCCTGCAATGCCTCCGAGAGCGGTAGCTGGTTCGCCGAGAGCGATGATGCCGGGCTGGTAGATGCCGAATGCTATGAGAGCAGCAAGAAATGCTCCCAGCATTTGAGCCATGATGTAGACGGGCACCTTTTGAAATGGAAAGCCACGGTAGATCCAGAGCATGAGAGACATGGCGGGATTCAGATGGGCGCCCGATATACCACCGGCAATATAAATTGCTACCATCGCTGCAAGTCCCCAAGCCCAGTCGGCTGTGTCGCCAACTCCTGCGCGACCCCGAGAGACTGTGATGGCTAGGTTGGCACTGAAGCCGAGAGTGAGCTGAACGGTGATCTACACAAAAATCAGCATGAAACCAGGCAAACCTGTGAAAAGTGCTTGGGACTGACAGCTAAAAGTTCGGCAAGAGGCTCTCGGAAACGTAAACGAACAACAGACCAATAAGTATGTAGATTGTGCACCTCGTTTTCGTCAGCCTCATACGCTTGTAGTAGGATGGCATCCTCGTATGGTAGATCATCGATTTTCGAGTCCCGCACATCTTTGATAGCGGAGCCCAGCTGAGACAATTGGTCGCCAAGCAGTTCCTCCGTCTCTTCTGGAATGGCAAAACTGTGATCGTGGCTGAAAAATCCTGCATTCATAGAAGCATTTCCTCGAATCGACGGTGACGGAAACGGAGAAATTTTGCCAAAAGTCTCACAAAGCTGAATCTCCCTCTCTTCTCTTACATCCTTGAGTGCAGGGACGATCTTGTCGTACCTGAGGGTCGCCTCGATTTTATCCGGCTCAAGCTCTTCTTCTTGCCGCTCCAAATCGTTCCGATGCTGCTTTTGCTTCTGGTGCAAAACTTCCTTGTGCAATTCGCTCACTGTGGGGACCATTCCCGGCCGTAGCACTCGAGGCAAAGGTTTGGCAAGACCCCAGACAGGTCTTGCATTCGATGGCTGCTCATACTCTGGATTCAGTTGGGTGTAGCCCGGATCAACATAGCCAGTATTTGCAGCCATTGCATCGGCAGCCTGTGGTCCTGCAAGAGAGAAATTCTGTGACCCGTGATCGTCATCTCGTACAGTATGTGGTGCAATAGAGACGGAGATACCCCGGGCACGATTCGGTCCATGAGACTGGCCCATACTTGGGCTTCGAAAGTCTCGTGCACTTGCTCTATATCGTAAGCCAGGCAGTCTCAGAGAGCCATGAATGCTCGCTCGTTCTCGAGACTGTGAATCTGGATTGTGGTGCACGCTACGGTCTTCGGAGAGAAGCCGTGTTCTTTCATCAGCATGACTTGATGTGTCCTGGGTGTCATTTCTCTGAAATCTTGGAATTCGCTCGATAGTTTCGCTCGATCCTTGTGCGAATGTTGAAGAGAATGGCGAGTATAGTGATGGCCGAGTCTGCGGAGGTCTACCACCGCTAGGATACGGACTTTCGCTGGAGTTCGTCCTTGGGCCTAGATCTGGCTGTCCTCGATTATGTGCAGTCGAATCGCTTCTTTGTCTATTCGAATTATCGGCCATGATTGTGTGTCTCCAGGTAGGGTTTGCCAGAGAAGTATTTTCACAAGCTGCAGATTCGAGAAATGGACCAAATACACCAACATCTAGTGCTTCAAAAGGGTCTTTTCTTTCCTGCCGGCTGTAGACTCTGGTTAATGTTGGTGTACCAAACAAGGAGGATCCGATATGACTTACTAGCAATAAAGCCTTCCAGCTAGAGGTCAGAGATGCAGAAGAGCCATGTTTATCAAGCAACGGTTGAGAGATGGTTGCAACGTCTTTGGGACTAGCGATGGCGTGCATTATTCTAACCCCATGATCTTGGTTTGTGTGAGGCCAAAGCTGTAGTTCATGCACGCCACGGCCCACGGGTCATGGTGACGGCATATGCTAGGAGGTACAGGACTCGGATCCATGTCTATACCTTACCTCCTAGCATGCGGGAGAGCAGCCACAATCGCTGTCGATAGGCACTAATAAGGCTGGCGGTGTGAGAGAGAGGGCACGGTGTAAGGGAAGCATTCAATTTGTTGGTGTTCTATAAACTATGAGGGGGAAGGAAAGCTATGTACATTCAATGCCAAGGCGCCAAGGGCTGCCTTAGGCGACAACGGCTTCTCCTGCCCACACACCATACCACATCCCACATACCGTGCTTAGTAAGTAAGTGGATATCTGCTACACGTGATGTGATCTGCTTCAGTGGTCCGTCATTGTAACCGGCCGGCGTGCACGACACCAATCACAATTCGAAGGGAATTACGAATCAATCCAATATCAAACGAAAGTATACATCCAAATAGAAGTCTCGAATCCTACCAATTGAAGAAGCTCTATCTCAAATCGGCAGCACACCGATATCGCTCCATCTGATAAAGGCTGAAATCTGATATCACACCCAAACCCAGCATCTCCGCAACAATTTTCCAGTCTCTTGCCTCAGCAACGCCTCTCCATCCTTGCCCTCCAGCACCGCACAAAACATCCGCGAACGGATTCTCCCCACGCTCCCCCGAGATATCCCGCCGCAATGCCGGCTCCAACATACAGCCACCACCTTACCCCCCTCGCAACCCTCACGCCCTCCTCAACAACCCGCTGCTGGCAGACCACGCCGCACCCCACCCTCCCAATCGCAGCCACCGCCTGCTCCGACAAGACCGTCCGGATATACAGTCTCACAACCTTCACCCTCCTCAGCACAATCTCTGGCGGCCACAAACGCTCCATCCGCTCCTGCGCCTGGAAACCAAACACAAGTGGAGAGTCCGTCCTCGCGACGGGGAGTTTCGACGCCAGTGCCGGGATATGGAGGCATTGGGACATTGAAGTCGACGGCACGGTGCAGGATTTCACGCGGGGGAAGAGAGGTGAGGAGGGGGATGAAGATGAGGATGAATGGCGGTTCAGCGTAATCCTAGATGGCCATGAATCCGAGATCAAGTCTGTGGCGTGGAGTGCTGGGGGACAATATCTAGCCACCTGTGCCAGGGACAAGACGGTTTGGATATGGGAAGAGATTGACGATGATAATTTCGAGACGATTGCCGTGATGCAAGAGCACGATGCCGATGTTAAGAGTGTGGCGTGGCATCCTCAGGAGGACTTGTTGGCGAGTGGGAGTTACGACGATACGATACGGTTGTACAGGGAAGATCTGGATGATTGGGCTTGCGTGAGTGTCATGAAGCATGAAGCAACCGTCTGGACAGTGCTATTCGAGCCATTATCCAATGTAGCTCAACTGGGCGACATGGACACGTTAAACGAAGCGCAAAAAACCTTCTTGGAGGACAGGAAGAAGAGTGGATCGAGACTGCTGAGCTGTTCCGACGATCTGACCATAAGAATCTGGAGACGCAAACCCAAAATTCACCAACCACTGCAGGCAGGCGCAGTCCCCAGCATCCTCAACACGAATAACATCGAAGAAGAGTGGTTCGAGGAAGCAAAATTACCGCAAACACACGAGAGAGCCATTTACTCCGTCGATTGGAGTAAAAGATCCGGCATGATCGTCAGCACAGGCAGTGATGGCAAAATCATCGTTTACAAGGAAAGATGGAAGGCCGCAACAGATGCAGAGATGGAAACGGAATGGTACGTGGTGGCAGAACTGGAAGCCTCCCATGACGTCTTTGAAGCAAATCACGTCTGTTGGGCGTTAAGGCGGGATAAGAATAAGCGGCGGGACGACGAGGAAGTTATAATCAGCACGGGCGATGATGGAGAGGTCAAGGTCTGGGTCCTGGAGCAAGGCTGAGTGTACGAATTATAAATTAAGAAGGCTCGTTGTGGTGGTTTTAGATATTTGTCAATGCCTTGACACTTCCGACACGTTCGCGCCAAAACGCATGCCATTTTTGGGTGGTGCAGAAGCATGTTAATTCTCCATCAGTCCACAGGGACCTGTTGACACTCCAAATGACTTGCAACACACTCAAGTTTCCCAATTTCAACAGCCCAATCCATCTTCTCCATTATGCTTCACACATTACCCTCCCAACCACGCCAAACGCTCCCAGATCCAACAACTCTAACCCTCCCCATCCAACACATCGACCAAACCAACATTCCACACACGAACCCATCACATCCCCAACCAATGGCGCTATTCAACTTCCTGAGAATACATAATCCGGAGATTTGCGTTCCCACATCCACTACCAACTTCTCTCCAAGAATAACCTTTTCGTCGCCCGTGATTCTCCTGTCCTCCGTGGTCCTCTCGGATAATACTTTTGCTCCACTGGTTCCCCTCCACACAATTGATCTAGGAATAGCATTTGATCTCGCTGATTCGACAGATTTTTTTTTTCCAGGCTTAGGTCTTTCGAAGAGGGTGGCGTGACGATTCTCGCAGTCCTGTTATACATCCCGAATCCCGGGATCTGATCTTTTCTCTTCTCGTGGAGAGGGAGCTTCTCAGTTGAATTGAACCATGTTCAAAGAAGGACATGGGTGTTGCGATTTTGTGGATGATCGATGGTGTCGAGCTTGGATTGTTGACAGTCAACGGCTGTATGTATCGTTGGACTTGAAAACGTGGTTGGCCACCATGCGCAAGAGATTGACTCCACATCCACATGATCGTTGTTCTTCCCGAGCAATATGTTGCGAAATGACTTTCATAGTCGTTATCAAGGATACTGCTCACACTGGCAGAATCTCCACGATTGTCACGCAGACACAATTATCTCGATATATCACATCCTCGACTGTGCCCCTTTCTCATCCATACCTTGTCTCGATTTGAAAACTCGAGGACAAAGCATAATCCCCACTTGTGTGAGAACAAATACAATGCCCTGCTTGATTCGCTCGGTGGCGAGTTGTAGCTTCGGAATGGAAACCATAGTTGCGAGAATCAACACAGCTTAACGTTAGCCGTGGGATTTGGGAGGAATGAAAAACAAGAGCGGCGAATGAGTCGATGGTAGGGTCGTTGGATATATTCAGATCATTGGATATATCCAGAATCTTTGGAGTCGAGTAGCGACGTGTCGGAAGGAGATTTTGAGCTGCTTGCTTCGAGAGGGTGATCGGCTGGCTTTTTGTCGAGATGTGAAAGAAGAATGATGTTTACTGTTGTTAGGAGTCGGGGAGGGATCTCTTTGGCAAGCAGTGAGAGATCCTACCCCTTACTGTGCCTTCAAAGCTTGCTCAGATTCGTAAAGCTTGCATGGCATAAGAAAGGAGGCGCCATCTTTGACGGGAAGGCCGGAAGCTTGATTTGATGGAGTTGGATGGACGGATGATGGTGACGAAGGCGGCGCAAAGCCAAATCGAGCCGAGTCTGACGTCATGTGATATATTATCTTTCTCCATAAGTACATAGAAAGACGTTACCATATGGACTGCTGATGGTATACTGAGAAGGATATAGCATGGACGATCAATTTCGTGATAGTCATTGTGCTGTACAAAAGAGCCATGTGCGATGGTTGCTGTCAAATTCTCAGCCTCGCGCTGCTGAACAGTTAGTTCACCCAGCCAGGATATTGAATCCCAGCAATGTTCACAACGATCTTGACAAGATACTTGGTCAAAGAATGAGAGGCTGAATTGAGGCAATTGCGCATGATGCTTATAAAACTTCGACTCCCCCAGGCCTTACGCCATTTCAGCCGTATGCATGGCTGTCCAGAGCCCCCAAAACCCTGGTATAAGGATGATAAAAATAGACATTAAGAAACGCGAATGTTATCCAGACACTGACAATCGTCATTCGCAGCAAGGGCTGTTCTCGGAACCCTCAAACCATTCCAACTTCCGCACTTTTCAACTAGCCTCGCCTCCGAACATCCAAAGAGAACCATCCAGGACCGCTCAAGCGTGTGGCCAAAATACGGATTCGTAACATCATCTCGGAAGAAGTCCTGTTTCGGGTCGGCGTGGATGAAGTGCGTCTGGTCAGCTTCCAAGACTTTCTTGAGGTATTCGTATGTTTTCAAACCGCGGCTCCGGATCCGCGTTGCGCTGGTGATGAATTGACCAAGGTAGGTCAAGACGACCGATTTCGGACAGAACTGTCCGTTCAGAGCTGCGTATAGCTCTTCTAGTCGAGGAAATTTCCTCGAAGCATCCCATGGGTCCGTGCAGTCGACGCAACTGCAACTTTCGTAGATTCCTAAAGAAAGCACACCCGTATCCACGCCGAAGTAGTCTTTGATATGATTTTTGGCATAATCGTATTCGTGCATCGCAGCCTGAATAAACATTGTGTGTCGTGCCAGACGATCGAATCTCCGAATGATGTGGTCGACAAAAGTGCCACCTTCTCGCCCAAGATTAGGAAGTAGTGTTACATAAGTGGTGTTGATGGTTCGGCGAATGAGATCCAGATCCGCGTCCTTGTTTTTGGTATAAAAGTGGAGTTCAATGTCGAGCTGGCGGAACTTTGGTAGGTTCAACAATTCGTGGAGCATAGCAGCAGTTTTATTCAAGTCCTCATTGTAGTGACTGACAACAATGTCAAGTGTCGGTTTGTCCGATCTTGAGGTCTGTGCTGCAGTTGGAGAATCAATCAAGCTCACTCGCGAAGTCTCCGTTGATAGTGAGGAGCTGAGTCTCGACGAGACAGTGTGTGTGCTTGATTCCCACCGTAGGAGCGTGACGAGTACAACGGCAAGAGCGATAGCAATGACGATTCGCCGGCGCGCGAGAACAGTCTCGAAGAATTGCATGATGGGCTGGGAGACGAAAAGTAAGGGCCGTAACAGATAGAGAGGCTAGGGGCTGGCGATGATATGAAATGAAGGATTGGAAAAGGCGGGACAGTGGAAGAAGGACTAGGCTAGGAATCAGTTTCACATGGATAGACGTTGGAAGGAAGTCCTGGGCCACAAAATAGCTCGTTCGTTCGAGCAATGAGGCCTACCAATCACAAACGCGTGTCGAGATCAGTTAAAGAATTCTTATTTGAATGCGATACTTCAATTTGTCATGAGTCCCGACGCGTCTATCGAGAAAGCGCGTAAGTAGTGTGCCCGACTCAAAAATTGGATGACCTGCGGAGGCATGATTGTCCGTGAATGGGCGGGAAAAAGGGCGATCGGGATCGATCTGAGACTGGAAAATGCAAACAACAGCGATCGTTCGTCGACGCGGTCGACGGAGACGGGACCAAAAGCGACTTGGAAAAGGAGACGAGGGTGATGATCCACAGTAGTGGAGCGGACATGCGCGTCGTGTCTAGCTGGCGCCCTCGGTGGCTCTCCTTTTTTCCAGGCTTCGATAAAGAGATGATGGGGGGAAGGGGGACTACCCAGAGGGCCAGAAGGCCACGAGAGGTTCATGAGATGGGATTCGATAGATGTTGGAAGATTGGTGAGAGGCACCAGATGTCGTGTTGGCGAATGGGAGTGCGAGAAAAAGCAACTTTGGAATGGACCTCGGCCCGGCTGCTTTGTCAGCGTCAAGTCACGCTTTTCTCCTAAACATGGCTCCAAGTTCCGATCATCACTGGACATCCTACATTTCTGGCCTTATCGATTTCTTCTATCTCAGACCTCCTAAGGCTGATTCGTCTGACTCGTTAAAGATTTGGAGATGCTTCTACCCGTAGATGCAGATGAATGGGATGAGACATCTAGAGAAGACCTTACACCCGCATTAGATTGTCACGTTTCTCATGTCGCTTCCACTTTTTCGACCTGGTCAAGTCCTCAAGGGGAAATTGGAAAAGTATGTCATCACAAAGAAGGTCCAGGACACTGTCTGGTTTGCAAAGTAGGTTAAGATTTGCGAGCACCTCTCCACTACTATATGCAGCTTACTTTTGATAGAAATCACGCAGAGGAAATCGTGGTCATCAAGGCCGTCCATGGTCATCAGCGCGTGGAAAACGAACGAGAAGTTCTAAAGCGTTTCCAGGATAGAACTCCCAACTTGAGACCACTGATTGATGAGATTGAAGAGCCGTCGGGTCCTCCAACAATTGTTTTAAAATATCTCGAAGATCACTTGCTGAACGCATCAATGAAGAAGACTATAAACCGAAAAGAACTGCGGTACATTTCCAAACGGATACTTGAAGCATTGAAGGTCCTTCACGAAGAGGATTATGTACATACTGGTAACTGCTTCTTCCCAAGGCTCTGGCCAAACTCTTATTAATTCCATAACGATCTTAAACTCGACAATATCTTCGTGAATTACAGAAAGGGTGATATCCGGTTCTCGGATGTCCAGCTCGGCGATTTGGGCGGCACATACCCTGCAGATTCCAAGTACGCCAAAGAAGGCATCCCTGTGGGAGCGCCTATGTGGAGCAGCCCAGAGGTGATCATGGAAACGCCTTGGAATACAGCTTCAGACATTTGGTCGTTCGGCGCTGTGGTGCGTTGACCTCTTAGAATGAACAATGTTGTAAACCGCTAATCTCACAACTCTCTCCTACAGCTTATCAGCCTCATATATGGAGGAAATTTCAATCTTTTCCGCCCTCGCACTGTCTCGTATGGACATGAAGAGTATGGTCTCGAAGTCCTTGAAAGGCAGTTTCAATACTTCGGTCCATTCCCTGCCAAGTACGAAATTTTGCGAGCCCGGAGACTGTGCAGGCTATACTTTATCTTATGCAGGAGATTCCACAATCAAAAACAACGCCATTCTCTAGGACGACGGAGAACGAGGTTTGCAAGAAAGATAAAGAATTTATTGGGAAAATTATGATGTTGGACTGGAGAGATAGACCGACAGCGAGGGACCTCTTGGAGGATGATTGGTTTAAGGTTGATAGAGGAGAGTAGAAGAAAACCTGTTGGGGCAATTGCTTAGTTCAAAGGGCAAGTTTGACTCAATAGTTGTCGCCAAGGAATCGCCGCGTTCAAGGTACTTGCATGTCAACAAGTCCTCCCGCCTGTCGATGACAGGCACAGCCGAGTCAGGATAGTAAGGAGGGCGAGCGGGACGAGCTGCGGCTGATTCGATACATCACAATAGAGCCGAGCTCAAACAATCAGGGATCTCGAAATCCCAGGTTCCCATCCTGCGGGGGCGGGGTTGAAGAACTTCCATCTGGTGTAATAGGCTTTTGAATCATTGTCTGACTCGTTGAAGCGCTGGAGTGCTTCTACCCGTAAATGCAGAGGAATGGGATGAGACATCTAGATCTATCATTAATACTCGAGCAGCGTCCGGACCATTGCACACACGGCAAGCGAGACTTTATCCTGCCAAAATACTACAAGATAATACTACAACAACATTTCCTTTCCTCTATTCTTGGATTACTTTTCACTCCTGTTTGTTTCTCACTGTCCTTCCATCATCTATTTCGACAATGCGTGTGTGCAGTGCATGGCTACTCTATGTTTCTCAGGCATTGGTGCCAGGGGTTATCGCGAAAGCTGTTTTCGCCCATTATATGGTATATTCAATATACCCTTTCTAGGTGATAACGTAAGCCTGACATTTTCCAGGTCGGCACAATCACAGAAGCCCATGCACACCAGGACATTGATGATGCCGTGGCAATGGGTCTCGACGGATTTGTTCTCAACACTGGGGACCCAAAGCCATCCTACGTAAAGGATACTTTCGATAACATGTTCAACTACACATGGGACAACTATGGCGGAAAGTTCTGGCTCTTCTTGAGCATGGACATTCAGACATCTGGCGGTGCAGACGAATACACCGAGCTATTCCAGGAGTACAAAGATCATGACGCATATTACAAAGGTCCCAATGGGCAATCCTTTCTGAGCACGTTCAGTGCCAAAGGACTTACGAATGTGCAGTGGCACTCCTTTCTGGACAAGTTTGCCAACTCGACGTACTTTGTTCCGGATTTTGATGACACAAAAGGCTATTACGATGCAGCAACGGGATGGTGGGATTACTGGGGCGGAATTGTAAATGGGCTTTTCAGCTGGGAGGCTGCTTGGCCACCCGCAATTACAGGACTAGGTGGAACTTATCCTGGTGATACCAGTCTCGATCGAATCGCCCAGGCGGGTGCAACACTGAGGGGTAGAACATACATGATAGGTAGGTCGTCCATGCTCGGCAAATGTCTCAATGCTAACTCACTGTCAGCACTTAGCCCACTGCAATATAAAAACGCCTACGACAACAACTACTACCGACCAGGTGATTTGAACCTGCCAACCCGTATGGCCGAAATACTAAACATGTCTCCCTCTCCCGTCCCTCTCCCGTCTTCATCGAGATCATCACCTGGGTGAGAATAAAAATAACCTCAACCCTCATCCCCAAACCGCTTCTAATCGTTGCAACCACAGAACGATGGCCCCGAAAGCCACTACATAGGCAACCTCTGGCCCGAATCAAACAACAACACTCTCGCTATGATCTATGCTGCCCCAGGTCTAGCCCCGCACACCGCCTGGCAACCCCTCCTCGCATCCTTCATCACCGCCTATAAAGCAAACCTCACCTCCAGAGCCTTGGAACCCGCTTCCAAAGCACCAGTCGGCGCAATGTGGTACAAGACAATCTTACAGAACACAATCTGTCCCGATGAAGAACTAGGCGGCTACCATGCCCAACCGGCCGGCTTCGCCAATTCGACAGATCAGTTGAATTGGGCTGTTGTGCTGCCGGCTGGTGCAAAGGGGTATGTTGTGAAGTTGTACACTGGCGATTCGACGATAGTCCAGGAACAAGTTTTGGTTGGGGGATTGAATTTCAACGCGACGAGTGGAGGTCTTCGAACGGGTGAGCAAAAAATGGACATGGTGTTGGATGGAGAAGTTATCCAGACAGCGAAAGAGGGTCGTTGGATCACGGATGATTGTCCCGATGGTACTTATAACATGAATCCTCAGGTCGTAGGTCTGATGAGTGCAGAGACCTCCCAATAATTCCGGGTCAGTTATTGAATCGAACGGCATATCCCCTTCAACCAAACACCCCAAGATGATAACAAAGCCTACTGGAAAATCTGCTTCTCCCACCTCCCGCCCATCACTATCCATACCATCCCAACAAGACCCCTAAACAACCCAACCTCCCCCCTTACCCCCCATCAAAATCTCAAAGATCCTCGCCTGATCCCTCAAAATCCTCTCCTGAGATTTTGAAATGCCATCCTGCAACGCCCTAACCTCATCGAGCGCCATACGATCAAAGGAAACCCCCACCTCACCCAATATCTCTGACACCGGAGGAGGCAAAGTCGTAGGAGAGAGCAACTCAGGAGGGGACCCAGACAATCGAGTCGCCCCAGTCACCCCATTCGCCCCTCCAAAACCCACACCCGTTCTCATCGGTTTCGGAATCCTCGTCGCCAATCCCACAATCGCTGGATCCGCAGCTCTCAGCAAAGGACTTCGAGAAATATACCTCCGCCCCGTGGAGACCTGTGCGTTCATACCACCAGCTACCACCGCCGCCTTCTCATGTAACGTCGAATCCCCAATACGGCTTGCAACAAGATCCAGCGTCGTACTCGGTGTTGGCAGAAGCCGCTGAGCAGCTCCGCCAGCCATCGAAACAGGGGACGCGGGGCTCTCGCGGCGAACCGTCGACACGGCTGATTTTGGGGTAAAAACAGGGGGTGGTATTCTAGCTCCCCTCTCCACCAAATTCTCATACCTCTCACCAATTTGTTTTCTAGCTGGACGTATTACTCTCCGCAGCTTACCACGAGCAAGGGGAGTCGGCGACTCGTCCATCTCCTGCATCTCACTTCCTCGTTGCTCCCTGCCCCCCTCTTTCTTCCTTCTCCTCCCTTTCTCACACTCAACATCCCTCATCCAGCGCCTCTCAAGGCGATCCCGCTGCCGTCGATGCTCAGCACACAACGCCAAATCAGTCAACTTATGCAACATCTCCTTAGTTTTATTCGAGTTGCGGAAACGGGACGCCTCTAGTTGTTGCAGAACCTCTTCTTGCATGATTTGTGGCGAATTGCCCGGTATGGAATTTGAATTGTATGGGTAGAGTATGTTGGTGCAGTGGTCTCCCTTGGGAGAGGTGCCGCAGCAGATCGACGAGGGCTGGAAGTGTAATACCTCGGAGAGATTCCAGATGACGTGTTGTGGGGCCGACGATGCAGACGTATCTGGAGTCGGAGAAGTAGCCATTGTGTTTCCGTGGTTGGACGTGATGGAATTTGAGGTTGAGATTGAAAAACGAATTGGAAATGTGGGTAACCAGTTATTGCTTGCGTATGGAAAATAGCTGAGTTGAGAATGATGGAAGAAGACTAGCCAGCTTAGGTAAGAAGTACTGACCGATGTTCTCACAAACATTGTGAATGTATTGCATCGCTTTCACCAGAACTGAATGTCTGCAACACAGGAACAAGACATGCTCAAAAGTATGAAAGTAGTGATGTGAACCTTTCGGTACGTGCTAAGGTATGCAGGTCGACGTGGAAGCAAACATCGGCACATCATAATTTGGTGCCGCTCTGATAAAGTGAGCATCAGCTAGAAACAGTGTGTGAACTTCGAACTATGAGAGGATTCTGAGTGTGGGAAGTTCTGTGGTCCTCCATCAAGGCCAACGAATTGTGGCAACCTTCAGAATAAAATTGAACACTGAATGTCGTGGTGACGATGGGGAGCATTGAATGCATGGTAATATTCTCTCAACTCTGCACTGTTCGCTTGCATCTTCGACCTTTTGACTGACCTCTATCTGGGAGAGGTTTTCGTTTCTGCGCTGGCCACGGACGTCGAAGAGACCCAAGTTGATCTTGTGGACTGGTACCCAACTCGAGTGCTCGACTATGGAAGCCGCGCTACTTCATTCCCCGGCTCTCGGACAGTGCTTTCACTGTCGCGGTAGGCTTTTCAACCGCGATGAGATGTCTTTGCACCTTGAAAGGGAGAGACTGATGGTGTTTGGTCTTAGTCTTGCGTCTCCTTCATAAAACCGTATCTTCGGGGGAGTAGTGCTCAGCAACGACGTGATCCAGGTATGATGGTGCATGACCCCCCCTAGTATTGCGATTAGCACAAAGCGAACAACGTGTTTTGGCAGGAGCGGAGCACTTACAAATTGGAGATGTAAAGGTTGACCAGTTCTGGTGGCACATAGTCGTAAAGGGGGTTCACAACATCAATCTTGTCTATAAATGCGTCGTCCTCATAGCCTACAAGCTTACCTGAGTCACCGAATTCAATCAGCTCGTCAATGGCGAATGGATAAATGGGACTGAGCTTGTAGACTCCACTTAGCACAACGACAGGGGTCTGGTGCGCTCTTGCAGCCTGTGCTATAATGCGGGCACCAGAAGCTGCAACCAGTCCGCCGTTTTCAAGTACACTGTGGGTGGCAAGAATGACTTTGTTCACCCGAGACATGATGGCGAAAACAGCAGAGTCCGAAATTAGGATAACAGTGATACCTGCAGCAGTGAGTGGCTTGAAGCGCTCATCCTCTCCATCATCGGCATCGCGAGCGTCCTTTTTCGCGCCATTTCGAAGTGTATCATGTGTCGCCTCGGAGTCATTGGGATACCCTTCCACGTGGACGACTGTGAACTTTCTTTTCTTTGCTGCATTCAGCAGAAATCTTTGGATGGTCAAAGATGATGTGTGCGTGAGAATGATCTCGTCAGAGTGAATGTGATCTGTGGCGTAGGCGGCAATCTGCTCGTCGACCTGATCTAACTCATCGAGAAGCTCAGTGATGCCTTGTAGAACTTCCGATTTGATATCAACTTCCGGCTGGAATTCATTAATGTGGGCGAGTTTTTCGGCAAAGGAGACGGACTTCAGAGCCGGAGAGTGTGATTGAACATGTGGAGGTGTGGAGGCATTCGAGTCGGTAGCAGGATGCGAGAAGAGCCCAAACAGGGATGTGACCGTTGGAGCACCAACCAAGGCGTAGGAGGTATGCGATGTGAGGAGAGGGGGACGATGTGAGAATTCTTTATTCTCCGGTGTCATGGCCCCGCCAGAAGGGCGCGCTCCATGGATCAGAGGGCTGACGGCTGAGACGGTCGAGGAGGAGAGTTTGGGGCGGCGGGGTGAATCGTATGCTGTGCTGTAGTCATCGCTCATTGTCGTCTCATCTCCACCGTCTGTATTGTCCATGACTTCTCTGACCAGGCCGAGGGTCCGTCTGACTATGTTTCCCACGGCCATCTCTCGTGGCTGCGCCGCGACCAGTCGTCGTCCCACATGTCTTATTCTTTCAATCAAGCCAGCAGCATCGCGTCCATGAAACTCGTCGACGACGTGGTGGAGCAGTTCAGCTGTGGCTATAGCGCAAGGTCGTGAATTCCGTATTTGTCTTCGCTTGAGGAGGCTGTTCACAGTCAGTATTTTGCCTGCTTGACTGTATGTTACCTACGATATGAGCTGCTCGATGGATGACTCGACCCGATTTTCCTTGAGAGATTTCAAGTATGAGCCCAAGCCCGGCGTCAGACTTGCCGTCGCACTCGGCATTATGAGTGGTGTGGGCGGAGAAGAGTCCAATCCGAGTATGAAGTATTTTTGGTCGCGTACTGATTTCTCCAGTCACAGGTGGGTTGTGTTTGCCAATTGTAGTGGCAGGAGTTTCCTTTGCCTCTGGTGATATCAGATTCGCTGTATCCTTTCTGAGTGTCTCCAAGTTGTTGTAGCTGTTACTGGGCCACGATACGAAATATCCTTGGTGTTGATGTTCGGATCTACTGTACTATGACTGGTGCTTTTCATGTCGAATACCCGAATCGGAGCTTCGGCTCTACCATATTGTTGGCTCTAGCTCAATCGGTCCCAAACGTCACTCCCAAACATTCTCCTCCACCATCAACAACGTCGCTTCGCTCATTCCTCCGCCCCATCTAACTCACTCCAGGACGCCGTCGCCCAGCACCAAACCGAGGCCATATTCTCCTTGGTACATACTAAAGTGTCGGCTGAGCTCAACAGCTGGACAGCCCTGTCCGCGTGATCCGAGGTGTGGTCATCGCATGGAGTGAACGCCCCCCAGTCCTTGTCCTCCCTCCCTCTACTATTCTTACAGCATCATATCCCCCTCATGGCTGCGCGGCGACTCGAATGAACTCTTTGAACTTCATTTCTGGGCGAAGTCCCACCCCGCCCCATTCAAACTCACGACGTCCCTCCTATGCCGGACTGGATGTATCCAGCACCAATACGGAGCCTCAATTGCTCGATAAGGAGGAGATGACGGAAGCTGGAGCTGATGACGAGGGTCAAGATCCATCGTCGACTGGAGACTTCACCGAGTCTACTCCATTACTAGCTCACCCGAATTCTGACCACTTCGGCGACGTGAAAACAAATGGATGGCGCTCCTTTCCGAAGCGAGTCACCACCGCCGTTATAGGAACGACTCATGTAATCATACACACAATCACACTGCCGGCGCGCTATGTAATCGCTTACTTTTACGACGATGAAGGCCGCTTCCACCCGTTCTTGCCCGTTGTCACAATTTGCCGCGTCCTCAACCCACGGAAGCGAAGACGAATGAACGAGCCATTTTCTTCCTCTGAGAAATCGGACAACGAGAGTGGGCGCACCTCTCGTGACGGCAATGGCAAGACGCGACGGTCGAGGCGGCCTCCCTCCGTCGCGTCATCGTCAGCTGTGATTTCAGACTCAGAGGTGGATGAGAAGAGAGGAGAGGACGGTCCTGTTAGGCATACCCGATCGAAATCTCCGAAATCCGATGGCGATGAAATCGCGCCGCAACGGAGATCGATCCGCATAAAGTTACATAACGAGGACGCCCTGAAGAAGAGAAGGAAACAGCAGGAAGATGCCAAAGCTAGAGCAGCAGCGGACCCAGCTGATGAGAAGGAGGCGCTGGCTATGTCATTGAAATCGCCCAACAGCCCTGGACACTCCAAGCTGAAATTTCCTCGTGCCCCCGTCCCTCCGCGACCCCTTGTTCCTCGGCGGCAACCATCGTACTCAAAATCGCTTGCCAATGGATCGCGCAAGCAGAAGACACTTGTTATCGATCTCGACGAAACGTTGATACACAGCCAGGCAAAAGGTGGAAGATTTTCAACTGGCCATATGGTTGAGGTCAAGATTCAAAACACCATGGCCGGCGGTGGCCCATTTGGACCGCAAGTCCCTATCTTGTATTACGTGCACAAGCGGCCGAATTGCGATGAGTTTCTCCGAAAGGTATGTATCGCTCTTGGACTTGTTTCTCACGCGAGCTAAATCCTGTCTCTTCAAGGTTTCAAAATGGTACAACCTCGTGGTCTTCACAGCGTCTGTGCAGGAATACGCAGATCCAGTGACGGACTGGCTTGAGCTTGAACGCTCTTACTTTTCAGCGCGCTATTACAGACAACACTGTACGTTGCGCAATGGCGCATACATTAAAGACTTGTCGCAGGTGGAGCCAGACTTGAGTAAGGTGGCCATTTTAGACAATAGTCCCGTGAGCTATGTTTTCCACGAAGGTATGTCACTGCTCCTTTGTGCGACGTGGAATGTGCATAGACTAACGTGCATAAGACAATGCGATCCCGATAGAAGGATGGATCAGCGATCCAACTGATAACGACCTTTTGCATTTGATACCTTTGTTAGAAGGCTTGGCGCATTGTACAGACGTGCGAGCGGTGCTCTCGTTGAGAAGAGGTCAGCCGCAGCTGGAAGGATGAACTCTAGCCGTGTGGCTTGTGAAGGGCCATAGTGTATAGTGTACGTTAACAATAGAAGATGGATGTGGTCAATGGATGAGTGGAGATACCCGGTGGTGATTTAATTTTGAGGCGACCTTGTTCTTGGAGGCATGTTGGCCCCCGCATTTTTGCCTCTCGGTCCACAGACGCTTATTATAGACTCATGGACTTGTTTGTGACATTACCTGAGTGCGTCTTTCTTGACTTGTTTTTGGTACAGTAGTTCCTTGTTCTTGGCAATGATGGTGTCTATAGATGTACTTGATTGCATACTGGATGGATCCGCTTTGGCTGTTGATAGTGATCTGAGAACGGGAAACGACAATGTCCGCAAAGCCGGATTACATTATAGGCAGAAAACGTGGATGTCAGATCCTCCACCACGTCATTTTCTACTCTACATGACCTCCAACCTCAAAGCATCGTACTGTACATACGTCGAAAGCGGCAAAACAGCACTCTCATAATCCGTCGCATTTGGCGGTAAACCCAGCACAATCTCATTATCCCCTTCCACCAACAATCCAACGTCAAACACGAATTTATGATCGAGTTGATAACAGATGATCCCGCTTCGAGCACCGCACGAACTACTCTGGTGATAGGGAATCACCCAAGGTTCTAGTTTGTGCTTGTTGACAGTGACGGTGAGAGGGAGGTTCGAGTATAGTTGCGTGGAGTTGTAGGTGTCTGTGTTTCCGGCTGCTGTCTTGGCGCCAGCAAGTTGGATGGTGAAGGTTGCTGTTTTCGTACCGTTTATGGATGGTTTGGCGAGGGGGAAGGAGATTTTCCAGTCGTATATTTTTGATGAGGTGGTGGGGATTGGGTGGAGGTAATTCGCGTAGCCACCATATACACTGCGGATTGTTAGTTTTTGGATCGGAAGAGTCGGGAGCAGATGATTTGACGAACCTCCAGTGGATATAATTCCAATCCTCGGCCTCCTTGCTTTCGCCAATACGGAAGTTGATGCCTTCAGGGAAATCGGCTGGGAAGTCATATGCGCCCCAATATACGCGGTACTCTTCCATGTGATTAATGTGCGATGGATCTGGAGCGTAGCCATGTTTGTACTCTCCCGCACTCTTGTCCGGAGTGCCAATACGCCATAACTCTTTACCCGCACTTTCTGGGATCCACCTCACATCATTTGAAACAGTTTCGCCAGCTTGAATGACAATGTCGTCCTGCGTGTACCATCCAAAGACACCGTCGGCATATATAGTCAAGCGATATGTCCCAGCTTTGACTCGCGGTACGGTCACGAGACTTGTATCAACGTCAATGTCGGCCCAATATTGATAGTCGGTGATGCTTTGTGCATTATCTTGGAAGGCGACGCCGTTTTGAGCCAGTACTGCGATAGGGTTCCCGCAGGTGCCGGCAGGGAGTTTGATGCGAGCTTCGAATGTTCCACGACCGGAGCTGGGGACGTACCCATGAACAAGATGGGCAATTGAGTCGTAGAATGCGGCATTCCAGGAAGGATCGGCGTACTGGGCTGCGTCTCTCCTCAACTCATCAAGAGTGGTGTTGGGAGATCCTTTGTTGAAGTGAAAGTATTGTGGTCCGAAGGTTCTATCGAAGCCATTCGTGATATTCGGCGTTCCATCGCCATGATGGTTGCTCACAATGTAATTATAGACGATGCCGTCGACCATCAGATCGGAATGTATAGGGCCACCCCACTAAGAAAGGAGTGAGCGATGATGATGAAGAGTAGATCAAAGAACACATACGTAGGTGTCCTTAGTATTCATGACAAGCCATGCTCCGAAGGTCGATCCATCTTCACTCTGCGTCCCGTCCGCATACATACCATGAACATCACTGTCTCTCCACGTGTCTGCAAAGGTGTACTTTGTGAAGTAATCAGCCGTCTCAATTACATAAGCATCATTTGATGAATTGCCCAAGTACCACGTTGCATCCTGCACTGTGATCTGCTTCTTCGTTGCGTTTGCTGACGGCAAAGGCGCAAATAGTTCAGCATTTGTAGAGAGGTTGGTCCACAGTGGCGTGTGTGGTCTAAAAAGTGTCCTAAACTCCTGCAGATTCCGCAGGAAAGGCGTGGTCTCATTGAAGTAGTACAGTCGACTAAAAGTATGGAGACCACTTTCGCCTTCGCGGAGAAACCAGTATTGCTCGAGCACTTGCCCTGTGCTTGGATACGTTTCACTCATGACCAGGCCGCCATATGGTGTGTTGCTTGAGTCATTGCCTGTGAACAATTCGTACCGTGGTGCAATATAGCCTGGAGTATACGTTCCAGAGGGCACGCAATAGCAGTCTGGGTATGTTAACCACCGTGGGTGCATGCAGATGAGAATGTCGAACTCACCGAGATACGGTCCCACCCCGTAGACACCATTTCCGGAAGAACCGCCCGGGGTATTCGGGACATAGTCATAGCCACCCAGGAGATCTTGATTATCGAGTGCCAACTTGTAAATGGCGCCTGATGTTTTGTTGATAGCCGCATAGAGTCTGTCGTTGGCTAGCACGAAATCAACGGTGGTCTCTGTTGCATTAAGAAGCGCCGCTGCTCTTGAGACTAAAGTAGACCAGAGGGCAAGAGTTGTAAACAGACCTAGTGACAGGCCAACGTGAACCATCTTGAAGTAACAAAAAGAGAGCAGCCTTATCCTGTCTGTGGTCACTCCATACGCATAACACGTTGCAAGCTCTTTAAGCAAGTAAGACCATGATCCCCTTCTTCAGCACAGTCCTCCTTGAACCTCTATACGGAGTGCCCTGCTTGAGGAGCCCTCTGGCCACAAAGATGGACCGAGCTAGACTTGCCGCGCGATCACAAAGCTTGATCAGCCAAGTCTGCAGCGAAGCTGTAGGGTTCCCCGCGTTCCTGGTGCGAACAGACGGGACGTTTAGTGAAACGTTTGGTGGGGAGGGAGAAGTGAGGGATATCGCTTGCGGCTCGTGGCCAGATCCCGCGTTTCTGCAACCCCCACTTAGGTAGTCCGATACGTCTCGAAATTCCACAGTGTGATAGGTGGAGTGAGCTAATGCAATTCGAGCTCATGCTCTGCTAACGCGTTGCATCGCGTTGCATTTGGTCACCATTCTTTGTTCTTTCGGGAAAACTAGCAGCGATATGCGCTTTCTGATAATTTGTGGCACTGAAATTCCGAGCCGAAGTCAAATCCATGGCAAGGAAACATCATCATCAGGTCTCCCCAAGGCAGGAAATGTTCGCGGGTGGCCTGCTTGTTTTGAACAGGTCTTTTGATAGAAGACAAACTGTGCCACTGGCAGAAGATGGCCAGGAAGGCATCAAATCCATGGGACTCGATTTCCGAACATGAAAAGCAGCCGCTGATGGACAGCAGGACGGGTTGCCGTGTGGCGGCAGACTCGTCTGCACTATCACTTAGGCGGGTCGGATCTCTGCCACGAGCGGTTGTGCGGCTCAGACATGGTGCTGTGAAGATCGAGCCATCCAGAGCCCTCGGACGCTGATGATAGGTCGACAAGAGAATGTATGTTGTATGGTGTATGGAATGCCAGTGGTTGCAAGCTGTGCGTGGTGGTCGGTGTTTCTTCGAAGCAGCCTGAGGCCAATCAACCTTGCATCAAGGACAAGCACGACATTTTCCGAGAAATTTTTAGCATGTGTAATTCTGTAGAAGAATCTGTAGGACAAAGAGGTTTACTAGCAATCAAGTGAGTGACAGATGAGATTAGGATGTAATAAAACGTGACTTCGTGAGTTCCACAAACTTGAGAAAACGTCAGTCTCGGAACTTTCTCAGCCAAACCAACCCCATCTTTTCTTTTTCCACTCGCCCTCGCCCGTTCCTTTTTCGCATGACGAAAATGTCTTCTGATAGCACGATGCAACCTTAATCACACACCAATCGACTCGAATCGAGTCTCCAGCACCATCACCATGACTGGCCTTGGCGCTATAATCCTCTCCACCTCGCTAACCGTCTTCATCGCTATCATCATCGCGGCAACGTCGCGCCTCATCTCCATTCTCCCAGCCAACCGCCCAAAACCCGAGAAAAGGAGAAGAAAGAGATCCTTCTCTGTCACCGGTGCACCCAGCAAATACAATGACGATGCGCCCTCTCACTCGAAGCCCGTAGTCCCTCCCTACAACCACCTCCTCATCGTCCTTGGTTCTGGTGGCCATACCGCGGAAATGATGCTCATGATCCAAAATCTGGGTCTCCAAAAGTGGAGGAGAAGAACTTGGATTGTTGGAAAGGGAGATATCCTTTCTGCTCAAAAGGCTGGGACAGTTGAAGAGGAGATGTTTTGGAGATATGGCGACGGGGAGAGGAAGATCGGATCGTGGGATCTCCTATCCGTACCCCGGGCGAGGAACATTCACCAATCTATACTTACAACTCCGTTCTCGGCCCTTCAATGTTGGTGGGCGTGTTGGGACATCTTGATGAAATGGGAAGCGCCGGATATCGTTCTGACGAACGGGCCAGGTACGGGCGTCATTGTTGCGCTTACTAGTCTGTTCCTGAGGTTCTTCGATTTCGGAGGTATGGGCCCGGCAAGGACGCGGGTGGTCTATGTGGAGAGTCTGGCCAGGGTTAGGGGATTGAGTTTGAGCGGAAGATTGCTGAAGAAAGTGGCCGATCGGTTTGTGGTGCAGTGGGAGGATCTGAAAGCTTTGGGAGAGTATGCGGGGCCAATCGTACTTGATGCTGTGATGGTGCAGGCCCGAGCCGAAGCAGAGCTTCAGGACGACGACCAGGACGAAGGATTTCAGACAAGTGGGAAGAGGATACGAATCGAGATATGAGATGCAACTCATGAACCGCCTGTATCAGGCTTTCTCTACAGCAGCTCCTAGAATGTTGACTCTGCTATCGGATAACAACATGTATAGGACCGATCAAGATCATTGCGCAAAGGAATTCAATAATGACATGAGTTCCTTAATATCTTTACAACTGGAAAGGGCTGCAAATCCTAACAAGGCTTCAACTTGGACAGTGCCAAAGATCAGATTCAACGTCAAGGACCCTTTTGATATCACGACCTGTACTCTCGTACTGCGCTCAGCTAAATTGACATTTTAACATCGATATTTGTCAATCCCGGGTAATGCTGAAGAACGAAGTCGTCTAGGACCTCTGAACTTCGAACATTATTTCCAGCCGGCTATAGCCACCAACTACTGAGGAGCAAGTTGCCACTTAGTAGTACACCCCAAAGCTCTATGGCCTTTCCACGTCAACAAACCGTTCACAACACTTGGACCCCAACATACGTGAATTTCCAAGTATGTGTAACACCACACCTACAGTTCACGGGACGACGCCTCTGAGTCGCGCGACTACTAAGCACGAGTCTCGCTCAGACTTTGCTTCCGTCCATTCACGTTTCTCCAACACAGCGACAAAACCCAGACCAACAGCGCGTCATGGCATATCTACCAAAAGCAGTACCGTTTCCTGAGCGATATAGTCCAAAGCAAAAGCCTACTGTCGGCAGCGAAGTCATTCACAGACAGCTTGTCGAGGTCCTACAGCATCGCGCTTCAGTATCGGGCATCACAGAGGTCGCCGAGTCGTCGCCTACCTCGAGCTATGGAACTGCGCCTGAGCAGAAGTCCGAGGCTCAAACTTCGTCCTTGGAAGAATTCGAAGTAAACCACGCAACTCATCCTCCCCGGGACAGATCCCCAGAGCGCAAATTCACTGAGAGACCGCCGCCAATTCTTGTCTCAAGTAGCCTCCTTCGAGATGTTCCAGATAGCCACAAACCTGCGACAAGCCAAGCACAGGAAGTCCCCGCCTATCCGATGAACAAGCAAAATGTCAAACCATACGAAATATGGGTTAACACCAAAGGCGTGCCCCTCAAATACTACTCCTTCGCATATTTGGCGCACGATCAGACAGAGTACGTACAAGCGCTTCAGGACAGTTGGGATAAAACGTCAATGCCGCCGATACGACCAGAAGCGCCACTGGGTACCACTTTGCACAAGTCGCTAAATTCTCATTGTCTCGAAAGCATGGAGCGCATTCCACCCGGGCAAGCTTGGAAGATGTCCAATAACCACTGCATCAACAGTATTCGGCATTGGGAGAAAGCTTTTTCTGAGAAAAATTGTGACCCAGGATCGCCTGAAGCAATTGACAGGGACTCTAGCATGCAGAGATGCCGGGAACTTCGCGAAGAGCTACTTGCACAGAGGAGCAATGTTGAAGAGATGGTGTCGACGAAGATTCTGTTGGCACGAGCAGTGTGGGAACACGAAGCATTCAAGCAAATAAAGAAAGAGCGATCTCACGTCAAAGAATTGGAGGCCGAGTTGGTCAAAGTCAAGGATGAGAAGCTTGCGGCCCAGAACGCGCTACTAGACGAAGTGGAGAAACTGAAAAGAAAGAGCGACGCGGACAATCTCAACGCGTTTGTCCAAATGCTCGGCAATGAAAGCAAAGAAAATGCTGCTGTCCTGCTCGATTGGGCTCAGCTCAACGAGGGGCTTTCAGATCCAAAACAACGGCCAGCCAACCCACTAAAACTCACTCAGGCTTTTGCCATGTTGCCAAGACTTGTGACTTACATTGAGAAGCGAAGATCGGTTCTTCAACAAGAAATGGCACTCCTGAGCAGGTTCGTTGATGTCAGACCAATCAAGAATGACAAAGCGAATCTCATTGCAGTCACCATGGAAACATTTGTGCACGATACACTCAAGGCCAAGGTTGACATCGACCTCAAGCTTGAAGCCTTGAGGGATCAAATAGCGAGTTGGTCAACTGCCACATCTCCTGGAATTGCCGGAATGCCACTCCCGCCTCCTGGTGCCGCGCATGATGATCGGGAAGACTTGGAGAAGAGGATTGAGACTCTGGAAGTTGAGAGTTCAAGCAAGGAATACGAATGGGCCGCAGCATTGACTTTTTCGAGATACTGGAAGATCTATTGTCCTTACAAGACGGCGAAGGGCGAGTCCATGGATCTCTCCGATGATGAAGAGGAAGAGTACGATGACGAGGAAGAGCAGGAATACAACGACGATTCTGATTACGAAGAGGATCCCTGCGCCAAATTGACTGAGGCAAAACTCGCCATTGCCGCCGAAGATGGAGTTTCCTGTGTACCTTTGCCAACCACCTCCGCTCGCGTTACCAACATCGAGAGTCCCTCTGGTGCATACACGGCACGAACGATGCAATGGCTCTACGATGTCATGGCACATGCTTGTCAGGCCTGGACTGAGGACGTGGTGCGACACCGCGATGCTTTGCAGAAGAAACAGCGCGAAAATGACAAGTACGAAAAGACCTTATTGAAAGCGACTACAATGCTGAAAGAGAAGAACTATCAGAACTCACAAGCTGGAAAAGTGAATCAAAACCTGCGCAAACAGGTCAGAGAACTCGAAACGAGGATCGACGAGTACATTCAATTCATGCGAAAGATCGGTATCGAGTCTGATAAAGATCTGGGAAGTAAGGAATGCCTGTACAACTCGATTCAGTCGCTGAAAGCCCTCAAGGATGAGAATCTCCGCTCCAAAGCCCTCATCGATGGTCTCAACGAACGCGTCGCAGACTTGACCCGCACCCTCGACCTCTGCGAAGAAGCAATGGTCCCATGGCCCTCCGCCAACCGCCTCGATGAATCCCTAGCAGAAAGCCTACAAGTCTACGACCACATGTTCTCGAACCACAAATTCTGGCTCCGAAACCTTGACAAAAGCGCCGAAGATTCTTCTCTCGATAACGAAGAGATATCACCACACCCATCCACAGATTCAACAGAAACTACCACCATCCCCTCGATCATCCACGATCCCGATATCGGAAACACAGACATCTTCATAGATGGCTTCGCAATGCTAAACGCCATGGCCTCGGGAACCCCCATTCCCGACCTCGAAGCGCGAATGACGGCGTCTCGTCACACCTCTCCCGAACGTCGCAAACCACCCGGTCCTTACGACGAACACTCGCTCAGGGAGCTGGAGATTTCGGAAAAAGTTAATGTGTCCAAGGCGTGGCGGGCGCGTGGTGGGGGAAGGTTACCGGGGGATGATCAACTCAGTATGGAGATTGAGGCGATGAGTGGGCTTGTTGAGTTGAGGGAGGGACGGAATACTAGGTTTGTGGAGAGGTTTGAGGAGGGTGGTGTGGAGACTCGTGTGGGGAAGGAGTGAGGGGTGGGGTGGTTTTGTGGTATTATGAAGACGAGCACTTGGATATTGTTGAGATGGATGGTGTTGGCTGTATGTGTCTGGATATTCCGCTGAAGGCGATGAGTCTGGGTGTAGGAAGCTTATCTATGAGACCTTGCCCCTTGAATTATATTGTAGAATAGTTGTACATGACCTCGAGAGATGACGCTCAATCACGTACTACATACATACTTTCTGTCCACCTCCAAAGCTCCTAGGGCACGGTATTCCTCCGAGAGAGACCCATGATCGGCAACCTTCCCAGATAGCCCGGGAAGAATTTTCGTTTCTTACTCGGGCATACGACAGGAAGGCCAGAGATGGAAGGATGAGACAGCAGATACACCGACAAGCCGTGCTGAAACTCATGAACACGATCGCGAATGCCATGCAAGCAGAATATGGTCAGGAGAATGACATGTATAGAAAAGCATAAAAAGCGTACAATGAGGTAGTAGAGGCCTAGAGAGATCAGGGTTCCCAGGAATCTCAGCAACGGGCCGCAGAGTGCGATGCGAGGCTATTGATGATGAAAAATTTGGTGTCGCGGATGAGAGTGGAGAAGACTGGTCAGGAAGGGGAGACCGACAGAGACCGCCAAGCAAAGCCACAAAGCTTATATCATGTGAACTTGTAAGTATCATCGTTCCGACTCACATACGACCCGGAGAAACTCGATTTTGATGTTGAAATATAGAAAATCGTGTATTATTCAGTGTAAGAATGATAACTAGCCCTGAAGGTAGAGTGCGAAAAGGTCACGAGACACGGTTTCAGCCTTGCAAACCTGCAGAGTAGGCATTGAGCTGGGTGACTGATTTGAGATCTTCAATCATCGAATGAAATGACATGAGATTCAACTTTTCGAACCTTTTGCAAACTCAAGGTGGTGGCGCTACGTATGATCAGGAAGCTTTAGAGGCTTAGCGCTCAACAAAGAATGCTGGAACCTTTCTGCAAATATCTTGAGTACCAATTTTATGAAGTGAACCCTTGTAGATACGTCTCAACAATGAAAACTGCCGGAAAATCATTGCTGTATGGTTTTTCCCTTCCAAAATTGCCAATGAAATTCCACTTTGACAGAAGTCCTTGATCTAAAATGGATAGAAAAGCATCACCCACAGAATGTTGTCTTGCGTGCGATTCTGTGGCATCAAAGATGTCCAGCGTAATGTTTTCGGCGAAAAAAAATATCAGAAGAATTATGAACATGCCGTTTCAATGTTATATCCAGGACGTTTTTGAATCGAGATGTGCAAGGGCGTATTCGTAACTGGCATTTGTGAGAGTCGGTTGAGGAACTGTAATTGTAATGAGGTTTTCGCGATGCCTACAGCTCTGATATAAAAGTTCAATCGGAGTATCCAGTGCCGGAAGCCGTGATTATCGCGCAAGCATATGCCTATGTGACGATGCTATCATGTTATAGGGTGGTCTGCCACTGTTGACAGGTGCGAAGTGAGATCTACGAAAAACAATCAGTACAGTCAGCAAATGTCAATGACACGATTTTACTGTTGTTGATACGACTTCGATCTGATGGTAAGGATGGAACACTTTGCGCTGGATGTGAATAGAGTGCTCATATCAGAACATTATTGATGTCGTCTATCATCGTCGCCAGAAATTTGCAGAGTTTGACGCTTCGCTCGGATTGTGCTTCAAAGCTCTAGGTATGCGCTCGATCGGAAAGACTGTTTAGTAGCACCAGCCATCTGAAAAGTTCCTACCTTTTCTCTGTTCGGAATCAGAATCTGCATTGAAGAAGTAGGGTTTCCATAGATGAGGCGAAATGCGTACTCAACATCGCATCTACATCCTCGCTTTCACAAAGTAACAAAATCTCCTTATCAGAACAAGCACCAGAACAATGTAATTGACTCGATGCTGTGAGTTCATCGAAGCAATGAACTCACATAAGCGTTGCTAGAGTGTCCCGCAATGCTATTGCCCTCAGGAATTGTAGATTCAGCCTGAGATTATGAGATTGCACATTGTATATCGGGGTGTCAGAATTTCTGGAGATTTCAATTCCGATCTCGCCAGGAATCTAGCAACCCCTACATTGATGTAAGACTCACCTATTCAAATCAGCAGAACTAGGACTTACCTGCTTCACCCGACAGTAGCCTTGTTTGTGCTCAGCTATGACCATCCAGGTCATCCGCCAACATAAATACTTTGCCGCCTAACCACTCTCATCTCTCAACAACAACGACAACATGTCTTCATTCGGCGCCAAAAACGCTACCCCATCGGTCCACATCTGTGAATCCACCCATCTTGATCTGTAAACCTTTTACTGACTTTGTGCCTTCAGCACCAGGCTTCACCGCCGATACTAAGAAAGACCCTTTCTACGGCCCCAACGAGGAAAAGGAATTCAACGACCTACTCAAGGAGCAGCAGCACGCAGCAAAGTTGGAGTCTTTGAAAGGCCCAAAGAAGAATCCTCTCGGTAATATCAAGCCCGATCTAGTCATGTACGAGCCCGAGACGAACGCAGCAAAAGCTGATGCATTGACTTTTGCTGAACGCCAACTCACCCCGCAAGCTCTCTGTGTCACCGCATACAAGTCTAGCGGCCGCAATGACATTGCTCGCGTCCGCGCCAATCTCCATCGACAGCTGAAAAAGGCGCTCAAGGACGCCGACACGATGAGAACCATCAATTCGTTGACTCAGGAGCAGCGGGAGATCGCCCATGGCATATCAAAGAAGGATGCTAGGCAAATGGAGATGGACTTCGGTGACGACGTAGGCCCGATGCGCGCAATCATCAATATTTTGGTGCTTGCCCGCAATCAGAAGCTATCCGAGCTAGAGGAGAACTTCTTCGACATTGACGCTTAATCTCCGTACAATCGCAACTGAAATTCAAACAACAAGCCTCGCTTGCACGAACAAACCTGTTCCGCACGCGAATACTATTTTTGGGTCAGTTTGTGTCTTCTCCATCTTCTGTTGATGTGCTGACTGTCGCAATAGGATCAATTTCATGGATCTGACGTGCAGGATACGCGTTTCTGGCGCTATTTCAATAAGAAATCGCTAGGGATCTGCCGATAATTGGGTCGAACAGGACTCTCCATGATCAGATAGGCGTACTTGAAAGCAATCAGGGGATGACTACAAATAGAAACTTTGAGACGTATCCGTGCCTTCTTCGTCTTACCTTTGCCTATCTTCACGCCTATGCCTTTATATATGCCTGCCCTCTTACCTATACCTCGCTACGCAATACCCAGGCTCTTGAAAATGCCAGGCTAGATAGCTCGTCAGCTGAATTTGGCCATCCATGATAGTAGATTTCAACATACTTTGAGTCAGTCACACTTACAAATTCACCACTTTGACCAAGTTACGAGCCGAAATCGCCCACCACTTCGAGCTCTACAACACCATCACGGTGTATCCTGTTGCACGCCTCGGGGATGAAGTAACCACTCCCATCAACACAAAAATCTCGCTCATGTGCTTTAGGCAACCCCTCCCGTCTCTTCGAACACGATGGCGCGTCTCATTAAACTCGGCTCGAGTTTCTACTCCGTCTCTCCATCATTTCTTCGACTTGCAAACAACATTACAGCTGCTACCAACATCTCTTTCTCTCTTTCTCACTCTCTCCCAATCGACCTTACCACCTTCTCGCCGCTCTCCTCTTTCGTGCCAACACAAGACGGTTCGAACACAACCCGCCTTTTCATTTCAGCATCTCTTGGACATTGGGGATTTTGAACATAGCCTCGAAGGTCTTTGCTCTTTCGACTCTTCTCTTTGCTAAAACGCACATTTGGAACATCCACATCAATCTTAAGCAACTTGGAAATGGCATCACTACCACCAATCTCATTTGTTCGACGCGCCTCTCAGGAAGAGACACCATCTGTTGAAGAGCAACGAGTCGATCCAGCCTTTGAAGGGCCAGGCAATCTGGACCATCTGTTCGAAGGATACCAGTATACACAAGGCGAATTTCAGCAGAACGAGACAGGCTTTGGCCCGGAAGGCTCTGCCACGAATGAAGACCAAATGAACCACCTCATGGATGATTCAACCGCCGGCAGCCAAACCACTGGCTTCCATACACAACCAATTGAAGTTGAAGACCATTTCCACGGTCTTTTAGACGAGTTTCTTGCACCGTCTCTTGACGCCTCCTCTTCCATGACACCGCAACAGCCATGGGTGGGAAATCAAGGCGGTCCTACTTCGGCCGACTTCTCCATGGGAAATTGGCAGAGCCATGGCTTTCCAACCTACGAAGGTAGTGCTCCACAGCTGCCGCAGTCACAGAATGGATTCGATGATCGGCTCTTGTCCAGGACATACCAGGAGCCTGGTTATAGCTCACAACAGGGCAATTTCGCTCCACAGTACGCTGCTGTAAACAATCAAGGCCATGTTGGAGGCCACGGCCGCCATAACTGGAGATATAATGGGCAGCAGGAGGCTGTAATGTATGGACAGTCCAACGGGCAGCCGCAGATTGGCACCCATATGTCTTATGCCAACCGAGCCCAGTACGCTCACCCTGAGTTTGGTCGTGAAGATACGAATTATGCGCCGCAGGCCAATGGCATAGACCAGCAGTTCTCGAACTTTCGGCAGTCGTTCTCAAGTGGGTACCTGCCAGCGTCCCCTCTCATGGCTCCTCAACCAAAGCGGCCTCTGCCTACTTTCATCCAGAACCATACGGGCGCGAATGCGGTAGGATATACTACACAAGACCTTCCTGAGAATCGAAGTGGCGGACAACAGCTTGGCTCTAATAGACCTGCTCGACCCACACAGGCTCTCGTTGTCGCAGATGGACGACAACACCCGAAAAACACTCTTCATAGCCATGGCGATCGTCAGCAGCAAGCAGCAATGGCATCATACCGCGATTCTGCGCCTCGATCGTACCAGGAGAGCCTCGAGCAAGCACGGCAGGGTCTTGTCAACATGCCTAGACCCCGAGCTTCGAACACGCGTCCATCTCGCGAATCAACTTCGGAGTCCCAGTCGGTCCCAATACAAGTGGTCATTCCTGCAGATTGCCCAATTGGCAATTTGACCAACTACTCTCTGCATTTTGTGGCGCCCGCCCAAAAGGTTGTTAAGAAAGCATTGGACGAGCACTGGGTTGATTATCCTGGGCCAGTGCTTGAATTTTTCAGCTCGCCATTCCCAGAATACTGTTTACCGCCCGAGGACCCGAGAAAATTTCTCCCACTCGTTATCCACGTCAAGAGCTTGAGCCCAGCCCAGATGCTTGAGTATCATGCTAGAGCACCGCAGCATCGGGATCTAATGCACCAATTCGTCGTCCCTCGTCTGACCGGCTATCCTAACGAGCTGCCAGGAGATACCCCTGCGATCAAGCAGAAGAAGTTCAAGAACAACACGATATCGATGAGGCAGCAGCGGATGCGCGAGCTTCATGGGCAATTCATGGGCGATGCCAAGATCTCTCGGGTGTCCAAAGGAGACGACTTCAAATCCTTAACCAAGGTTTTCAGAGAAGTTCTACCGAAGACCAATGGTGCTCGGCTCTTGCACGTGAGTTGCTGTTACCACGAGAATGATCTCTGACGCTAATCTTTGATAGAATACCACTGGTCAGATTCTGAAAGACCCTGCCACAGGCGATTGGATCACTCGAGTTTTCTTCACAGGAGGAGGACTCAGCGGCGAGCACGCGTTCAAGCTGCGTAAGCCAATGGCGATTCCCCAGCCGTTTGCCGACGAACTTAAGAAGGCTGGTCTTCCGGAGCCAGACTTGCATGAACATCTCCGCCAAAACGAGGAGATTTGGCAAATCTTCTACCCAGAGTACTTCAATAAGGGAGAGTTGCCGCCGATCGAGAAGAATCGTAGGGCGACAAATTTTACGAAGGGTCGAGGTAGGAAAGCTACTGTAGCTAGGGGCACCAAGCGCCGGCGAACTGCTGAACCTGCTACTCAGCAGGGCCCCGATATGCCAAGCAGTGTCCAGCCTCCAGCTATGCCACTACCACAGCAGCAGCAGCAGTATCGTTTTGAGAACATGCAGTCTGCCGGCACGCAGCATTTCTTCGGCGAAATTGAAGCTGCTCGCAATCAGCGGCAAAATCCAGGCGCTACGCCGGCCTACAACTCGTCTCCACAAGGTCAGCACCTTCATGTTGGCCAGCACGATAGGGCCAAGAAGCGTAGGACTAGCCCAGCTGGATATGTTGCGCAGGAACACTTTTCAATGACGAACACAGGCGTTGCTAGCCGCGGTTCGTTCATGCAGCAGCTGAATCATCAGCAGCGCGGCACTCCGGTTGCCCGATCTCGTAGTGAGCCTCGCCAGCAGCAGAGTCGGGCTCAACAGCATGAGCAAGTCGCCCGGATCGTTGGTCCAGGCTTTGAGGACATCGTGGGAACAGCTTTCTCGGCCGAGCGGGCTCGACAAGCACAGACAGGGGCCACCTTTGGCTATCATAATTTTCATCAGGGTACCCAAGTGGATGTGTCTGCTCAGCAAGAGCAGCCCGTTGTTGACAATGAGCAGTGGACGGATTATAGTTCGAGCCCTATGGGACCGGCAGGCGGCTCACAAGTACAGGCAGTCAATTTGGGCTCGAGCAGTGTCAATGAACGATCCAGCCCTTTTGGACGTTCTGGCCTAAATTCAAGCCCGATTAGATACGATCTTTCGGCAATGCCACGATTCCCAATCGGCGGTGCTCAATGGCAGGCCCACAACTCGACTCCGCTGATGTTTCAAGGTGCTGGGGACTGCCGCCCTGCCGTGAAAGCTCGCCACGATTCCTCCGGCCCACCAGTTATATGGGAAGTTTACATGGGCTCATGGAATGAGCCAGGAGGTTCGCATGTCACACCTGGTTCTCCCAAATCTGGCTTTAACGATAGCGGGTATTTTCCTGGTGGTTTGGGTCAGGGTAATGATCGTAGCTCAGATTTCTTGTCTCAAAAGCAAGATCATGGACCTGGCCTTCACCACTTCGACCTCTCGCAAGTGGACGGCTACATCTCGTCTTACTTCCCAGAAGATTCCTCACATATGCCAGAGGCCCAGGTAGGGCAGAATTTCGAGGCCAACGGCAGTGGCTCAGGGTCCGTTTCTCAGCACCAAGATCTTGAGTTTGACCACTTTGACCTTTCGCAAGTGAGCCACTTCAATGCTTACTCGCTGGGAGATTCTGCCGACAATTCAAGTTCCCGGGCTCGGATGCCAGAGGTCACCAACTCTGGCCTGGTTGGCAATGGTGATGATGCAACTCTGGAGTACCAGTCTCCAACAGAGTCCCAAGTGGGCCAATCAGTTCCATCGCATGTGCAGGTGCAGGACCAGGAGGATGTTAGATTTGGTGAGTACATGTCTTGGCCGGGATCTCACGACCAAGACAGCTAATCACATCTCAGCTTCCGCTCAGCATTCTGCCATTGTACGCGCCGCCAAAGAACCCATGTTCATTGACTTGTCCCAAGATGGATCGGCACCTGCGATACCAGCCACCAGGCCGCAGCCCAACTCTCATCCAGATGAGCCAGTCGATCTCACAGATGACAAGGTATCAGGTGATGGAGAATTCGAAGCTTTGCTGCAAGCTACCATCGATGAAGATGAGGGTGGCGACTTTGACGCACTGATGCAGGCCGCCATAGATGAGAGTGAGGATAAAGAATCGGAGGTCGAGGCACCACCCCGAAAGATGTCTTGGTCGGAACTCAACGACCACGCATCGGCGCATAAAGCGCAATGGGGTGACCGGGTCTTCGATACGTGCGAAGCATGCCAAGAGCATCGTGAAGCGATGGGTTTGTGGGGCGCGGAGAAGACCAAGAAAAAGGTGAAGGGCGAAGCAATTGGTTATGGCAGGATGACCGAGCAGGACAAGAGTGAGCTGCAGAATGTGATGCTTGGGCGCGGTCGGTCTAGGAGATGAGATGGGAATCGTAAGGATAAGTAAGAGTTTTGGCGTTATTCGCTTGTCAATGTTTCTTGCGAGGTACGTCTTCTACGGATACAATGTTCTTTTGGTTTTCTGGGATGGAGGAATCTCTCAGTGTCGAGGATGGACTTCTACATTTGTATTAGCAAGGCGCAACGGAGTTTTCTGATTATGATACCCACATTGGTTGTTGGCCTTTGGGCTCTATATAGCGTTCAGTGCATTTTGCATATCTCATTCTTCACTAGCTTCCTTCTTCAACCTTGGCCGTGATTGCTGTGACTCGATTGAATAGACTCGAGTCATTGGATATATTCTTGTGCTATGTGGGAGCCCCCGTTGCGACCAGCTGTCTTTCGAGTTCGTAGACTGTACTCTTCGCAAAATCGAGGTCGTTTAAAACGCAGAAGCTTTTTGAGAGTTTGTGACGCTCGTTGACAATGAAGAATCTGATAATTCTCAGCAAAGGGCTCTTTCCGCCTCCTGGCATGTCGGGATCCAAGGTAAAGTCCATTATGCGTTCGTTGTCTAGTCCAGTGTAACTTGAGACACAATCCTATGGTACCCATGAGAACCCAAAGGCGGGACGAGTAGACAATGCTGGCCGTTCCTCCAACTAGGATAAATTGGGGGCGCAGCGCTACGGGGACGAGAGCGGTGGCAGATTGAAAGCACTCGAGAAGAGCTGCTTTTTTGGCGTCGGAGACGGGTTTACTGGGACTAGGCATGTTGAGGAGGCGAGAGGCGACATGGAGGGAGGCTGAATGTGGCGTTTGAGGAGGAGATGTTGGAGAGCTGTGGGTATGAGAACTGCGTAACAGATTCTATGGTCCTCTGAGTGGGAGCAGCTTTCCAAAGTCTTCGATAGCGTAGCTGCATGCGACAAGGGCTTGCATCTGCTCGATATCCATGATACCGGTTGCGATAAGAGGAAAATGCTTTCTTCGTAATGGTGAATTTCGTTTCTGAGAGAGTGTGCTCAGCTTTTTGCTCCCATGTTGAAAAGCGAATTGACACTTTAGGTACCGGAGCGATCCATCCCTTCCCTCACGTTCAAGCTCTTTAGGTATTGAACTCCTCTCTATCCATCTCAGTAGCATCTCCACTACGAATTGGTGCAAGCGAATTATCTGTCTTAGCCATGGGCTTCTTACAAGGCCGAATTTTTCTCTTGTCGACGAATCAGGGGTAAGGGTACCATCTCGCTTGATACGTGCAAGACACGCCTGTACGATTCGAATCATTGTAATCTCGTATTCGAAGGTTGGTAAGTTCGAGTCTGCTCCTACCTGGGCGTTGTTGCTTTGTCCTGGTAGAGGTTGAGAACTCTCCACCTTTCATTTTCACTGACATCATCTCCGCTTGGTTCGGGCTCATCATCCGTCAAATCGATCGCCAATACTGAAGCACTCTCGTCGAGTCGTACAACAAAGCGCTGCTTGTGTCCACGTGTATCGAATGTTCGCCTATTTGCGCCGTATGTCTCGTAACTGCACCGTGTGGTACCGGTATTTTTTCAATGCTTTCAATGCCGAAAGCTTCCTTGATTGCCTCGCAGGTGTCGAATATTCTAGATTGGAATTCATTGTTGTCATGTCGCGTCGATAAATCTCGAGACCAAGCTTTCAGTGTAGGTGGTGATCAAGCGGTCAATGGAAGCATCCGTTACAACTTTACTACCCTCACATGTATCCAATATGGATGTGAGGGTAGTAAGGTTGTAATGGTTGCTTCCGATGACACCGAAGCCGCTGCATCTGATGCCTCCAAGGGACCAACTGTCAAAAAAGGTTGCAGCAATCTCAGTCTCGAGGTAAGGTGTCATCAAGGCCCCAGGCCAGGCATCATCCGAAATTCCAAGCTCCAAGGATACGAGGAACCCATTAATCAGTCTCAGAACTGACCGAGATTGTGGTGTACCGGGAGTTCCTATCTTCAAGAGGGAATTCGCGATGAGGATTCCAGGGCAGTAGCACCTGCTTTGGTGTGTCGAAAACGAGTTCTGGTGCGGAAGCTTGTGTGAGGTCTGACCGTCGAAAATTTGTGTGGATAGGAGATGTAGGCAAAAAGGAGAGGTAGAAATCGCGGTGCCTAAACATAGCATCAGCATTGAACCCTCAGTTTCCTGAACCTCTACATACACGAATCCTCAGCGTCTAGAACTCTATAGATGAGACATACCTATTTTTCACGCTCTTCTTCTTGCCAGGGGCTCGATTCTTGTTGGTTGTGGGCTTCGAAGCTGGAGACGTGAAGGGGATCGGGCCAGTTACTGCAAGTTGTAGGCAGGGACATATCTGTAGGAGCGGTTTCGAAGACCATCGGAGCTGCTGGTCAGGAGTGTGTGACATGGGAAGCCTAAGTAGGCGATATGTGGAAGCTAGAAGTGATTCAGCATATGAAGTTGGTTCTTCTCAGCAAGTACGTGTGCAAGCAATTGAGTTGCCAAACCTGTACCATGAAATAGTTATTGTACCTAGGCCTTTATTCTCGCTGCTAGAAACCGAAACCTTGGGATGGTGTGTTTTCCCTGAATGATTTGACGCAGCCTGATTTGGACCGCACATAAATTCTTTCCACTCAACTCTACTCCATCCCGCACCATTCTTCGCACAACATCCTCGACAAGCTCCAATCCACGTCCACGAGCATAATCGACAATCCAGCAGTTCCTCTGATACCTCTCGATCGTCGCTACAAGCCATAGCAGAGCAGCAAGTCAAGAAGGAAGAATCATCGGGGATAGACAACCTTTGTGTTCCATCGAAAGAAATTTGACGTGCCAATTGAGCCGGTATGTTGGCGACTCTACTTCCCTTTTGACGTCTCTCACTGTACGGACTTAAGCGACTCGGTTGTCTAGATTGCCATCGAGTATGACCGCAAGCGATTATCGTCAGCAAGAAGCATACCCAGCAACGAGTCGCTAACACAGAGGCAGACCTTTTTCACCAAAACTCACCAATCTCCAGTCCTCGTATGTACTCACATCCCCTGCGACATTCCCAAGCTAGCATACTTAATCTGGATGGTGGACATGCTATCGCGCTCGCAAGAGTTGGCGGTCTCGGGGACGGCTAGATTCATTCGTTTAGTCGCTAACAGCAGACAGCAAGTGCATAATCACCTCGCCAGCCATGGCCATGGCCACCCCACAGGTAACTAGAAGTTCCCCTAGGATTATAGGCGCTGAACCAATACCCTAGGACACTCCAACGAAGTTCATGCAGTACGTTCCGCTCGCTCACGGCCTCCGCAACCCTTACCTCCGTGGCAACCGCGGAATTATCGCGCCACTCGTTCCAGGCAGCCCGGGCTACGATAACGCCTTCCCTTGGATTTTGACATCAATGCTGCCAGAGGAAATGGGACCAGCAGAAAATCCTGACAGCTTCCTTCCCCACAAAATTGATGAGGCGACGTTGACTGGCCAGACCTTGGCACTCTGGAAGGCTAGGTCGGGGGCTTCATCGTTCACCAAGAACAACATAGTTGCAGCCAAAATCTTGTCACTGCTGGTACTCGCTGAGGGACAGACGATGAATGCGAATACTCTGAACACTCGTGAGCAGACATGGAGGCTCAAAAATGCCATCTTCAGCTCGGGCTTCAATGTCTCCAGAATGGTGGCCGGAGTAGAGAAGGTGCCAAAGCAGGTGGCCGGTTGCGCAAAGAAGCACTCGGCAGAGCAATGGCTTCATGTAAGAAGGTAAACGACGTGTGTGATGACAGCGCTGACACACACCCTAGAGAACATGGGGCGCCATATGCCTTGCCAGTTTCACGTACGAATGCGAGGGCACTACCTACTTGCTACGAGCACCGATAGACCTACCACCGCGCATTGTAGTGCTTTTCCATATGCTCGGCCTCCCAGTGCCGAAAGTCCGAGCCTATATCGAGGAGAACATCCAGGTTTGGAACTATTTTTTCCCTCAACATTATTACGATACCATGGTTCTGCGTACGGCTTACTCGGATCCCTCCGCCTTCCTGCCTCTGCCAGGCTACGTCTTTGCCGAAGACGATTTCGCTCAAGAGCAGGATGACGAAGAGGCGGACGACGATAAGGTGGACGACGAGGAAGAACAGGCGGGACAGAGTGTCAACGAGGGTGCTGGTGGAAATATGGGAGCCGTATATGGGAATACCTTGACCATGTGGTTAGCTGAGCGCGAGCACGCCTACAACTGCCCACGTTCCGATCAACCTTGTGGCAGATGCAAGAAGTTCTACGACGACATCGACTTCGAGGGCAACCTCAACCACGATCTTGGTGATTGTCCCGGTATGAACTGTGGGTATTGCAACCAAGAACGAGAGGTTTTCGGATTTATCCAGCAAATGTTCGAGGAAGTCAGTGTTCAGAGTACACAGTACGCCGCCGGCCCCTACACCTGTGCTTGAACCGGGCAATCACCACCCACATAGAGGTCTCTTAGAAGCGGCAATCTCAAGTCCTCGCTGCTCGACGTCCAAATCTCGGTCCTTGCTCTTTCCTCTCCAGAGTTTTGCGTTGCCAATGATTATGCCAAACAGGGCAAAACATGATCAGCGAGTCTCCTCGACTTTGAAAAACTTTCCAGCTCTGACTTTGTTCTTCTTTTCCTACTTTTGATTGTTTTGATGCATTTGGAGACGGCGAATGGTTTTGTTATTATTGTTTGCAATCTGACAAGCAGAAGATCGTTGGTTTCGACACACTTCCTTGGGCGACCTTTGAAATTTTCCAGCAAATCCGGGTTCTTAGCATTGTTCTGCAAGGCGTTTGGAGGTTTGCCGGTGTTCAATATTCGGCGGTCATGATCCAATGTGCGATGTTGGCACAGGATACGAAAGCACTCTAGGAACATTGCAGCTGAACCAAATTATGTTGGCAACGATACCATTCGACTCTTTATCTGCTTGTTTGCGACTGCAACCTCCGAGTCGCCAAAGCCACTTTCCAGAATCGCCGTTCACGTACGCTTTCAATTTTCTTCACCCTACAGTCATTGGCAGATACTTTGTCAGACGCATCGAACTAGCTGCGGAATGATAATTCGGGATGGTGGTGCGACCATCAAGTGGTCCAGGAAAATTCATACTCTTAAGCTTGGCATCGTTGCGTTGCGACTAGAATTCGAGTTTGGTGATCTGACAGATAAGTTTTTCGTTTTCCCGAGTCGAGTCGGCGATCTGAAGCATTTTAACGCTTGCTCGTCGCGAGAACAGGCACAGCGAAGCCCGGCGCTCAGGCAAGCTGCATCGCAATTTCTCCGAAGTATGGGATGATCGGTATAGATGCACGTGAATGTCTCGAGACAGTGTGTTTATTGCTGTTCTTGTGCTGCGGCGCTAGAATCGTTTGCAGGAGGAAGGATAAGGAAGCGTTCCGCCCTTATTTGGGCCGGATTTCGCGATAGTTACCGCAGCGGCATGAAAGCAGATCGTACTGCCTCAAGCAAAGAATAATGATATTGTGATCTTTGGAAGTCCGTTGCAACTTCAGGATGGCTATCGCATTATTGGTTTTTCCCAGCCAGCATGATGTGCTGCTATATGGGCAGACGCTCTTTCGGAAGAGGTATTCGCGGACCTCGAATCTCCGATCGTCTTTCGTACCATCAACATTTGTGGAAGTATGACAAGAGGACAACTCTGTGTATCGATGCGGTGTAGTCGGCTGAGGGTTCATTTTTCGAAGGGAGGCGCGGGAGGGTTTAGATTTTCTATTGCACGCTTGCAGTAGAGCTGGGCATTTTAGGTCGCGGGAGTGCTCGGATGATGAGTTTCGTTCTTTCGATCCGACGCGATATACCGCTATGATCTCGCAGGTCCTGAGAGTCGTGGTGGAGGCGGGCCGCGATTTCGAGGTTCTTCATAAGTCTTCTCCCAATAAGACCAGGTAATGAATGGATTTGAGACGTTGGGAAGATCCAGCTTCCCGTCTTGGTCGTCTTATCCGGTGGCAGGTCATGCATCTAGCAAGACAAAGGCTCGCTCGAAAGGGGCGGGTGCGGCAGTCTCAGGCATTTCTGGCGCCTGGTTGCAGCAGACATGGCCACATTGGCGCAAACACCCATCTGTATCAAACAGGAAACGAGAGGCGGGATGGTCCATGGCAGATAATGGTGGTGGAGTAAGGTGTAAACTCTGGAAGTGGGTTAAGGTTGTTGGAAAGTGCTCTGAAACTACCGCACCGCCCCTCCCCTTGGCAGAACTCCACCAAGCTAGACTCGAACTACTCCACTCCATACACAACTTCTCAACTTCGGTCTTCATGATAGGCGACAGTTAGAATCAGGGAGTCACTTTCTACTTAGTTGTAAAGGGCCTTCAAATCGCATACCTTATTCCTTCTCTACCATATATCGACCGAGTCCCGCGCTTTTCGGCCCGTTTCAACAATGAAGACGTCTTTGCTAGCAGATCTACCTCTTAGCAGAGACAATACTTCATACGACCTTCTGCCCACCTATATTCGATATTGCGCATTCCATCATCGCTACAAAGGTACACTCACCACTGGACAAACAGGAACGCGTGCATGAGCAAAAGTTAAGAGCTTTGTTTTGGGCACATCGGCATACTGGCCAAGGAGAATCGATGAGAAGCCTTCTACTGTTACTCGGACACGAAGGCTTTGATCAACTGATCCAATATGGAGCACATCTAAAGCTCATCCTCCTGGAAGAGTTATCAATCATGCGGACAATCCTGCCAACTCCAATTCTCTGTGCCTTCCGTCCATTTGCGACGCGATACAATCGAAATCACGAAGAACCGTTCCAGGCAATGGCTCATACCTCTTCATTGACTGCATACGCACCTATTTCAAGCTCTGATATTCCTTGAATCGGCATCCTTGCAAGCTTATGTTTTTTGTCCCTTGCAGTTTTAGACGGCTCGATATCATTCCATGGCAAACTGTGTAAAAAACAACCAGACTACTAATCAAGACAGGCAATATTGCTGAACATGAGCAATCGTAGCGACGATTGTCTTCCAATCACTCGAGCGAAGGATAAGAGGAGAAGCTGTGTTTTGGCCAAGCAATCGCCTTCGAATACCCTTTACCGTCTATGTTGGAACTCAGCAGGGACCTTCAGAGATACAAGTTTATATCGAAGTTGTCACGGGGACTGTATTTTTTAGTATAGCAAGCATCACAAGCTGGACTTACCGGCAACTCTGATCCGCAAATTCTTTACTCTTGTGGGCGATCTCTGAGGGATCAGCTTCACACTTTTATGCTGGCTTCTTCCTAGTACTTCGTCATCAATGGAAACGCGTACTGCCTAAGCTATGGATTCCCAAATCGACACTTGTCAATACCTACAATGCTCACTATATCAAAACATAGAATAGTCTCTCCATTTTCCATTCTTACCAGTGCTCAGAACGTTCCTATCATCAACGTACCAAAATGCATTCCTGTACACAACAAGCCAATCCTCCACTCTCCATTAATCCATCCTTCGAAAAACCTCCAGATCATAGCAACCCATCATCCAATTACCCCGGATACAAACACCATAGCTGACCTCCAACCTTCCAACAACAATGAAACCACCACCACTCGTAATCATACACTTCTGGATCCCCAACCCCCCTTCCTCTTCCTACTCAAAGCCGCCTGCTTCAACCGCAACTCCCATCAACGAACTCCCTCGCAATCCATCTGCGATCTCGAGCCAACTGAACTTTCGGTTAGTCCTCGAATATAACAGCGGAGGTAAGATGGTCTCAGCTGTAATCCACATAGCAACCGCGCGATCGCTAAGGCTAGACGTATACAAGAAAGAAGGAAATCGGAAAACATTCTGCCAATACCAAGCGAAGAAGTTCCAGTACATTTTATTTTCTGGTATCGCAAACGCGTGTGATGTGAAGGGAAAGGATGGTTGGTGGACTCGTGGGATCGATTTATCAAAGGGGACGGATGGATTTGTTGCTCTTGCCTAGACATGAGACGGGATGCTGGACACTCAGGTTGCTTAACCAAGAAGAGACATGTACCGGCTGAATGGAGAATTACCAGAGTAATAAAATCTACACATCCATAGCCTGTCTATACAGCGGAGAGAACAGAGGTCAAACACGCACCATCGGCAAAGGAGGTCATAATCATGTATACATTTCCGCACCCAACGCTCTTGTAAAGGCAGATGATACCATCCAGAGATACCCCCAAAAAAACGCCGCATGAACGTGCTCAAAGCGCTCCATAGGTCAAATCGAGCAAAACCATGCGCGCCTACAGATTATCGACCAACGTCTCCACAGCAAGATCAACCTGCTTGACAGGATGTATAAGCACACCAGGTAAGCACATTCGACCTTCCCCCTCCGTCTCCTCCAACTCCCCACCATCGTTGTCTACTTTAATGCCATACCATCTCTTCCAAAGATTCGGCGCCGCGCCAGCGTCATAATACCACGTCACGCCTCTGAAATTGTGCTCCCTTTCTGCGGAGAAAACAGAGGATCTGGCACCTCCAGCTGCGCCGTTCCTTCCACCATTGAAGATGGAAGCGAGGTAGGCGGTGGGCCAGCGCCGGTCAATGAAAACAGGATGAGGAACGTAGACCGCCTTGAAACCGTGATGGAGCGCACAGGACGCTGGCCACATCTCGGAGAACATGGATTTCCGGGAGAAGGTTGTGTCGAGATGCATTTGAGTCAGGAGTTTTTTGCTGTAGCGGCCAAAGGTATTGATGGCGGCGCGACGGGGCGGTAGTCCACGAGTCTGGTTGTAGCCAGTCACATCTTGAGCCAGGAGCCAGTTTGTGCCATCGGGATCGAAGATGGGGTTGAACAGAATAAGATCGGCCTCTTCGCCGACACCCCAGGTGTTCTTGTCAGCCTTCTCCGAGTGTGGCGGCTTGACATCATTTCTGGTGTCCAATGGGTCGTCTAGTGGTGGCTCGGGCCCCCAGATTGCTGTCTCGGGTTTTGGCGGTGCCATCTCCTGCTTAACCGACTCAGGAACTTTGGGGTTGTCTTTCATTGCAGCATACATGTTATTTGGTGACGATGTTCCGTGTTCGGTCTGCACGCGAACCATATGTGAGAAATCTTCCCATGAACCATGCTCTGTGGGGACGTAGAAACGCGAGTTGCGCTCCCATAGACCTTTACGCGGCTGTTTGGCGGCCCAGTTCACCGCCTTCTCGAATAGATGATACCAATGACCAGTGTATCTCGCATCCATCTCCAGTTGCCAGAAGTAGTCATACTCTGGGTGTTGGAGGGCGAAGTATGTGACGGGCTGGAATGTGGATCGATAGACGCCATAAATAGGCAAGTCGCGGTAACTCGTCTCTTCTAGGCCAGCGTAAATGAGCTCCATCTGTTTTTCGCTCCACAAAGTGCCTAAGCCATGGAACTCCTCTGGTAGGGCTGCTTGGAGGACCTCCTGGTAGACCTCATCATTGGCCCAAATCTGCAGATTTGGATCTCTGACGTGGATGAGAAAGTGTACACCATACTCGCCACCAGAATTTAGGGCGAGCTCCGCAATAAGCGAGCGCAGATAAAAGATATCCTCATCGTCGTACTGGTAGTCGTTCCATGTCCGAATAAGAACCGCAGTTCGAGGCAATAATTCCTTTCCATTGTTTGGCCCTTCTGAAACAGCCAAGGTGTCGTTGGAGCTTCCTTTTTCGGATTGCATGTTCTCCAGCTTGTCCCGATTCTCGCTTTCCTGGTATATCGGTACCTCATCCTCGAGTTCTCCAGCAGGCATTGTTAAGTACAAATGATTCCGTTGTTTGGACTTCTTCTCGAAGCGATGTTGATTTCGATCCCAACACTGCTTGACAGCATCTCCCCACTGGACCTTGTTGTAGTCGACATAGTCTACCTCTGACCAAATGCTTTCAATGCCTTCTCTGTCACCATTCATGCCCGTGCCACTGCCACCCATCTTCTTGCTGTAGCCATAGCCGTACGGACCCATGCGACCGTAGCGATCGAAGCAGACATCGTTTCGTAAACCCAGGAGATTGTATGACCCCATCACCGCATCTGGCTGGCCTGATGGGACGCCGTGGAAAATTCGTACAGGAGGTAATCGCACCGTCTTACTTGCATCCAAGAAACATTCTTGCACGGGAAAGTGTTTTGACTTGTATGCTTCGGACTTGTAATCCGGGTACGGATTGAAGGTATCACTAGGCGGTATGCGCTTCGCCAGATTTGCCGTCTCTTCCTGCTTCTTCTCAATCGCCTGCTCCTCTTCGGCCGTTGGCTCCTCGCCTTCAACGGAAGGATATTCTGGCTTGTTCTTGTCCCGCGAAACCAATGTACGTATTCCTCCAGTGTATCTTTTCAAGAAAGGGAAGCTCTCCCACACTGGTGGAGGCGGCGGAGCCCTGTATTTGCCCGACTCTACATCTCTTATGCTGTTCTTATGCAACCGCGTCAAAGTCCAAATGAAAAGGACAATCGCAAACAGTAACCCCAAAGAGAATAATCGCCCTTTCGTTCTTGAAGTACACCGCCGCCGCGTGTTCAACGAGAATTGCTGTTTGGCCTTTCGACTTGGTGACGAGGACGCGGCTCGCCGTAGCATCGGCTCATGTGATTGTGAGCTTACTCTTGAAGCATATGTGGACGAGGAGTTGGGCGACTCGAGGTAGTCTGAGTCCATGGACAATCGTTTCTCGAGATCATGTTGGTGGGTTATATCGTTGCTATCGTCGCTCCATGTCGACGTGTATGAAGATATCCTTTGCTTTGCGATCCTCAGGGGATTGTACTGCCCATTGGGGAGCATCTTGATCGCCTAGACCCGTGGCATTCGTCTTGGAACGGCGCGATTCCAAGCTCAGGCTGTCAAGCAGGCGGGGGTGGGCAGGGCGTGGTCGACGTTGTTCGTGTTGGAGAGATCGAGAGGAAGCTCTTTTGGACGGCGTGATGAAGACTGGAGTTGTACCGAGCAATAGGGGAGAAGACTTTCGAAGAACTGTTCGCAATTGTCCGGGTATTCGAGTAGATTGTTCTTGGATCGAGGTTTCGAGTTAGTACGCAATAATCAAACAACAAACGCATGGGCCGTCGAGTTGTTGGAGAGACGGGGCTAAACCGGAGTATTGACGAATCAAACCCTTTTTATTCCTGAATCTGGAACATCCCCAAGTAATGCTAGGAACTCTGCAGCAGAGAACACACTATCGCATCTTGACAGAAAGGGACAATACACAAGAGGATCACAATAACTTCGACTGATACTTGGGGTAGCCTCATTGATCAGAGTGGCCGAGGCTTGCTTTTTCTCATCTTCAGCTTGCCTGCGACCACAACTACAGCACCTTGATGATTTCCCTGGATCTCCTCATATCCTGTCAAACATTCTTCCTCTGCCACTCTCTGCACTAACTAGTCGTCGTTCTCTCTTAGGACCTGACTGACGTTCAACCTCGAGTTCGGCGCTTCACAATTACAGCAATCGAGCCAATGGGATTTCGCAAACTGTTGCACATCTCGCACTCCGAGAATATGGACTCAAAATCAAGGTCTCCTTCTCGATCTCCGTTTCGGTCTCGAGAGCCAACTCCAGAGCCTCGAGAGGGCGTGCCAGGACCAGAAGTGGCAGAAATAGTGACAGAAACAGAAGGGGAGGTACCTGATGCAGGGCCTCAGTCGGCACGCAGTAAGGTCGGCCTCTTCCTGTAAGTCTGCCTAGCATCAAGAAATGGGCCTTGCTCACTCTCGAAGAAAAGAGAATCTTGAAAAAGGGTACACCAAATCCAAAATCGTGATTGAGCATTCGTTGGGCTTAGGACATAGGCCAAATGCTATCCCTCCGGATGATGCAAATGTCAATGGCGAACAACGAGTCGTTGAGATTGGGTGGCATCCAGTGGGAGGGCTAGGTGGAAAGTGGTTTGCAGAAAAGACGGGGCTGGGCAAGAAGATCACTGCAAGCATCAACAAATACCCAGATCCGACGCAGCATTGGGCTGTACTGGTGGGCGATTACGCTCATGAACTTTGGATGGTACAGCCACAATGTCAAGTCAAGCCTGGAAGAGACTGACGGACATCACAGGACGAAAATTTTGATGTAATCTACATCAACGAAAAGGTAGTCAGAGAAGAATGGCACACCTTTGTTGTCGGCAAGACTCGCTTCAACGACGAGGCACTTCGACAAGCCGGTCTCATGACCATCCATAACATGCGTCAAAAAAGACCTGCCTACAACATCATCTCCAACAACTGTCAAAACTTCGCTGTGTCCATGCTCGACGCCATTCAAATCGGCGCTCACCGGGAATTCGCGACGACCTTTGCAATATATCAGCGCGCCACGGGCTTAGGTGAGATCAAAGATTTGTTCATAGACGAGCATCCGGAAGAGCAAACGGATCAGAGTAAACCGGAGTTACATCGGATGGATACGGTGCAGACGGCTCAGCATGTCATGGAAGCCGAGACTACGAAACTAGACAACCACTCAAGTTTCCAACATGGGAAGTGAGCAACAGAGAAGCGACAGTGGGTGCAGTACATTCAATGTATATTGATTCTACGCAAAATATCACTGCAATGATTTCTCTTTCGATGTTGAGTTTTCGAATCCGCTAATTTCATGCATGTAACAAGGTCTTTATTAATGCTCTGTTTGCCAAGGAGCTTCGCAGTTGTTCTTCCCAAGTCTGAGAAATATTTAAGGGAGGGTTTCTTGTAGGAAATTTGGATCGGACGCGGATTAAAATTATGTCTCCAGCCACTCTTTGCCTCGAATCTATACATCTTCCCGAAGCTCAACATATCCAGCATGTGCGAAGGACTCGTAGCTCCTCGATGAAATCTATAAAGGTACTATAAAGAGGTGTAGGAAAGTGAAGATAGGAAGCATAAATCTAAAAGAGAAATATATGCTAAGATTATTTAAGATTAGCGCGGTACGAGCGCATGCACTCACACATACCTATTGAATATAACCCGCACTCCCGCCTCTCCTCCTTCTCCTCCAAAACATATGTTTTTTCTTTCTCCTGCCTCAATTCGTCACGAATTGTCCTATTTTGTTGTTGAGCGGGCACCAATCTCACATCTAGCCTCTCCCTCTTTCTAAAAGCCGGTCATGTTGAGACTCGAGTTTTTTCCTCAAGATATGCTGCTGAACAGCACGCGCTATCTGCCAAAGGTGGATCTGAAAAATGCCAGATTGGCGTCACAGATGCTGTCGACATGCAGCAGTGTATTTCTGTTCGGAAAAAGCGGGTTCGAATGTCTCCTGATAGCTTTAGCAAGATTGCAAACATTTCTGATCTTAACAGAGCGAGTCTACATTTCCGCGACGCCCGTAACTGATTGAACCAGGCAGGAGCCTCAGTACAAGTCGATTAGCCACCGCTTTCCCGAGGTCCCACAGAATGAGCCCGCAATACCAAAGTACGATGGTGGTTAGGATTATCCAATGCTGATAAATCCATACGGCGGACTTACAGCAACTACATACTGTCAATGGTTACGTCTATATCCAGTCTACCACTGTGGATTGTCTTTCCATCTTTGCATCGACTTCTTCATACAGCCAACAGCACAAAACAGCTGCTTGTTTTTCCAAGGTTGGACCTTTGATGTATTCCCAATCTCGATTGCTAAATTCCTAGGAAATTTACTCGGTATCTAAATGTGAACGCCATTCATTCTCACCAATCAATCACAAAGAACAAAATCATGCAGTCTAGATATCTCGAAGCAAAGTTACTGACTCGGCGTCGGAGTCGAAACCGAAAAACGCGCTAGCCTACACCCTGCATTCTCCCGAAATGGAATCTCTAGATAAGAAGCTTCTACTGCAGCAAGAACAGAGATGCGTCTAACAAGCCATGAAACACTAAAATCGTGCAAGATAACCCCTAACATGCTCAAAATTCCAATGGACACCCGAATCCGTAGCACAAGGCGAAGAAGCCGGAAGCTCAAGAGCCGCGGTCCGGGAAAAGATCAGCAGTGATGGAGATCCCTGCAGAGCCCTGCATACCGTTCACGCTGTCCTGCGTAGATGCACCATTCATCCTCAACGAACCTTCACGTGACGCCTTCTTCCTATCAATTAACGAACCACAAACAACAATCTCGCTCACCGCCCTCTCTATCCTACGCCCCATTCTCACCCATTCTCACCCACTCTCCCCTCTTCCCTCTTCCCTCTTCCCTCTCACCACCACCCCATCTCCGTAACGTCTTCTACATCTCATCCAACTCAAACTCCAAACTAACATCCTCGCTGCACTCGGCACAATAGTAATTCGAAAAACCGCCGCAGGTCGTTTTGGTCTCCTTGCACATGTCTACGCTCCAGGCGTCGGTGGAGTAGCTGGAGAGGAGCCGGTTGTGGCATATCTCGATGCTGTGGGCCCAGATGTAGTAGTCGTGGTTACAGTAGTACCAGGAGTAGGTGTAGGAACACATCTTCTCCCCGTTCGTCTGCGTGATGTAGGAAGGGGGAGTGGTGGGTGAGAGCACCGATAGGCTGATGGTGTTCAGAAGCTGGTTTCTTTGGTTTGGCTGAGGATGTAGGAGTAATGTTCGTAGGATAAGGGTTTGATTGTTTTCTCAAGCTGGTAATGGATCTGGATCTTGATGTGAGTAACAATCGCAAGTACCGCAACGGGGTTCAAAACCAAAGAGTACATCTTGATCCCTCGTCACGAACAGTACAAAAGCGCCCAACTCACCACAACCCGAATCCCTTCCAAATGCCCAATCCAAAACCCGCAATATCCAGTCTCAAACCAGAAACCACAAACCACTAAACCAAAGATGAAAAAATCCAGCTACCAGATGACGCTGACCAAAATCGCAAAGAACAAATCAAGCAAGATAGAGCCGCGCACTTATCTCTTATATAAACCCCTTCCTTTAGATAAACCCCTTCCAATCTCTCCCGACTCCCGACCTTCCACTTCCCCAAACCCAGCCTCACACATGCGCCTGCACGCACATGTCCACCGCCCTCCCCAAATCTGCAAAATCACTCCAATGAAAAGCGCACACGCACGCGCAAAAGCAAGGACCACCCCCTCTATCAAATCATACACCTCCGCCGTAGATGTGATCTTCACTATGCGGCTACAGGCACGAAAAAAAAAGGAATGCAGTGAACCGACGCCTCGGGAATGGAGGAGTGGTTTGCCAAGCCCCGATGGCGATCGGATGTAGGATGGGAGAGGGAGGGGGAGAGGGGGAGAGGGGGAGAGGGAGAGGGAGAGGGAGGTGGATATAGAGCACGCTACTTCCAGATCTACATATATCAGCCCAAAGCCTCCTATTAAGACGTAGATAAGGTAGACAGTAGTAAACCCCACTACAAACACCCTTCAAAAAACTCCTTCCTACATACCATCCCTCCCTCCAAACCTCCCTCCCCAATCCAAAGAATCCTGCATCACCTATCCCAATCACTAATCCCTCCCAATATCAGGAACCAAATCCCCACCTCAATCGCATAAACCCACGACTCCTCCAAAGACCGAAGCAGACGCGTCGCGCATCCAATCCGTGATGCTGCAAACGCTCATAGAAAACCAAATACGGTATATGTACTACGATTTCGATATGGTTTCTATCGATAACAACCCCAAGGAGGTCCATACTAGATCCCAGCAATCAAGACCCTGATGCACCTCTGAATCGCGGAAACAAGTCCGCACCGGTATCAGACTACCCGCGATAAGCCTCGACAATTCCTCAGATACCAATTCTCGATATATTGCCACAACGCGTACAATCACAATCAGACAGCATACTGTGTAGAAGAGTCACTCGGTGAGAGACAATCATATTTATGTTATCTCTGTTGGAATGAAAACAATCCTCAACTCCGTATGTGCGCTCCATGAGCCGACTAGTCAGGTCGCCGCCTGCTAGTGAATATTCGCTCTCCAAATGCTACTGTACATGTGTCCCAAAAAACGCCTTCGCTATGCTTCGTGCGAGGATCGATGACCTAGTCCTTCAACGCATTTATGTACTTCTTCGCGTTCTCAAAGACAAGAAAGAACACGAGATTGAGCACACCTGATCTTAGGAGATTGACGGGCATACCGCGCCAAGCAACTTTGGACATGTAGTCCATTGGAACCTTGTCTGTACGATCTCGGTGTTGCATGAGGCAGTTTCGTTGAAACCTTGTTTTCACCGTGTCAATTGGAGTGGTCTGCGACGGACGTGTTAGTGTCGCGAAACATTGTATCGGAAAAGAAATAGTACGTACCACAAGCAAACTCACACAACCGCTGACGAATGCAGCGATAGACACAGGGACCGAATTGTTGGGTGGCGAGCCTCGCAAGTAGGAGATCTCCTGTTTAAGAGTCTCGTAGCCTGCGAACCAAATCGACGTGCCGATGATGTCCCGCACCAAATGCATTCTGAAACCGGAGTAAAGTCCGAGAACCCCTCTGTTACGCACGATAGCTCTCATGGTTTGCCATGTGTTCTTGCCGTAGTAGCTTTGGCGGATGGCTTGCTCGGCAGGATCAACTCGGCAACCTTGCGCTTTCACAATGTCGGTAGAGAGCTGCCGAGCGATCTTTGTGAGCTCGAATGGACCTGCAGATAGTAAGCGTCTGTATGGCGCACTTCGAAAGAAAGCGACTTACAGGCCACAAGGGTTCCCACAGCTCCAGCAAGCGCACCGGCGGAGGTAAAGCAAGCAATAGTGTTCCAATTAGGTGATTTTGTGATGTCGTTACAACGAGCAAGTGGAGACTCGCCCGTCCTCTTTTCCAATCTATCGTCCATCCAATATTTGCTCTTCTGGTAGTAGTGCATGGAAAGAATGCGAGTTGTAGAAGCGGTGAATAACGGGGTCATCATGCCTTAACAAGGTCTGTCAGCACGCATTTCGATAAAAGTTGCCGGATTTGTACCTCTGAAGAAACCTCTGAGTCCTTCTGTTTTGTAAATATGTTGCACACAAGCAACCGTTTCCGAGGGAATGCTGCCTCCATTGAACGTGGGGATACGATAGGCGGGGAACGTTGTGCCAGAGGAAGCTTGAAGACGTGTTTTCAGTGTGTCCAGAGGAAACTGTAACGCGGTGTCAGTGGTTGCGGTTGTGCTCAATCCAAGGCACAGGGATACTTACAGAGAGGAAGATTGCAGTCAAACTGCTAGCAGCGGAGGCGAAATCTGTGCGTCGCTTCTTGAACAGACGAGCTCGTATCTGTGCAGGAGTGTCATTCTTTTTGGTTTCGAAAGCATCGGGTTTTGGTCGGCGGTGCCGATTGAGCTCGTTATCCATGGACTCTGGCATCCTGGCTACCGCGAGCAATGACGACCGAGCTGGCCCTCAAAGCAATTGCGATAGATCCAGTAGCCGAAGCTCCTTTTGACGTGAAGTTGTAGTCCTCGAAGCAGAGAGGAGCTTCGCGTGTGGGTCGAAGAATTGCGAAGGTGGTGATGATTTGGGTGAGTTCGCGGAGCTCGAGAAGCGGAAATGGATAGAGCTTGATGCTAGCGGGGGCGTGACCAAGGACCGGAGCTGTTGATCAGAGGTTTCTGGCTGGGGTCACAGGAATCGCCGTGTTCATGGTCGTCTCCAGTTCCTGGGACACTCTGTTTACAGTGGGGTTCGCAGGTGGGATGCCTTTCAGATGCTTAGCCTTGTGAGGGCGCCGAAATAATTGGCGGGAGGCCCAGAAAGGTTATGTCATTGCCCCGGACCTTGTAAGACAAGCGCCAGGGGCCTGGTTCTCATTTCTTGGGATTTGCCGGCTTTTGTCTCGTCTCTATCTCAACGACGTCGTGGAAGCAGTCAAACCCTCGTCTGGATACCTTTCTATCTTACTTGACAGAACCATCAGCAATTGCATCTCTCTTGTTCGTGACCCTCCCATTACAGCTGATGACTGCCCCCTGACGAAGGATCCTGAGACATGAAAGTCTTCCAACCACCCCTACTCCCGACAGCGATGGGAACAACCGTGGACGATGTATAGACGACGACAAGCTGTGTGCATCTTGTCTGGCGAAGGGTAGTGTGTACGAGGGCAGGTGGTGGACAATTGTGTTTGCGGAACAGCGTTTTGGAGCAAACAAACAGCGACTCTGGCGCGATTGAAGTTCTGTTGGACGTGTGAGAGGGCAGATATACTCCGAGGCTGGATCTGGGCATATAACTTGGGTCATAGCCGTTGAAACCACCTGCAGACGGATGGCAGCGACGCCCGAGTGATTCTCCCTCGTCGCTTCCCATCCTTACCACTAGATCACGACCCCATCCAACGCCATGTACATACGTGCCAGGTTCCCTCGCCTCGCTTTTCCTCCTGTGCTGCGTCTGACACTATATCTGCAGTCGATGTGCCATGGAGGGCTCCTTTGGAAGTAAGGAAACTGTCCGGCATCCAATTTGGATCGCCAAAGTTCGATCATGGGCGTCATTTTTTCGCCCCAAGATCCTCCATTTACGCTTGGCGATTGAACAGAGTTTGACAATTGCAAGGGCAGACATGAAGCTTTGGGGTACGTATAGCATCATCATCGAACTCCGCCCTACATACTCACTCTCGGCCTCGCTTCCCGATACAGTTCCTCGAATCTCGACATTTGGATATCCACAGAACGATAGCCATGATGTTCCGAAGCGTTTTCGCAACCTTTGACGCCATGAATGAATACACGTTGAAATGTGGAGGCATCAGAGCTGTTGGTTTTCGGACCGTTCAGGACGACTAATGGATCCTTGTAGCAACCCAAGATCGGCTGATCTGCGTTCCTCTGCACGACCCTGCGTATTCTGCTGGCGCCATTCCAACCACTTTGACGGCCAGATCTTGAGCGACAATACCCTGAGAGTCACTCTTCTCGCATCAAATTTCCCTCCTGACGATTCGAGCTGCTGGAGGTAAAATTTTGACAAGCAAAGAAGACAATGCTGGAAGGGTTTGGGAAGCAGATCAGAGACAACAAAATTGCGTCGCGACGGACCTCAACTCCTCTAGACTGGATTCTGATCGCACAGCCAAAAATCCTTCAAGCAGCCTGCGCACCATCCCGATATCTTGCCTCACTATCCTGAGCCATTCATCAGTATAAATACCTGCTGGAAAAGTCAAGCGTCGGAAGTCATTTTGGACAATCAAAAGATGGAGCGGATCGGGTTCCATCACAACCCTCTCCATCTTATCGAATCGGCAGTAAGAATGCGCTCAACCGTCGTGCTCCTTGGCTTCAATACCTCTTTGCAATCCTCGAGGGCTCTGTCTGATACGACGATGGAGACAAAGAGTAGTTTGCGCCATTCCGGAAACCAGCAACAATCATTTCAGCACGCGAACAGCCCTTAAAACACGCAAACAACCTTTCTCCTCCCTTCAGGCCCGTACCGGCCGGCAGCAGACCCACCCCTCGATCGTCAGATTCCTCCGAAATTGCTCCAATGGCCTCACCACCACATAAAACATACACTCGGGGGCACCAGTCACATTCTTTAGGTACATTATGGCCGACAAGGCCGAGCAAGACTTCCCGGTGACGCTCCTCCACTGGCTCAGCTCATGTTGCTGATCACCGCCTGGCGGCATATGACATCCTAGTGTCATAGAACCTGCCGTAGGCAAACGCGAAGCCATTGCGGTCATCGGATTGAGCATTCATAGCATACTTCGGGTTCTCTGGCATCAATAAGGCATTGGTACTAGAACCATTTCTTAGATTCCTGCCTTGTCACCACAAAACCGTCGCTCCAGAGGAATAACCATCGCGACAAGGATGAATGACGGATTGGGCTCCTCCATCAAATGCAGCTTCTAACTTGACGTCATGTCCTCCACGAGCTGGATGAGTATAGGGCGTTGAGACAGAATGTCATGCAGTGAACCCTGGAGTGATCCGTACTGCCTTCAGTGTCTTGGGAGAGGAGTGTTTGGTCGGCAGCGGCAGGTTTACGGCCAGCGACACTACACATGGCGCCTCGTCTTACGTGCCGTGACAGCCGGCTGCACTGTTGGAACCAGGTGAGGGATGGTGAGAGTGATTCCGATCAAGCCATGTTCAATCGCCAGACTCCAGGTACCACAGGTCCGAACTGCTTCTACAACGAGACCCACTTCATCTCACGAGCTGAAAGATGTCTCGAAGTGGAACAGTGTCAACCCGCGGCGGCGGGATCTCGAAGAAGGTACCCAGATCAGCGGCAACACTATCATCATGAAATTTTGGAACTTCAGAGTCGGTTGGGCTTGGATTAACATGCCATGAAAAGAGTTGGATGTTTTCGCTCGATTTTTACAGCCGCAAGCTTTGTTATGTGCATGACGAACATCTCACCCACAATTTCGAGCTGGATCTGAGTGACTTGATTTAATATCTGTGCATGGTAGCGGCATGACAAGCATCGAGCTGGACGAAAGATGGAGTCGGCCTCGTCCGATTTGCAATGAGCCTGCGGAACAGTGCGAGAAGCCGAATGGTCTGAAGATGAACGATACTGGTGCCTATACAACCTTGATCTTCTTATCGATGTTTTCGGTGATCAGATTCTTTTTCGAGGTACGATTCAACATTCAGGCCAGGATAATAGATGAAGACGCTGATTTTGGATTGCTGAAGTGTATTTCAAGCGCTTGGATGTCATTCTGCCCACAGGAAGTCAACCTCCGTGGAGCCGATATCCTTGGTAAATGCTGTAACCCAGCTGACCACATTTTGAGCGATCTGCAACGTCATGCTTGATAAGGAAATCTCTCCTCTCAATGGCTTGTTTCACATCAACAGTACAGCCAAAGTCTCCAAGCTCTTCTATTCTGCTGGGCCATCAATCGATGGTAAGCAAAAAGCATAGACACATCATCGAGAACAGAAGCATTCGCGTCAGGTCGTGGCGTGTTGGAGGTCTGGACTATGCAGCCACTCTCAATGGCCTCTGCGTGCTGCATATCCACGCCCGATGGGTTGAACTGCTCTCCAGTTTGATAAGATGTTCTAAATCTCTTTTTTGGATCAAGATCTGGTCTTCCGCCAGAGATGGCATTGTCGAGATGACATCTTGGCTCTGCTTCCGAATCTGCGTGTGTCTTTGATTTCTCGACCATTGTAATGTCGTGGTTGTGGCGTTCGAACTTGCAGCAGCGACGACACCGGCGATCCAATTGCTTTCGTGTAAGCACCGACTCCTCCTCCTGATGCCTCTATCCTGCCTTCATGGTCCCTGCGCATCGGGCTACTTCTTGCACACCACTTGCATGCTATGTTTGTAATCCTTTTGGGGACTGGCATCAGGGACTGGGTCATAGTGTGTCTTTCCCGATGAAGGATCCGTCTCCTTCGATGGAGGTGTGGATATGGTGCCGGAGGCAGTGCGGATACTCTGGATTCGCGACAGAGAGATACTCTGTCCCATTGTCTGCTCTGCGGTGGTTATGATAACTTGGCGAGGATGCACTTGCCGAAAACTGCGTGGCAACTGTGCGCTCTGATAAATGATTTGGACCCGTGGCAGTTTTGTATGGCCCTTCTCCTCATCATAAAGACGAATCCCTCCTTTGTCCGCGCCGGAGCGCATTGCTGACCCAGAGGAAGAACCTGCGAAGACGTCCTGCCGAGTTGTCATCCCTACTCGCTCTGCGTCTATCCTCGCTTGCTTCTGGTGCTTCGGTGATGACTACACCTTCAGGAATATCGTAGAGGCTTCGGTGCGGGAAGCGGACGTCTTGCTGAGGCTGATCAGGTGCTGTGAAGACTGAGAAGAGAAGGTCTTGCTGATGTTGACTGGATGCTGAGAAGTAGTCTTCCCCACTTCGCGAGTCGCACTGGAGTTCATTGGTCTCGCTGTGCTTGAATGTTCTCATTTTAATGATGATTAGGAGTGATTGAACGGGCTGATTCGGACGATTTGAGACGTTTGAGTTGATTGAGACGTATTAGAGGTTGTTGGAATGTGTTGCGTTGTGAAAGAGTGGATTGTCCGAGAATATTTCAAGATGGCTCTCCGTAAGAAGATACTCGAGCGCCAAAATGGATGGCCATTCCAAGCACCCAGTACTGCCAAAGGACGCCTTCAATTGCCCGGGTGACTTTAAGGATGACTACTACGATTCTTCTATGCTAACATTTTATAACTCACAGCTCTGCACATTCTGTTTGTGATATTGAACCGTTGTTGGGGTGTATCGACAAAACAGCTTCAAAGTTCCTTCACCCCCTTGATGGGGTTGTAGTCCAACATATTAGGTTCTGTATTCCACATTACTATACTTGTATCTTCTACTACCGGCGGCGAGCAGCAAACATCTCCAGAGGATGTTTCATAACCACACCGCCTTGCGAACTGTGTGGTGAACTTTTGCTTCATTTTTGGAATGGGAATCTACTTGACCACTGTGGAGGAACAGGTTTGCGCTGTTCGTGGATCTTGGAGAGCGAGTGGTCGAATAGATTGCTCGGCCTTTGAGAGCGGCGGGCTGTCCCATACAACTACCTACTGGTCGTAACAATTGCGACACCATGCTTGATGAGTGACTCAAGTATTGGTTCCGAACACATGGAGATGCATCGCAAGTTCCGAGATTCGGAAGTCTGGTTCACGTGGGTTCGAGCTGGCAGTAAGGATTATTGATCCTAAATCTACTGACAAGAATTCGACACCAGGGAGATTTGCAAATTGCAGTCCAGAGGTTAACGATCTTCAGAAATCGCTAACCTTGGGATATTAATCTCTTCGACACAGCGAATCGTATGTCGGTGAACCTATTCGACTTCAAAGTTGATGGGCTTCGTCCAATCCGAACAGGACGGCTGTGCCGTTCTGGCTGGTTAGGCTAACAATACATTACAATGTCTGCTCCTACAAGAGTGAGATAGTCTTCCATACTCCGACGGTCAGAGCATACAGATCTTTTGCATTCATGAATATCATAGAAAGCTAGCCAAGGAAGAGGAGCCTCTGATTCGCTATTTTCGCTCGGAAATTCGGGGGTTACCGATCTTGGGCATTGTGTTTGCTCTGAATCTCGGAGTTTATACGTATGCATATCGTTACAGGCTATCCAGGTCACTCAGAGGTAGAAGTCTGGTAAGTTCTTTTCCTATCTCTTTCGAGGATCCGTCATATCGTCCTGCTAACAACCTCCTAGACTATCCGGCTAAGCCTGGGCCCTCACCGTCATCAGCCAATGTCGTGTGTCGCCGTTTGAGATCCCACCAATGTTCTGTTCCCATCTTTCGACCACTAGCACAGCCATTCCTTACCACCATATATACACACAATGCGCAAAGATATTTCATCCAGATAAGAGCAGCCCATGCGGCGCAGTGGTTATCCACTAGTATCTTCGATACCAAAAGTCAGGTACGTCAAACATGCAATCGTGATGAGCCCACGCCCAAGCCTTGACTAGCAATCGAGCCGCAATAAACTCCAGGCTTGGGAACCTGGTTCGGAAAACCTACAGGTCGTAGGCAGTATCCTCTGGTACTGAAATCATATTTTTCGCCAGTTTTGGAGGCAAGTTTTTGGTAATTAGTTGCGGCTAGACTGCGTGATCCGGATAAGTTGTGTCTATGAAGCTTTTCCCTAGCTCTTACAGGGATAGTTGGAATCATGATGGCCAGCTTTCAATCCCCGAGTATGGAGGCTCCAGATTGTCTTCCTTGCCCATTCAAAGCCTTGGATCTGAACGACTTGCTCTTGGGATAATGATGCCATGTGAGAAGAGTCCTCGATCTACGGCCTTTATATTGATCTTGAAGAAATGTCTAATTGGGCGAATGCCGATATGCCTCTGTCAAACCACCGCAAACAACTATCCGACTAATGATATCGCAATTTCGCCGCTGATCACTTTCTTCTCAACACTACAAATGGGTCTCTTAGAGAATATACTCGCCAACTTCTCAACCTCTTCACATAGGCCACTACACGCAACATGTTTTAGGCGCTAAAACGAAGAGATTGGTAATGCCCAATACATCGTCAGTGCAGATGGCTATTCTCCTAACATCAAAGCAGAGGTGAGTCTCCCGTCTCTCGTCGCAGTAAAAATCAGTTTCTTAGCTCGGATACCTCTCCACCACCAGATCAGCGCGTCTTACCGCGATAATGTGTCCTCCAACTACCTAGCGCATCGGAAACTGTCCTGCAGAGCCAAATATAGAGGAACCGATGCTCTGAGAAAGTGGAAAAGGACGGCGAGAACGGGGTTTCGGGCTTCGAGAACAGGGCGGGCGGACATGAGGGACTTCGACGCGACCTACAGCGGTTGAGTTTGCTAAGGGAGAAGTTACGCACATGTGAGGGACTTCGATGCGGCCCATAGCTGCTGAGATTGCTGAGGGAGGAGTTACAGGAGCATATCAAACTGGTTGAGCTCATCGGACAGCGTAAGACGGCGGCTCGTCTGCCGAGGGTCTTGGTACGTGGTGCTTGTGGTTTTCTTGCGATTTGTTTTGGATATGGGTTTGGCGGAGCTTTTGGTGGGTAGATTGCGGAGATGGGATGGGTCTTTTTGCATTTGGTTCTTGGAGATTCATTTCTGGATGGGAATTGGATGGGCCATCTTGAAGGGAGGGAGAAGGCGTGCTCTGGATTTGTACCATGGAGGTGGAGTATTCTATGCCGAAGGAGGGAGGATGATGTGAGGCTGAATAATGTGTGAGATGGCATTGCTTGAAAGTGGCTCACTAGTAGGATCATGGATGTTGTCTCGTCGCGTACATGTGAGAGGAATAATGACACTAGGCTCCAAGGAGTCTAGCAAATGATTTCAGCATGCAAGAAACGCCATGAAGACTTCTTCGATCGTAGAGTTGCGCAATGGGCGGGTGACATGTGCAAGGCACAAATCTGCACGACACCAGACGATTGTGCATGCAAGGCAGAAATATATGTGCAGCTGTAGTCCGGCGCCGAGTAAGGCAAGGTAAGGAGCTTGTCGAACCAAGGACATCGAGGAGAGCATGTCGGCCTCCTGCTGTATTGGCGGTCATGAAACGCTGTCTGTGGAACCTTGAGATCGGCTCTTGAGGCATGCAGACGTTGTACTTGCAAGACATGCAGCCAAGTCGCACATGCAGGTTGAAAACATGTACAGTCGACTGTGAGACTGAGAGGGCATGCATGGTCAGAGAAGTTACCGGGGATGTATGTATATCCGCAAATCTTTGGTGGAGTTGAGGGCAAACCCCCCGTTCTCTGACGGCACGAGGATTTCGTTTTCGTGTTTTTATATCCGATGGGTCTAAATTCTTCCTGATCGAGGTAGGAGTCACCTTTTTGTAGCTGGAGGGGCAAGTACCTTGTCTTGTATTAGTCAATAAAGGACGTATGGACTCTGGGGCCGCTTGGTCCATGGTGAGAATCTCCCAAAACAAACAAAGATGCGCGAGTCGGGCATTCTGGGGACAGCTATACCGATCCGTTCTATAGCGAGACGGATGGTGGATGATGGTGGTTTCATGCTTCTTTTTGAAGGTGCTGTGGCAGGAGGTCCCGCGTTGCCACTTCGGGCCCAAGTGTTGAAGCTAAGTGCTGCACCCCAGATGTCGACACCACGTATCTACGACAACAACTGATCTTCATCATGAACCTTGAGGATAGTTTCGATTTTCTGACCTTGAGACTGCTCCACTGAGTCTCGGGTGGAGGATTATATTCTTCTGCTGCCCACATTGTTGGTCGGTTAACGCCAGCGGTTATTCATGATCAGAGCGTGAAGAGTGGAGAGATCGAAGCTCATGAGATACACAGCTTGACTGGTCAAGACAGACCGTTCGTGTTATCGACATCAGCACTGTCATCCAATACGTCGTCGATACAGCTAACATCTATAAACCTCGGGAGCCCCTCGTCTCACAATAACCTGTCAAAGCCAAAGATGAAACACAGCGTCGCGCATATCGGTGTCGCCGCCGTTTCAACCTCAGCACGCTTGCACGCAGAAGAGAAAAGCACGCCTCTTCCAATCCATGTCTCGAATCTGGTTCCCTCTTTAACCCGGCCCCGATGATTCGGTGACTCCGTTGGATATCAAATCTTAATCGTCCCCTTTCTTAGATGAGTCTTTGATACTTATATATCTTCGACCATGATCTTTTTCCAATTGATCAGTTTGTTCACCTGGTCTGTTGCCTGTTCCTCTATCATTCAAGGCCAGAGACATATTTTCATCGCGAACTTCACATCGACGCCTTCTAATTGCTCGACGAGCAGCAATACCTCCACCAATGCGAATGTTGTCTTGAACGCTACGGCCCCTACGAATGCGTCCTTCCAGAACTTGACGGACTTCAATCCTTTCAAGAGCCGGGCTGCTGCGGTGGAGAATCTCCAGACTTTTGGTGGTGCGCTGGCTAGCATATCAGCACCTCCCATCCGCATGAGCAGCGATAAGAGCAGACCATTCTTAGTCCAAGGCGACACATTTCCGGACTTTTCTTCGGCTGGCCAGCGAACATGTGAGAAACAGTTTACCGGATGCAGTGATGTGAGTACAATAGCTCGTTCACTAGGTTGCGCCTCGATGTTAATTCTGATCAGGCTGCAAATGCAAAAAATAAAGGAGAGGATCCAAATTCAAAAGGCGGAAAAAATGGGAAAGGACAAGGGAAAGGAAAGAGCGGCAAAAAGATAAAAGCACGTGTCGTAGGGGTCATCGAGAACCTCAGTAACACCAGTGATGCGACGCTAGCAAAAGAAAATGCATTCTCCGACACCTCTACGGCGCCAAATACCAGCGAGAAAGCCGGGCCGAGCAAATCCGGGAGTTCGCTCACGGTTGCAGACTGTGATGCACAAAAGACTGCATGCAATGCCGCGCAGAAAAACGCACCGTTCCAGAGCTTCAACCTCGAAAACGTAGGACCAGATCCAGATATGCCAGAATTTGATTTGTTGTGTGCGCCTTGAAGGAAGGGAGAAGGGAAGGATCAAAAAGTTGGACTTGAGAGCTTCTTTCGAAGGGAAAGATTGTCACTCCCACTTGGCTTCGGGCATGCCCCCGATGAATGACATGTTATGTCAGGCCACGTCGTACCAGTGCACGACGACGCATGCAAAAGCAAAGGCGGCTGCGAAGGCAAGTCATACGCGACGCGCGCCGCGCGACCAATGAAGGATGATGCAGACCCGCAATCGTACGAGGCGTTGTCATCTGCGGCGAGGACAGATCGGCATATGTCTTGGAAGAACAAAGAACCGGCCAGAGAGAAGAGGCCGAGATATAGAAAAAGACGGGGAGAAGAACAGGGAAACCGCGAGAGCATCACCGATGAGCGAGAAAGAGGATGGAGTAGAGGAAGAAAGTGCCGAGGGAGTGAGGGAAAAAAGCTTTTACCCTTGCTTGATGCTTGCCGTATCCTTGTGCCTTTCCCACGTGGAGAAACCATGCTCAATCTTATTTCTCTACTCCTGTCACTTACAGTACTACCCCTTCAACCGTCCCGTCGAGCAGATATTCGTGCCGCAGAACAAGGTACGGTGCAAGGTATGGAGGTTGCTCCTCTCGGGGTCGCTTAAGAATCCGTTCGCCCGCTTCAGACAAGCATCAGGCGGCAGAAAAACCCTATACGTACTGATTGAACTCACACCTTCTCCACAATATCAGACAGGTCTAGACGACTGCGTGACTGGGGTATTTCGTCGGTCGATTTCGTAGGGAGAGCGAGCGGGGACGGGGGTTTCTGTCCGCATTGCTTCCCCGTCTCGTGACTTGTGGGATACATGTACCTGGCTGGGCTTTATTTCGTGATGAGGGTTGCGATACCCTGTGACAGAAGAAATGAGCGGGAATGAGGAAAGTGATGGTATGTTTGTGTTTTTTTATTACTCTGTTGAGAGTGGGTGCGTTGGGGTCGCTGTCGGGGGTTTGAGATGTGGGAATGGGATGGGTGAGGAGTATGGATTGAGTCCATATCTGTCCGGGAAGTAGGGGTGGGAAGTCATGTCATACTGTCATGTAGGGGTAGGGTAACAATCATCAATTCGTCGCTTGCGCCAGCTTGCTCATATCGATGATGATAGCGAAGCTCAATTCCTCCAGATTCCAATGAGGAATGGGATAACCAGCTCATTCAAGGAGACAATTTTGGTAAGGACTCATAATGGAGAACCGTTAGATTCTTGATTCGACAAACCTTATTTTCGGCAGTGGGTTAGAGACTGGAGTTCACTCCGCCCGGTGTGATTTCGGTGCAGGAGGTCGCTAGGGTGGACATGCACAATTATCGGTACGTGTCGTTGGGATCCCAAGAAATTCACGCGCAGAGAACCGGGCTGACGAACAGACGGTGAACAGGTGAGGTTGGAAAGTCGAAGCTTTGCCATTTTCTCCCAGCTCGACCCATATCCATTCCTGGGGTGCATAGAGGTCCCTGCTGAACAGAAGGTCACTGTACGGAGTACCACAGTATCTCGATGTGGATTCGTGGAGGCCCGATTGAATTGGTCGTCCAGACAACGTAGCTGAAGATGGAGAGCGATCTTCAGATGGTGAGATTACGTGTTAATTTCGCGTGAGTTCTGGGTGAGATGAACTGTTCTTCCCCAAGATAAGAAACCTCGGCGGTGTGAAACGTTTGCGCGTTTGTCACTTTGGGATTGTCGAAAGATTGAGGTCTTCCGTTCGCGTAGAAAGCGGATCTTATCACGCTCCCGGCTTGGTGGTCGCGAGATGCAGGTGTAAGGAGTAGTTCAAGTAGATTGCCCAAGCAAATGTTGAGGCTGTGAGTTAGGCATTCAGCCGCTGCATGGCATTATCATTAGAACTATTCCCACGCTCTTTGCCGCACAGTTTCCCCACGCTCTGTCCGCCAAAAGCTTCAGGTTATCCACCATTCCCGGTGTCATAGTCTTTCTCCGATCATCACTGCACTCTCCCTGTCCATCACGGCACAATTCTCCGTAGAAGAACGTTTCGTGATTGGAAGCTTGTGGGACTAGTTGCCTTTTCAAATGGCCTTTTGCGAGGTCGCCAGCCCAGTTAGGAGGTAGGTCTTACTACTCGCCACTCGGCGACCTAAGGCGACCCAAGGCGACCTGTCAATCCTCAAGCCCGTCTGCTCTTAATTAGCTTGATGGGATAGGATGGGATGGGATTTTTTTGGACTCACCGGGATTCGGAGCTACCAGTTCTCCGGGACATAGCGCCTCCTTCAAGCAAAAGGAAGCAAGCCGCAAGCCTCAAGCCGCTCCGGAAGTGGAGCTGAGGAGCCATCTTCTTCTCCAGGCAATTCGACTAATCCGAGTCATGGAACGGTACCATTCATGAATACTGACCAATCGTGAGCGCTTTTCATGGATGGGCATTTTTGTGAATTTTGGACATTTGTGCGATGAATTCTCTTTTTGAATCGCGCGGCACTCGGCAGGCAGATCCGCCGTGTGTTAGCGAGCGTTGGATACGCGGCGATTGTCGAGTGCAAGATAGATACATAGGCAACATCACACACGGGCGGAAGTATCTGCACTTCGAAATCCGAGGGCATTCTTTGCACTTCCGTCTTCGCCAGCCGATTGGTTCCGAACAAAATCCCTCTCGGAGTCGTAGGATTTTTTATTTTTTCCCTTGTCTAGAATCTGTCTAGAATCTCGATCGCCACCAACAGATTCTTCAGCCAAGTGCTGCTGCACAAGCCGGGTGTGGAAGAATTGACGAATGTGAGACAACATCGCCGCTACACGTTCTCCTCTTCATCGCGAGCGAGCCTCGCACTTCCGTCTTTGTAGAAGTTCTGGACGTCCTTGGTGCAGATGCAGGTCTCAATCCTCCCGCAGGAACGGGCGGGATCAACCCTACACTGACACGGCACAGCCATGAGTCGTGATCCTATCATTCGGGTGAACGACCTCACCTAGTACACTTACAGCGCGATCCTAAAGGGGCAATATTTTTGTTTTGTCACGTCTTCAGCGACGGGACTGACGTTCTGAGATGGATCCCCACCGTTGTTGTTGTGGTGAGTTGCACCATCTCAGACATCCCACGCTGGATGCGTGTAGGGCCTGTCTCTAGCTTTTCTACAATTGGTTGGTATTGTTCAGCTTGTACTGACGGACCCGGAGAGCTAAGCTGATGAAATGGCTTGCGAAGAAAACATATGCGAGCGGCAGGGATTCAAAGATATGATTCATGGTCAGGATGGTCGAGACTTGTGGTAGATCTAGACATAGGAGATGGAAGCAACGGCTCTATCATGGTCATGGACTGTCGTATGGATTCAGCTGAAAATCAATACGATCATCGGCAAGCCCTTCGTCCACCAGCCGCGCATCAAAAGCGGTCATTTCGAAATTGTGAATGTTGTACCTGGAGAGATCTCAGTCCCTCAAACGAAGCCTCGACTAGTAGGTAGAGATTGAACCACTTGCTTGCGGCGGTGCGGAAACCAGATAGGCTAGCGCAAGAGCAAAGATGGCGAGAGAAGAACACATGTGAGAGTAGTGAATCAAAACCGCTTGAAGTTGAGTCCGTCTGTGAATGGACTGCATGCTACGAGAAGCTGTCCACATCAGTCATATCTCTGAAATACGAGGAGCTCGAGTACAACCAAAGGATGACGAAGCGAATAGTCAACGAATTGTGTTGGTACTGTACCAAGAAAGGCGCTTATGAAAACGATGTGCTATTGTACTTCTTGGTGCAACGACGAGAGTGTTGGTCTATTTCACTCAGTGCAACCTGCAGTAGCGAAACTTCACAAGCAGCCTCGCTGTACGTGATGCGGCTCGCTCGATATCTCGTTGGAACATGTATGTGCACGAGGGCCATGGCCTCCCATTATTGGATCACCTGATGTGGGGGTCCTTTGGTGTCACCGATCTCTCGTCGTTCCATTCCGAGGCCCAGCTCTTTGCCCGATCGGACCAGTCCGTCCTCTGAGCCGAGAGAAAATCCCTTTCCAAGATGGTGATGGAGGATATTCAAGAGCTGGCGAGCATGAGGGAGCAGGACAGTTAGCCTCAAAATGGTGAGTGTGGTCCCAGACAGTGCTTCAAGTTCCGAGGATAAGGTGGGGGGATTGAAGTCGGCGAATTTCTCCCGAGCAAGTATCGTGTAAGACAGGCGAATCAGCCTCCCCGTACGAGAATTGATAGGCGAGCGATGGTGATTGAGCATGATTTCGTGGGAGCGCAACGTTGAATGGCTGAATCTTCAAGGCGCTAGGGAGATATTTTCAGTTTCTTAATCCTCCGAGACGCGCTCCTCTTCCACAACGGCTTTTTTGAAAGCGAGCTGAACGAAGAGTACACATTCTAGAGGTTCGGGGCCTGTCCTACGACTTCTCGTGGCTAACGATCTCGCCATTTACGCATTGAACGTTGCAACTTGGGCATGCTTGTGACGCGGGATAGGAGTGTTGGGTCGGTACACTAGACGTAGGGATGGGAAAAACAACAGAGGCTCATGTATATCGAGGAAGTTCGGTGCAAGCTTGGAGAGATGGCTCTAAATCCACGGTACTATGGAGATAGGCGCGGCCACGATGCATATGAGAGGATGCCGACTGTGTGGTAATACTAACACGACCTCAAAAGCCATCTGCATGCAAGACCACTTTGGGCATTCGCAACGCCACTCTCAAGTGTTAACTCCCATGACAATCAATTCTTGCTCACAATATGGTTACGAGACCGGAACTCAACACAATGCTGCGTCCTAGTTCCCATCACCGCTACCGTACTGCATCCGTAAGCTTGACAACTGAGCCGCTGAGCTCGGGATCCCTGAGGCACGGCCGACTTGGTGACAGCGGGAAGTAGAGAGTGTTCCGCCATGCACAGACAACCTGAGAAGTGATCCAAAGCCATCTTCTCCACTCCTCTGCTGAGCTGCAAGCCACCCTGCAGTGCGGGACTGCGGATCCATGGTGGGCTTCTGCTAGCAGCGACTAGGCAAATCCAGAAGGATGGACGGCGTCGCGCTCAATTTGCTCACCGATCTGCTGGAGCCATTCTCTTTTTGTGCTCGCAAATTGTGCCGGGCAAGTTGGGAAGAAGCCCTTTCTGCTGGCGTGCCTCGGAATTATCAGCAGGATGGGATGGATCTGCGTTGGGCAACACGAGCATCAGATGCTAGCTACGGTTTACGGTCAAACCTTCACAACTAGTTGTCAAAGGCGAAATAGCATCAACGCCGACATCAGGGGACTCGTCGCCGCGGGCTTGTTATCCGTCTCCTATCCAGAAGCTTGGCAAAGCACGCCGCCAGACGACTGAGGGACATGCTGAAGGTGGCTGCTCATCAATGCTCAGATCCTTACAACGCCTCTTAGGGTACATCCTTTTGCAACTAATTCGGCCCTCCCCCGAGAAAGGATCAGCACGCGTCTGCTCCCTGCTCCTCGGTCTGTTGCACCCAATTCTCTCCAGTTCTGGTATCATCAACTGTCCTCTCCCTCCCTTTGCCCCAACCTACGGCAGATATACTTATATTTGCATGCTTTTGCACGTCGTCAGTCTTTATTCTTTTGTTGCAGAGTTCACGTCCCGAAGATCCTTGCATATCGGCCAGAAGAACGCACTCGATCTATTCGACATAGACCCCCATTCCTTACCCACACAAGCTGGACCCTTGCCTGGCACGTTTTTGCAATACCAACAATCCTTCCCGCACATCAACAAGACGTGGAGCTTTCAGGAAAGAACAACATCTTGCAGGCCTTGACACTGGAGAGTCGTACGGACCTAGCATCTTGTATCTCGAAACCAAGCAGTCCGGTTTCCTGTTGAAGTAGCACCTCAAACGCGACACAGAAACCCGTTTCAAAGCCGCATCACATTTGTTACCAGGCAAAGTATTTGCACAGCAAACCAAACAAAGTCCCAGGTCACTCGAACGCATTGGCTCGAAGGATTCTTAATTCCCGTTATCGCCATTATTCGTGTTCCCTGGAAGGATCATTTTAGCCCACGTTGAGGAATGCGCTGAACTGAAATCACACTATCCGACTGTACCTGCACATTTGTGCCCAAACATTCTTTGGAAAATACAACAGGTAGGCGCACTCCGCCGGCTTCTCACACTGTGTCTGACCGAACCTCAGAAAAAAGCACCTGCCAACACGCCATTTGGAAAACCACTGTTTGACAACTGACGCACAATTGCCAATCTTTGGCCCCCGGGTATCAATCGTACTCGGACGACCAAGTTTTCGATCATTAACAAAAACAACAGCGCGGCTGGTCGCGACACTTTACCACTGCTCAGATCCCGATGATTGCATTGTCCATCAGTCGGCTCCGTTGAATGCTATTGGGCTGGTTTTGCTTTGATATTGCCCCACCATGACGCCGCGAATGGATTTTCCCAGGCTGGATGTGCGACCTGAAGTGCTTGGAAGAGTGGTCGAAGAGGAGGATTCGGTCGCTGGGAGTGCAGTGTCGGAAATGACGGACGCCGGTTGGGATATCATTGGCGACTCGAGGCTCATGAACAGACAGCCTTCGCGAGCGAGCAGGCTGGATCACATTCGCCAGCCCGGATACGGCCCAAGGTCGAATCGAGGGAGCCTCCTCATCAGGACAGACTCGCATATGTCACCACCAGTATCGCCCAAGCAATCGCGCGGGAAGACACAGCTGCACATGGACGAACCGGAGGCCACATTTCACAACTACCTTCGTGCATTTCATGACTTCCATCCTGAAAGCTCACCATCGTCAGCAGGAACCGAGAAATCCTCGGTCACAGTTGCTATAAATCAGGGGGATGTTATCTTGGTGCATTCGATACATCCAAATGGGTGGGCAGATGGTACGCTGCTCGCATCAGGCGCGCGGGGCTGGCTACCGACCAATTACTGCGAAGCATACGATCACCCCTCGATTGTCAACTTGTTGAATGCGCTCACCCGCTTGTGGGATCTTGTTCGGAGCGGCGAGGGCCATAATCTCATGGCTTTCACAAGGCAGGACTATGCACACGGGATGCTTGCAGGCGTTCGATATTTTCTGGTAAGATTGCTCGAGTCCAGGTTGCACGGCTGTCATTTGTGTGACGTGTCGTGTCAGGTATTTGGTCTTTGTGCTGACTCGATTTATCGAAATTAGACAACGAACGGATGTCTCTCCGGGGACGATGCTTTGATCGTAAAGCATGCCGGATTGCGACGCCTGCGGAAGGGGCTCCTCGCCGACTTGAGTCTGATGGTAAAAATTGCGAAGCTACTCAGGACGACACTGCAGAGCGACCAGCCAACCGAATCAGCGAACGTCTACGAGCTGCTTGACGACTTGGTCTTGAAAGCGTTCAAGGTCGTAATACGCGCCGTGCGATTCTTGGATATTTACTGTCAAGACGTGGCCCCAGAGACCCTGTTCGCCCGCCAGGAAGAATATGCGGCTTCGACCAACAGGCTTCCGACGCCTCCTGCCGAGTCGTCGACAGATCGCCCGGATCAGCTTAGTGGAGACCAGCCACAAGCTGAAACCCAAAGCCATGCCGACGTCGAGCAACAGCCTCAAGACAACGCTGTGCTACCCGCCGCCCCAGTTTTCGATAACGACTCAAAGAAAACGGATTTGCAGTCTCCACGTAGCCTTGTCTTCCCATCGTCATCGCCAACACTGTCATCTTTTACTTCGGTATCATTACCTGCCACATCCCCGTCGACCAACCTTGCTCCCCGGCCACTGTCGTTGCAAGCGAAGCGATCATCCGTCTCCCACAGGCTATCCTACGTGGGCAGGAGCACTGCAGCATCAAGACAAAACTTCGCCTCAGAAAGACTGAGTACTGCTCACGACTCTTTCCTCGGCCTTCTCGCCACTTTCATCGGATCTCATCTTGCAACGCGTTCCTCGCAGGAGCTAACTGCGACGACTCAGCAATCCGTGACGGCTTGCCGACAACTCCTGGCCGTGGTCGAAGAAGTATGGGCGCGAGATGGTCAACGGTCCGACCCTCTGGCCCTCGCACGAGACGCGATGTACGCAAAACTTGCCGAGCTGGTCCAGACAACCAAAGACATGTTCAGTCCTGCAAATGGAGATGAACAAATAGTCGACATGGACCAGAAGACTCAGCTTGTCACCACCACCACGAATTGCATCCGCGCTGCTGGAGACTGTGTTGCCAAAACACGCTGTGTGATCGAACGCATCGGCGATTTCGAGTTCGAACACGTCAGTCTGGGTCTGTCAGATTCCATATTCGATACTCTCCAGCACGAGCCCGATTCTTCTGCGGGTGCGGACGACGCCAAAAAAGAGTATCAAGAAGAACTGCAACAGGAAGGGCAATCCGGAAATGAAGAGCAGCAGCAGGAAATTGAGGTTGCTCAGGAAGTCCGTGAAGTTGCCCGGGCTACGAGTCCGTGCGAAAAACCGCTACCAATTCTACCGGACCTTGATGCACCATTACCATCTCCTCCATCCGACGCCGAACCATCGCCTGTCCCCCAACGGCTCGCGACTCCCCCACAACCTACATCGCGACCACCACCGCCACCAATGATCATAACAGACTCGAAGCCACTACCCGCACCGCCTCTTTCACCCTCTTCACCTGATTCGCTTGCTCCACCATCAAGATCTTCTCCTGGGTATGCCCCGCATGAACCAGCCGTTGAAAGCCCTCTTGCAACTTCGCAACGGTCCTCAAGATTCTCTGTTCCCCCATTATCGCAGCTATCCGTGCCCACTTTTCTACCTGTCGATACTAGCCCCATCAGCGCGGGGCCAAGCCCGGAACTTCCTTCGTCGGCTCGATTCTATGGGCGCACAGCTCGCACTGATAGCGTCAACACTTCTGTCGAGACCAACAGCACGTGGCGTGCCAGTACGGTCAACGAGAATGCGAGTACAGTCTCCTTGGCATCAACGTTTGCCACCACGCCCGATAGGTCACCAATCCATCCCCAAGGCGACATGCTTCACGTAATGAATGGCAGCTTCGGTAGCATGTCGGAGCTAGCCTCGATTGCCAGCGAAGATTCTGCTGCGGAAGCTGCTATTTTGGAGACGACATACGCCCATGAGCTTGTTTACAACAAGGAGGGACAAATTACGGGCGGCTCGCTCCCTGCATTGGTCGAAAGATTAACCACGCATGACAGTACGCCTGATGCAGTCTTTACGACCACATTCTACTTGACATTCAGATTATTCACAACTCCACTTGAATTTGCGCAAGCGCTGATTGATCGCTTCGACTACATTGGTGAGAGTCACAGCATTGGCGTACCAGTGCGCTTGAGGGTATACAATGTCTTCAAGGGGTGGCTCGAGAGTCACTGGCAGGGTGAGAACGACTCTCCGACACTCGGCTTGGTTGCCGATTTTGCACGAGGCTCGCTCACGACCGCTCTTCCAGCCGCCGGGAGAAGACTGGTCGATCTGTGCGGCAAAGTCGCCGACCTCCGTGATGGCACATTGGTACCTCGCTTGGTGTCTTCACTCGGCAAGACCAGCACCTCTGTCACAATCTTCTCGGACTCAACGATTCCAGCTCCCAACGTTACCAAGAGCCAGCTCTCGGCACTCCGCGCATCACGGACTGGCGGGCCACAGTGCAGTATCTTGGACTTTGACCCTCTGGAACTCGCACGACAGTTCACGATCATCGAGTCACGATTCTTCTGCTCCATCGGACCGGAGGAACTACTCGGTCTGGAATGGACCAAGAAAGGCGACTCGCGCGCAATTAACGTCCGGGCTATGAGCACCCTTTCCACCGATCTGACCAACCTCGTCGCAGACACGATCTTGCAGCTTGAGGAACCCAAAAAACGGGCTGTCATTATCAAACAATGGGTGAAGATCAGCATGAAATGTCTTGAACTCAATAACTATGATTCTCTCATGGCGATCATCTGTTCTCTCAACAGTTCCATGGTTCTGCGTCTCAAGAAGACTTGGGAGTTGGTGTCCTTGAAAACCAAAGGCCGCCTGGAGGAACTCAAGTCCATTGTGGATGTTGGCAAAAATTACGCTGTCCTGCGGACGAGGCTGCAGGGCCACGTGGCACCTTGCATTCCGTTCGTGGGGATCTACCTCACCGACCTCACCTTTGTTGATGTTGGGAACCAAACCATGCGACAACTTCCTGGAAGCGATATCAACGGATCAGGCACAGCTCGCTCTGTCATCAACTTCGACAAGCACACCAAGACTGCCAAGATCATCGGACAACTTCAACGTTTCCAAGTTCCCTATAGGCTGGCTGCCGTCCCAGAGATGCAGGATTGGATGGAGGCATCGATTGGTCGTGTCCGCAACTCGGACCAAGCCAATGTTCAGACGTTTTACCGACGCAGTCTCCTGCTCGAGCCGCGCGAGCCACCGGCGCCGCCGCAACAACGACCAAGTTCCAGCGATGCCCCACATGGCAGTAAAGAATCTGTGGGTGGCATGTCTGCGAAGGAGAAGTTCGATCTTTGGGGAAGCCTTCACCTTTCCTCGAGCACCAGCAAGCTTGATCGAATGGGCAAGCTTTGATGATGAGAGCTGCTGACCGTTGATCCAATAATGTCTTTTTTGTTTCATCTTTTTGGTGTTGTTTTCTTCTTGTTGTCCTCTTTGCGGACGGTGCTTTTGGAGTTTGAGATCTGGGTTTGAATCGGGCTTTATGGGTATACCCCCTCTTTGGGTACGGCAAATATGACCGGGCGGTCTTTTGGGAGTTTCTTGGGTATACTCGGGGTTTTACGACATGTACGTATACTGGTCCGCCTTTTTCTTGGTTAGATGCTTGCTCTTTTGTTGTTGCGTCCTTGGCCTTGGATAGCCACCAACTGCCATGCCACACTTTTGTTGGGTGGAACAAACACCTCTTACTCTCGTTTGTTCGGCACTTGGACTGGAAGAATGTACTAGATGGACAGACATTGCATAGACTTGGCATAGAGAGAGAAAAATCCGAGGCGATTTTTCTTCTCTCATCCTGTTTCTGAAAGAGTGCGATGGAACCTGCTTCGGCGGTGGCTAGATATGCATATGTATGTTATCTTGGTTGGTGGATGGATATAACTGTTTAGTCTATCAATGAGGAAGAAAGAGTACCAAGAGGTCTCTACTTATCTATCTACTATGACTCTATTTTCCAGTTTCACAATGGTGATCCTTGAGTGCTTACTGTGCTAATCATCCGCAATCGTTCCATTGTTCCCTGGAGGAATCAAGGGCAACGTCGATATTGACATCAATATCAACATCGAATTCGCTCTCACCCTCCCTACATACATACCCTAACCAGGCCAACACTTCAAAATGATTCCGTCATCAGAGTATCTCATTTCACCTCATTACTTCCCTCCACTCCATCCATCCATCCCTTATCCATCTCCTCACCACCCAATCATCGACCTCGAACCGCGCAATAAGACTCTCTCAAGCACGAAAAGAAAGGCCGCTCCTATGCCTCTTTCATCCAAGACAAATCCCTTTTTTGGAATTTTCTTTGGGGGTCGGGGCTTCTTTTGAAATACACGTTATCTGGAAAGAAGTTTTCAAGCTCTCTGTTACCTCCTCGTCAGATCGACCATTCTTTTTCTTTATTGGGAAAAAAGACAAAGGTAAGGCGAAAAGTATATGTACTGCATGGGCTCAGTCATCGATCACAGCGATGGTAAGAACATGTGAATGCACGACGTCTCCACGTTCCAATCCCATCCACTCTCGAACGCTCTACCTTATTTCGCAAGGCACCTCAATGTGAAGAAAACGGCGTTGAAAAGGGTGTTCCTACAGCAAGAAAGAAGATAAGGATAGAGGCAAGTAATCGTATAGATAGTCAACCCGACTTCTCATTCACGATAAATCTCTACACAAAAACAGAATTGTGAATAGAGGTAGTCATAGTCAAAGGTATACCCAAAAGCCGCATCCCCGACTCCGGTCCATCCCAGCCAGCAAAGTATATATCCAAGGAGCCTCATAAAATGGCTCGCCATCGAAATATCCAGGTCATCTCGGTGCATTTCCAATCCCCGAAGAACAGTGATAGGAGTCCCCAGACGCCAAGCCCGGAAAGAAACAACCTGTGGTATCATGCAGCCTTACCAATCCATCAAAACATGCTTTTTCAAACAATGGTCCTCACACGCTCAATCTCACTTGGGAAGCATCGTATCCAATGTTCTAACCCCACTTGGCTCGCCCAACCCTTTTTTGCCTCCACTGACGACGGGAGGAGTCGTAACAACATCATGCATGTCCACCTCGATCGTATCACCCTCTAATTCATCGAGCTGATCGTGTTCGTCGTCCTCTTCATCCTCTTCACTGCTCGACTCGTCCTCATATTCAGAGTCCGACCCCTCCTCTTCTTCAGGTTCGTCATCGGGGCCCCAATGATCACCCAGTTGTTCTCTTTCGAGACGAGCCGCTCGCAAGAAAGCCTCAGGAACGCCATCGACAATCTCACCATCAAAGTAATGTCGGATAGGGTCGAGGCCCCTCCCAACTCGTCCAAGCATTTCCCATGCATTGATGTTTGGTAAGTTGGGTAATGCTGGTAGACCAAAGCCATCTCTAACACCACCAACCCATCCTTCAGCTCTGCCGCCGATGCCCACCCAAGCACCGCCGACATTTCCTACCCATCCCTCTCTTACACCGTTGACCCAATCTTGCGCTGCCCAGCCTTCGCCGGGCGCTGCGACAGGAATTGTACCATCGGCTCGTTGATGCTCAGGACGAATGGCGATGCCATCTCTTTCCTCCATGTCTAGGAAGTATGGTCTCACTACCCTCGTCCTCAATGGCTGGTGACGAGGTTGATGCTGGTCTTCGCCAGGCGCAGTCCAAGGCCGTCGACTGCGCAACTCTTCCTCCCTGATTTCCCGCCTTCTTTCCGCAAAATCCTCCACGCTACGCTGTACCTCCTCGTTGGCGAGAAGACCAGCTTCAACAGTATTGAAACTGTCGCATCGATTGCATTTGCAACCTAACCAGTGATAGGGCACAATTGTCTTGCCTGCGCAATCGTTACAACGGACTTCGACTCGGACACCGGCCCATTCGCGAGGCATGGGTTGATGCCGTATTTCTTCTTCAAGCTTCCGCCATTGTGTCTCCATGTTTACAGCTGAGCGTTTGCAGATTGGACACTGGTATGTTGAGAGCATGAGAGAGGTATAACAGTGATGATGTAGGTAATGACCGCAAGGCATGGCAACAATTTCAAGCGGCGAGGTAAACATATAGTCGAGGCAAAGTGGACAGTTGGATTCGGTTGCGTTTTCGATACAGGTGTGCGTAGGGAAGTGTGAAATGGAGACGCAGACGTTGCATTTCTTTCGTTCATATTAGCTTTCGATTACGAAGTCTCAGAACTAGGCGCGACTCACCTTGCAATGCACGTAGTCTTTCCCAAGGCCCTCTCCTTTTCGACAGATGCCACAATCGGCGCAGTGATATATGCTCTTGCTGCCATCATCGTCCCACAGCTTGCAGATATCGCAGTAGTACCATGCAGCTCTTTCGTTGCAATTCTTGCAGTATTGTCCGGCTGCTTGGGGTGTAAAGCAGTGCATGCATAGCATGTTCTCTGTAGCTCTCCGATTGAGATGGTGGGACTGAACGGCAGCATCATGGCAATGCCGACAAGTGTGCCATGTCTTGCAATCGAAACATTGGATCTTGACGTTTCGCTGGTAATGCTTGCAGCCCAAGACTGGCTCGGGAAGCTCCGTGGGAGAATCATCTGTGTGCCCATCATCGGCAATAGACTCTGGCTCTGGGACGGGTCGATATGAAGGTTGCAAATCTTCTGGGTGAAGATTGAAAGGGTTCTGCGGATCGACCGGAACAGCGCCTGTCGTACTGGGAGAAGCAGGCGAACAAAGTGTGGAACGAGGAGAAGCTGGGTCAAAAGGTCTCTCGTGTGACACCTGGCTGGCTGGCGAGTGTGGACGTAGGTTGAGTTGGGCATTCTTCCACTCCTCGGTCATAAGATCATGCATCTTCCTCGCCTTCTCTTCCTGCGACGCCGAGTCTGACCGTATTCCATGGATCCGCTCTCGCAGGAGGCGCATTCCATCGTCAGCAGGCAATGAGGAGGACATTTTTGCGTGGTCCGACATGGCAGGGCGAGACATGTTGGTGTCTTGTGGTCGGGGTCTCATCGGCGGTATGTCGCGCTCCGCATTGGTGTTTGATTCGGTTGCAGCCAGTAGTTCATGGGGCGTGAGTAAGGGCCTTGTATCGGGTGAGACAATAGCTTGATCAGTGTGGGGTACAGCTGATGGGATCCGAGTCTCTGCAGGTACAAGAGGCTCATCGGAATCGTTTCCAGGTGTGACGGGGCTGCTGTCATGTTCAGTGACAATGCTTCCGCACCATGGCAGCCCTGAATCCACGGCACCATCGCCACCGGTACTGTAGTCATTGCGGCTATTTGCTACCGAACAAGTGTTCTCGTCTGCGCGGATCTGGATACTCTGGGCTTCGCGAGGGGCGTCGTGTGGACAGCCTGACGCGAATTTGGATTGGGCTGCTTGTGTGTGGCGGACATGATGATTGGCATGTGAATGTCCAGCACCTCTTTGCTTCTTGGATGCAGATGTCGCTCGTTGTGGGGGACCTGGGCCCCTAGAACTATGCGGGGGCTCGTTGGCCAGCGAGAAGCGTCTCGCCTGTCGGACAAAGGGATCGATGACAAAGGACGAGAGTAGGCTGGTCATGGAGGCTTACGAGCGGAGTCGATGGAGGGCGTAGGGCGTAGGTCGTAGGAGGTAGGTCGAAGGTCGTAGGTCGTAGGAATGGCAGCTGTAGAGGACAAGGACGGGGCAAAGCTTCAGCACGGCCAGAGAGACTTAGCAGCGTATGTACTATTATATGCCGACTCGCCATCCCTCCACAAAATGGTCGACAGTAAGCCTGATCGCGATCACGATGCACAGGAGCGACTGACGTGTGTTTCAGATCAGCATCCAGGCTTTTGCCTTCCAATATGCCACGGTAGGAGCACAGCAGTGGCGTCGTGAATTCATGTCCGCTTCCGCCGACAGGCAGTCAGGAATACTAGTAGTCTTGCAACTCGACGTCGTAATTCTTCTCATTCTCATTCCCCATTGATATCAGGTTTGCTTCTCCAAGGTAAGATGAGTTGACATGAGTACATTGCCAGCGACTGGGCCCCGCTGTCACCTATATCACGGTGTACACCAACATCATCTAACATATATGCCGTCACGGCAGGATCATCAGGAACCTCAACCTTCCGAGCCGTACGTTGTATGTGTCCAGCAGCCTCATGCTGCTCCTCGCCGACCAAGATCCGAAGACTCAGAGCAAGCCTGCTCGCCGCCACCTCCGAGTAACGCCAGTGTCAGGACAACTCGCACCATCGCAACGCGTATCTCACCCCCTCCCCATCGGACATGACATCTATTCTCTTTCATTGTCCTTGCTCCGACATGAAATCTCCTCTCGCCATGACCTTCTGGTTACTTCGACATTCGTTTTCATTTTACACTCAGTTGTACCGCTGAACTGACAACGACACGTCGAAGTCTCGAAGGCACGTTCTACTAACATTTTCGTGTAGACTCGGCGTCACGGAGAAGGTAGGTATGAAAGCAACCACGTTGTCCGAGGTCTTGATCAATTTTGCGAATCGACATTGATGGCGAGGCAACGTGCATACCTGTGTAATGCGCTCTCCAGTCTGGCCATGCAGCAATTCATATACCCATTTGGTAAGGAGCCTCAAAAGATCCACCACTGCACAACGTGCTATCTCAGACGGAGCCCAGCAATCCAGTAACCCGTTTTTCAGCTCACAAACGCCGTCCTCTGAACTGGCAAAAAAGCAATTTTATATCATTTGCTATAAATACCTGCGGAGGTGGCGGTTTTTTTCTCTGTATATAGTATCATTTCGCTCCATCCCAGATTATCTCTCTCGCTATTCATTTAATCCCAAATTACAAAGCGACGAATAGCAAAGGAGGCCGCTTGCTGAAAGAATGCATATGAGCTTACGGGCTTCACAACACCTGAACTGGCAGGTCGTCAGTCAAATCAGTTTCACCATGAATAGATCTGAACGGCCTCGGAGACTTCACAGTGCTCGGAGGTCGTACAGCACTCGGGGACTGCACATCACTCGGAGACCGCTTAGTAGTCGAAGACCGCACAGTACTCGAAGACTGTCTAGACCTCGAAGACTGCATGCACGTGGTGCTTGAAGACTCTAGAATACATCGAACCAATTGATTAAGAGGCCTCGGATTAGTCAAGGCCATATATCAAGAAAGTATCGTGTCATCAAGCAGTCCATTGATTCGCCCGTAGTGTGAACCACAGCGAAGATGGCCTGCGCAGTAATATCCACGCGTTGTTCTACCCGTTCAATTTGGAGGAATATGTAACACGAGAGTTTGATTCAGTTGGTACTGGTCAACTTGTAGCGACCACAGAGCACCTTCTTGTTATGCAGCACGACGATTAGCTATAAGAAAGCAGCTTGAGGTCGTTGTCTCCAAACCAGACACAACCAACACATCGACAACTCTCCAGCAATCAGAACAAACAATCTTCCTTCCTTCCTTCCTTCTTTCCTTTCTTCCTTCACTATGAGAATCACAGCTTTCCTTGCCCTGGCGGCGTTGAGGTCAGTCAACAATCCCTCGAATATCACGATGGCCAAACATTATCTCGAAAACATATACTGATTCTTTACAGCTCCTCCGCTTTCGCTCGACCAGTCGAGGCCTCTACCGATGCTATAGCAAATGCCGATGCTCTCGCTAGTGCCGACGATGTGTCTAACATCGACGACATAAACCACGACGACCCTCTCGTCAAACCGGGGGACAAGTCCTCGCCCAAGCTTCCAAAGGAATTCAAGTACCACAGCGACCCCAAGCTTCCAAAGGATCCCAAAGACCCAAAAGAGAAATCAAAGGAAAAGCACGAACTCAAGCCATTCGAGTTCCCCAAGGGCTGCGACATCCCAACCAACTTCGACTGGTCCAAGCCAATAGAATTGAAGAAGACATGCAAACTTCCCAAGGTGGGCATTTCTTACTGAAACACTGTCGCAGCACGGCGATGCATCATATGGCTGACAAGATCAGGATTTCGAGTTCCCAAAGTTCAACCCCAAGCAGAAGGGCTTCGAATGGCCCAAGCACTGCGACCTGCCAAAAGAGATGGATTGGACCAAGGGCGTCAAATTGTCAAAGGAATGTGAATTGCCAAAGGGATTCACGATTCCAAAGGCCAAGGAACCTGTGGTATGTAAACGTCCCTGCTCCACCCCCTCTCACCTTGAAGCCAAGCCTTCTAACACCAAGCAGACAGAGAAGGAACGAAAGGAGCAAAAAGAGAAGAACGAGAAGGAAGAAAAGAAAGAGAAGAAAGAGAAAGAGGAAAAGAAAGAGAAGAAAGAGAAAGAGGAAAAGAAAGAAAAGAAAGAGAAAGAGCCAAAGAAGGAGAAGGAAGAGGAAAAGAAAGAGAAGAAAGAAAAGGAGGAAAAGAAGGAGAAGAAGGAGAAGCCGCAGGAGAACGGAACCAAGAAGCCAAAGGAGCAGACTGGGACCAAGCAACCCAAGATCAACAACGCGGCTGGTCCCGACGATGTCGATGTCGATGCGAAGATGTGGGTGGCGACGGAATCGGAGGATTAGTCTGGTTCTGATGGGTTTCTTTTCATTTCGTAGGGGTCTTTTCGTACTGGAGTTGTGGATGGAGTAAGTGGCGATAGATGGACGTGTAGCTAGCTAGCCAACTGAATACACTCGCTTTGTAAACCGAAACAGAGATCCCACAGAATACTGCATGGCATACAAACCACCTAACCACTCCTTTACTCCAGAAGGGGTCCAATGAAAAGGTCATGAATTCTAACATTAAAGGCTATGCATAAACGGACACGCAAAAAGAGCCACGAAATACAACGATGGCATTCATTCTCCAGATCGATGGGAAAAGGAGTGAGGGTGTGATTGTGACAAAGGGAATACATGAGCAAGAGAAGAAATCATCCCTGGGATGGACTGTGTATAGATGCCATGCCCTCAAATAACGCCACTTCAAATGCAACGCTCAATTGCTTCCGGAGATGTAATGTCAACACGACTCAACTCCACCTCATATAGACAACAGATAATGGACCCAGAATACGCCGGTTCCGCACGACTAGAAGTTTGCGGCGGCATTCGGTTTCGTTTGCGGGCCTGCGTAGCGGTTCATGTGGGACTCGTCGTCGGCCAAGCCGCCGGCATCGTTGCCCACAACCTTCTGTTCCGAAGTGCCTGCGACGGCGGTATCCGCAGACTGAACGTCGTCATAGTTGTAGCCCTTCTTGCGCCCCCACATTCTCCAGCATACCAATGCGATACCTCCGAGTAGAATGGCACCGCCGACACCTCCAACGACACCGCCAATGATGCTTTTGCTGGAACTTGAGAGTCCGCCTCCTGATGAACCGCTGTTTGATGAGCCGAGAGCGGGTGTGGAGGTGATTGTCGCGAAACCGGTCGTTGTCTCGGACATGCTCAGGGACGTGGACGTGATGGAGGAGATGGCGCCATTGGCTTGTGTGGTGACGACGACGGTCACGATTGACCTCGTTGCTGTGGATACTTGGGCGGATGTGAATGTTGTCTTCGAGGTGTTGGATGTGGAGGATTCAGAAGATGTCCTAGACGACGGGGCGGAGGAAAGACCGGTGGAGATGGTGGATGAGGTGAGAGTTGTGGGAACGACGGTAGTGGTCAGGGAGCCGTTGGAGGTTGTAGGCACTGAAGTTTCGGTGACGCGAGTGGTCACAGATGTCGAAGTGACGGTCGCGGTTGGAGTAGTGGTCGGGGCCGTTGCCGTGGACGTTGTCACAGCGCTGGCTGGAGAAGTTGGGGAAGCCGAAGCAGAGGGGGATACTCCTGTGCCAACCTGTCGTTTGTGGAAGATTCCTTCGAGGATGGGCATATCTGAGCAGGTCGAGGACGAGACGAGCGACAGCACAGCGAAGGCGCCGCTGTGGACAGAGAGAAGCATGTCGCTGGTGGACTGGCAAGTTGAAATTAAGTGATGCAAGGAGCCAGGGATGTGCTTGTCGGAGGGAGGCAGGACCACTTGATCGTCGGAAGGGTCAGGGCGGTCGACTGAGAACTGGATGGGGGATAACGAGAGGAGATTTCGGAGGGAGCGAGGGCGTGTAATGTAATGCAGTGGTGTCTGGGTGAATAATGGTCGATATGCTAAGAGAGGCAGTGTGGAAGCCAAGTGCCAGAGCTAACTCGCCGAAAATAGCCTGCCGTTTTGCGCCTCCCTATCGTCTCCCTATTAGGGCCCACCCACAACGCCCGCCAACGATGGGTTGCTAGGACAGACTCGGCTAGGGAATGAAAGCCATGGCAGCACGCATCCGAATCGTCTTGTTGCTGTCCCGTCACCGTCACCGACACTGACAAGCAGCAGCGAGGACGACGACAAGTATTGTATGGGCGTGCTGAGGGCCTGAGGGCCTGAGGGCCTGAGGTTACCCGGTCGAAGCATTTGTCCCCGGCAGCAATCAGTCTCTCTGGCAGTTCTGCTTGCAAGGCGATCGCAGTCCAGCTTGCCCAGGACGATCCCTCCTCCCGCTCTCTCTGCATGTCTGCATTGACCCTAGCAAGCAGCTGCGTCATGCCAAATCCTCCTTTCTCCCAGCAGAAAATTTCTTTCCAGGCGGGCTCCCGTCTGGCATGATATTTCCCTGCGCCAGTCAAAGGACACGGAACTCGCATGACCTCGCGCTCTGTCATCCTTGGATTTCCACCTGAACGCATAATTCCGCAGGTCGCAGGTCACAGATCAGCAGCCATGTCGTCCGCCTCCCATCTCCACTTGACCGTACACGAAGCCCTCAGTGGAGTTTTCGGCTCCATTTCGCTGGCCTCCTGGATTTTCCTATTGGTGAGTGCCTGTTACCTTCCTCTGCGTGCACAGCACAAACATGTTCACATGTCGCGTGCCTCGCTGACACTCGCGTGTCCAGGTCCCCCAACTGATCGAGAACTACACCCAAGGCTCGGCTGCCGGTATCTCTTTGGCATTCCTCTCCGTATGGTTCATCGGGGACATCACGAACCTTTCGGGCGCCCTGTGGGCTGGCCTCGTCCCGACAGTCACAGCATTGGCTCTCTACTTCTGCTTCGCTGATCTGGTCCTGATCTCGCAATGTCTCTACTACAACATCATAAATGCTCGTCGAGACCGAAAATTGTCGCAGTTGAGCGTCGAGACGGAAGGATCGGCCGAGGAACCATTGCTGTCTCGAAGGAGGAGGAGTTCGATCGGACTCCCAGGATCTCACCGAAGATCGAGTGCGAATGCCCAGGACCGCCGCAGGAGATCCTCTCTGACAGCCATTGTCGAAGAGGGCACCGGACGGAAAGCATGGGTCAAGAACACCGTCAGCATTCTTCTCGTTTGTCTGGCTGGAACCGCTGGCTGGGCCATCGCGTGGCAGAGCGGTGTCTGGAAACCTCAGCCGGAATTGGATGACCAGGTCGGCGGCACCCCATCACCAGTCGGCGCCCAAGTTCTCGGCTATGCCAGCGCCGTCTGCTATCTCGGAGCTCGCATCCCACAGATTGTGAAGAATCAACGCGACAGATCATGTGAAGGCCTCTCGCTGCTGTTCTTCTTACTGTCCTTGCTCGGCAATTTGACCTACGGTGCCGGCGTGAGTTTTGCTCCTTTTCGATTTTCAGACCTCAGAATTGACCGTTCACACAGATTCTCTGCCATAGTCTCAAACGCGACTACATCCTCACCAATCTACCGTGGTTGATCGGCTCACTCGGAACCATTGCCGAGGACGCCATCATATTTGTACAATTTAGAATGTTCAGACAGTCGGAAGGCAGCGGCAGTGCCATCGAATAAACACACTACCATCACATAGGCGATTAACGAGAGAAGGAGGAAACGAGAAATGGCATCAAGACTTCAGTCTACCTACGCATTAGAAGACGGAAAGGACATCACGGTTTTAGGATTCATCGTTATGATCATGCGTGTGCGCCCTTGCACTGTAGAGCGATACCCCAGAGGTTTATGAGTGTATTTTTGGGTTCGGATTCTAGCGTTCCATATCTAGTTTATTTTTTATTTTTTTTGGATCCTCGTTCCATCCTTGTGCTCTCCAATCGATTATCTACACCCTTCGAACAAATCTTGTATACAAACATGCGGAATAGCTTTTTCTTTCCGCCGACCGCCAAGACCGTTCTTTACCTTACTAAACGACCCTTCCCATTCGCCAGTACACCGACGTCTGACCAGCTCAACACCCTTCCTCCCAAGACCTTCCTAATCCTCGCCATGAGGCATGAGACATCGTGTATCAATGCTTACTTGCTTGACCGGCGAAAAAGTACTTATCCAGAGCAGAAACAAATACTCAGTGCCCTAGATGAGACAAGGGTACCAGAGATATAAGAAGGATGGACCCAGCTCTTCGGGATAGAAGAATTTGATTTGATGTCAGTGAGTAAGTAGTGGATAAGGATACGCCCGGATGCTAGTGTGAAGATTGGGTGAAGGAGGTGAAGAGATGAGGATACTGGTTTTTGGAGTAAATGTAAAATGGGGGGTTAAAAATTGGAATGTGGAAAAATGAGGGTAAGGTGGGTGTTTTGATTAATGCTGGGTTATAGGGAATAAATGGACGGAAATCGCCGACGACTTTTATAGACTTGAAGGAGGGGAAATGAGGGCGCGGTGGGTATCTTGATTAATGCTGGAATGCAGGAAATAAATGGACTCGCTAACGACTTTGTTCACGATTCCTCCGTCGTGGGTGGCAGTAATCCCATGGAAGGGTGCCTTTCAGGACTGTATGGTTTATACTCCTCTCCTCTTCCTGCACCAACACCACCACCACCGACCTTCCCCTCCCTCTTCACGCCTGCTTGTTTCGAAGCTTGGGATTCGGTCCCAGCATCCATCTCCCACATTTGTTGTTCCAATGCCTCGAGTTCCTGCACGGGCAATAGAGGCTGCGAATACATCGTCCCGTTGTCGGATCCGAACTGGGGGCTTCTGCCTCCATAGGGCGAAGTGCGCGGGTCTGAATCGTATGATGCACGACCGGACATGGTAGAAAAGTGACCTTGTCGAATTTCGGGCGAGAAATTGGGCGAAGGTGCAAGTGACGAGTAAGCATATGATGGATTGGGGGAATGCGAAAAAGCTAGAGCATTGTCAGGAGGGTTCTTCAACTATGGCGGGCGGGACTCACCTTTGGTGGAATTGCTGGAGTGGGCCATGGCAGGGTAGGTGGTGCCGCTCATGCCATCAAAATCATCTAGTCCTGGCGGTCCGTGTGATGATTCGACCACCCTCCGTAGCTTTACTGTTCTTCTCCACAGGAAGAACATGACCGTTGCAAAGGCGAGGAGGAGAACAACCCCAATTACAATTCCTCCGACTGCAGCAGTGGGAAGGCCAGTCTGGTGCGGAATTTCAGCGGGTAGCGCGGTCGAGCTCGATTTTGAAGTTCCCGTCGCAGTCGTTGAAGCAGTGCTCGACGGAGTGCTTGAAGTCGCTGCCGTGGTTCCTAAGAAGTCTGCAGCGGCCTTCGGATCACTGCTCAACCTCATTGCCTCGAGATCTACCGCTGCGCACCCTCCGTTCGCACAGGGATTGCTTTTGCAGCATCCCATGAAAGGACCTGGCTTGGTGCCTGTGCAGGTATAAAAAGATCCGTCGTTGCAACTTTGGTCATGAAATTGTCCCCAGTATGTCTTATTGAAACTCGTCGACCGTAAATTTCCTTTTGAGCAGCCGTTTGGACTCGTGCAAGGGTCAACGCCTGTAGCGCAACAACCAACGAATGAGGATTTGGAGCTGTTGCAAACATAGAATGAGCCACCTGAGGGGCAGGATGGCTGGAAGAATAGGGTGGAGTTGGACATCACAGTAACCAGCAGAGGTTGATAGCAGATTGCGCAAGTCAATCTCACATTAGTGTAGGTCAAATAATAAGGGTAAGAACCAAGAGATGCAAAGAAAGTAATGGATGATCTGTAGGGATAGGAGACTTTTAAAGGTCCTCGCGCACGCCGTGCTGATGGACAGTACCACCGTCTGCAGAGATTCTTGCAGCTTACTATTCTTAGCGGGTCCAGCGAGCTGGAGTTGATAAGAATTTGCTGCCGTGGCTTGAAAGCTGGAGGTTTGACCGCAGTTTCGAGCCACTTTTTGCGCAGCACTCTCTTGGACTTCTTGGAGACGGCAATACCCGCCATCATAGCGAATGAAGGAATATTTCAACCGAGGAATATGCAGAGCGAGCCACGTCTGACCGTGAATTCTATCGATAAGTATGCTGGATTTCGCTGAAGATGGCGTGTTTAGTGGCTTGTGAGCAGGAGGCTCGGTCGAGACCGATTGCTAAGCCCTGCACATGCAGCTGCCGTGTAAGACGACTCTCGCAGTCGCCTGTCCATCTGTGGGGTGATGATGATTGTATGATAGAGTCTGGAGTTGTTGTTGTTTTTGTTGAAGTTAGGGTTGGAGGAAGACAGAAAGGAAAAGATCAACCACGCTTATGCGAGCACTCAAATCTACCTATATTAACCAAAGACACCTCCAGGGACTACACCACCACTTCTTTTTCTCCTTCACGGCGCCTGGATGAGACACATATCACCAGAATTTGCGCTCACAGTGGCGAGATCCTGAAATGCTTTCTGCCAACATCATGTTGTAACCAACGACCAGCAAGATCGATTCGATTGTTTACCAATTTCGCACATGCACCCAACCATCAATGATACAACGGCAAGCATCGACAAGCATCACCAAGCTCCTTCACGACCGAAAGGGGAGTCGTTACAAGGTACACATTCCCAGTTGGGATCGCCACAGCCGCGTAGCTCAATCTGCGGGAGCAATATACAAAGATCAGGATGAGATCCAACCAACAGCCCTGGTCTATTTTTTGAACACGCATTCGTAACCGCCAAGCATAGGCCGACAGCCGTGATCGGCTCACGTTTGAGAATAAAGTAGCCCGAGTATGGATATCCTGTGGTGGATTATGAAGATGTTACTTACGTAGAGTATGAGAACGTAAGTACAATTGCGGCTGAGGGACTACTTTGTGTATATTTGGTGCTACATGGGGTGCCTAAAGGTTCTCGGATGTCACGGAAGAACGAAAAGATATTGAGCAGTCGTAATCTTCGATTCCCAATGTTGACAAAGGAGGTTCTAGACACAGCTGGCCCATGGTGTGCTGGAGTATAAGAAGACAACGTCTCCTTCGAAGAGAGGAATCAAGCAATACAACCATCTCTTACAACACGACTTCATCTCTACACAAGCCCACACATCTTATCAATCCTAGTTTCCCGGACCGCCTTCTGAGCGATTCACTTATCAACATGTTTACCATCAAGTCTTTCTTCCTCGCTGCTCTCGGCCTCAGGTACTGACTTCCCACAACTTCTCCCAACTTTCACTGACACCGGTAGCACCCTCGCTTTCGCAGCTCCAATCGAAACATCTCCGGCCACCACATCAGACGTCACAGATGGCTGTGACGGCGCCTTCCGAGGCGAACACCGCTCCTGCGAAAGAGGCCGAGAGCAAAAACATGACGGCTACCGCGAGGAGCACAGAGGAGAACGCGAAATCCAAAACGGAAATATAGGGAAAGGAATCGCAGACATTCTGAACGGTGTCAATGATCAAGCCGCCGGAAGGGAACGAGAGTGCAGGACTGGTGGACATTGCTAAACAATCAGTCCCTGTCATGTATCACTACTGCCAGCTAAACCTTGCTATTCGAAATCAGCAACTGCTTTATTGATTAAAAGAGAAAAGACTTGAGAAGAAAAGTACTCACATAAGGTCCCCCGAGCGTAATCATATTAGTCCACCGTTCATATTCCCACATCCTCTCCTTCACCCAACGCCCCACAGCCCCAAAATCCCTACACCTCCTCGGCGGACTATGATCGAACTCCAAATCCGCCCCTGTACTAACCAATGTCAAATCCGCCTGACACATGACCGCCTGCCTCAAATAATCAACACAGTGCAATGTATGTCTACTACTCGGATCCTCATCCGTCCTATTCGGGTTCAATTGATACAGCCACTTTGCGCTTATCAGATCAGACCGAATCCGTTGGAGACAGTGCAGTTGGTGGAACATATCTACTTGGAAGACGGATTCGCCGGGGGCGGTTTTGAGACCGGAGCCTTGGACACCGAGAGGTTCTGTGAGGGAGAGGGGCAGGGAAACGAGGCCATTGCGGTGGTCGCGAGTTATGTTTAGCCAGTAGAAGTCTGCTTCTTTTGTGTTTAGAGCGAGGTGGAGGTCGCTTTTATTTACTGTAAAGGTTTGTGTTGTATTATGGTGGTAGGGCATTTGCAGGACTGGAGGTGGTAGTTAGTATGTTTGTCGTGAGGTACCATTGATAGGATATTTCTCACCGTGGTAATAGTTTTTCCATTTCTTTCCTAGTGTCCAGGCTGCGATGCCAGAAGCCAGCGCCACAATATTGAGTACCTCGATTAGGAGCACCACTTTCCACAACGCCCATCTCTTGCGCTCTGTCCGACCATGGTTTTTGGGAAACCAGTTCCGTGGCTTCTCGTAGCGGATTTCGTCTTCGTCAGGGTCCACGGGTGTGTACTCGTGATCCACGCTCCGTCGCATAGTCACTCACAAATGTCATGATGCGAGAAAAGAATGTGAGAGGCGAGAAGAGGATGAGAAGATCTCGAGAGAGCGAAGATACGGGAGCTCCCGCAGACAATCAATCCGCGACAGGGCGTTCCAGATTAGGGCTTGCAATTTGCTGTGTTTCATGCGGCGCGCGACAAGGCTGATTAGTAATGAACGCTCCATCCAGCCTGCTATCTTGGCTGCAATGCTCTGCTTATTTACCGTCACTTGCCGAACGTTCCTAATATAACTAGAGATGGTCAGACTGAAATCCTCAATTCCATCAATGCTGGCACAGCCTGTCAATCGAAGCAGCAGATCGTCGACCTAGGGGCATGCTTTCCTCCAGCTGTAATAAAATCAGCCTTGTGCTCGCTCACATGGTTGTTTGTTTGTAATTCGCATGTGGTCAAAGAGGCGGATCAAATATGTACAAAGCTGACATTTGAGCGTGAGCAAATGCCTAAAGAACGCTCCCAATCAAACGCATTGAGCATGACAAGCAAAGGTTTAATCCACTCAACTTTTGCTCTCCATGAAAGCGAGGTTGCTCTACATTCTTCTTTATTGTGCTAAACTCTTGGAAAGCCAAAATCACTAGGGTACAGACTGATACAAAGTCCTGCTTGGTCGCGCTGAGGTCTCTTGACGCCCCTAATATTGCAGATTACTTTCGTGAAGATAGCCTTGCAGTCAATGTCTGCGCAAGGATCATTCTCAGATTGGAGAACGTGCTAGACTCGTTGCCCATCTAGAAGGATCGCGGAGAAAACAATCCATATCCTTTGCTGTACTTAGTCCCAAAAGATGACAGACAACGGCGTCCCTTATTGCTCAATCTTCTCACCACCCGCCCTAATTCTGAATTGAGGAATCCCGTGCGTTCCCTGCCAATCATGCCTATGATCCGCAAACGTCTCAAATTCCGGCTCCGGAATCCTAGGATAAATCCCCATCTTCAAAATAATTTTTCCAGGCATGTTTTCGGTGATTGAACAGATCGGACTGAACGGGCATGATCAATGTCCGTCCCTATGTATTCGCTTATTAACGAGGATGACTTACTTGCCGTCCACCCCGCAGAAATTCCTCTTGACCGGCTTCCCAGTGAACGTCTTGTAATCCAAAAATTCCTTCCTTGTCCCATCGCGATCAACGATCTTGACTTTCTCTTCCTCGATGATCAAATTGCTGCCATAAGGAGCTCCTGCAACTTTCCGACAATTGGAGCAATGGCAGAGGTGACCTCTCTTCTTCGTCCAGAGCTCCGAGTCGGTGATTGTGACCGTGATAGAGCCGCAAAGGCATGAACCGATGAGTTCACCGGTTTTCTCATGTGTAGATGGGTCGCCTGTCAAAGGAGTGGACGGGTTTCCTGCCATTTTTGAATTGAGCTTTTAGTAAGACTTTCGTGTATGATTTCCACGGAATATCAGACGTGCGGATGCTTGAGTATTCTTCGATAGAAAATGTGATTTGTGACCTGTGTAGTCAGTCGGTGGACAAGCCCGATTTTATGTCGGAGACGAGATTAGCTTCGGGAACTAAGACGAAGTGGGGTCATGTAATGTAAGACCCAAGCATTAGGTCATCGATTCGGAGCAGCGGAGAAGAACGTACAACGAACCGCTATGGTATCAATTTTGGGACAAAAAAGATGGAAAAGAAGGTCTGACCCTGGCTCACCGTCAGAGGTCAGAAAGGTGACATTTGAAATGCCTCCAGTCCAACTCTCGACTTATTTGCAGAGCCCGAAATAGGCGTTCCTGAATGCGTGACACCACAAACCACCCACTTCAAGAGCCGAAAGATTGAAACAAAAGAGGTGTACAGCATATCTTGGTGTCGCAAGCACAACGATTTTATTTCGCGACAAGCAGATAGGACGAACCAAGGGCTGAGATTTCGATGTTTTCGCTCAGGATTTGTTGTGCGCTCCAATAGAAGATCCTATCTCAAGAAGAGTTGTCATGACCTCTCGTTATAAATGCGCAAAGTTGTCTCGCAACTTGATTCTCAATGTTGCTTCGCGTTGGGTGATGACAATTGACAATGAACGGCAACGGTGGAACGCTGCACGAGCCCTCTGATATCTTATCAGCTTTCCTCGCGATGGCGTCTTCAGCTTGAGTTCGAGGTTTTTGCAAGTCTTTCTGTCTGTGGCCAGCTGTAAATTTGCTTTCAATTGGTGATGACATACGTGCTGTCTCCAGGTTAAGCTAGTCTCCGTAGATCAACACATACTGTCCACATACAACTAGAGTTTTGTTTTCTTCCGTATTATCAACGCAAGGGGAAATTCTCGCGTAAAGCCATCAACGCGCTGGCTTCAGACCAAAATCTTCCATATTCTTCTCTGCTGCAGTGGCTTTGGTAATTTGAACACCTTCTCTTTTATTCCCACCATTTTGCTTACTAGTGTCGGACTCGCCTCTACTCGAATCGGATTCTTTTTCTTTGACTATGTTCTCAATTACTTTCGCTTTCGATTGTGCTCGCTTGAATCGGTCTTCAAAATCAGAGACAGTTTCCTCGGTGTTCTCCGTAGAGAGACTTTCCGGCTCTGAGAGGGCGAAGAGTGTGGATATATGCTTATCCAGGCGGCTATTGTTTTGCAGAGAGGGTACCACTATGCTTCTATCAGAAGATGAATTGGGTGGTACCGTGCCTTCCGTAACTGATTGGCTGGCAAATTTAGGTATTGAATCTTGCTCCAGGCTCTCCTTCTCGACGGTAGCCTTCTGCGGCATTCTGGCGGCCCACACACACGCTCTGCCGTTCAGCTGGCCCATTTCAAAGAATTTTTCAAATCCTTTTTCGAGACCAAAAAGTCGTCCTTCGATGCGGCCGGCGCGTGAACCATCTTCCACGCCCAATCGATAGCCTTCATTGTAGTAACTGTCTTCTAGATGGAAGAGACTGTCGAAGATGTCCTCATCCATGTTCGTAGGTGTTGTGTGATGCAGAAGGAAAGAAGGGAAATTTTTATTTAGGCGACTGTTTTGGCTCAGGCAGCAATTAGGTAAGCAACGCGCTAAAATAACTCCCTCGCGTCAACCTGTGAACCTCACCACTGAAGCCAATATATTGCGCTCCGATATCCACAACCAATTTCACATCCCTTCTTCACAATATCACCATGTCCACACTCTTCGGCAGCGCCGCCGCGTCCTCATCCAATCCAGCCCAGGGCGACACAAAGAACGACGTCCCTCTCAAAGACCCTCCGACGGACAGTATCTCAGACATCGCCTTTTCCTCAGCAGCAGACTTCCTCGCCGTGGCATCATGGGATGAAGCCGTGCGAATCTATGAGATTGATGGCAGCGGGCAAAGCCAAGGGAAGGCGATGTACAAGCATGAAGGACCCGCCCTTAGTGTCGCCTGGACGAAGGTAAGTCATTCACTCTCACCTGTGGAGTGAGCCTAGCTAACGTCATTAGTCTGGAACAAAAGTCGTCAGCGGAGGAGCCGATAAGGCAGCACGGATGCTTGACCTTGGAGGCAACCTGAATGCACCACAACAAGTTGCTGTACACGACCAGCCTATTAAGTGTGTCAAAATGTTCTCTCACCAAGGCAATGATATGCTCATCACCGGATCTTGGGACAAAACGATCAAGTACTGGGACCTGCGTTCGCCGACTCCGGCCGTCACTGTGCCGCTCCAAGATCGTTGTTTCACCATGGATGTCAAAGACAACCTGCTGGTGATCGGCACGGCAGAACGCTACATCAACATCGTCAACCTCACAGTACCGGACAAATTCTATAAGACAATCCAGAGTCCGCTAAAGTACCAAACACGCGTTGTTAGTTGCTTCGCAGATTCTTCTGGATTTGCAGTCGGAAGTATCGAAGGACGATGCGCCATTCAATACGTGGAGGAAAAGGATTCATCGTGGGTTATGAACTCCAATCTGGCAGGGACACACTAACCTCCATCACAGACTCAACTTCTCCTTCAAGTGTCATCGCCAACCGGACCCCAACAACCGGGATCAAAACAAGGTCTTCGCTGTCAACGCCATTTCCTTCCACCCTGTACATGGCACATTCAGCACCGCCGGATCGGATGGCACCTTCCATTTCTGGGACAAGGACGCTAAACACAGACTAAAAGGATATCCGGAGGTGGGTGGCCAAATCCCCGCGACAGCATTCAGCAACAGCGGCAACATATTTGCCTACGCGGTGAGCTACGACTGGAGCAAGGGGTATGCGCATCACTCCGCAAATGCGGTAAATAAGATTATGCTGCATCCGGTGCAAGGAGATGAATGCAAGCCGCGACCAAATTCGAAAAAGCGGTAAAAGAAGCATAGAGGAGTTCGGATTTGTTTCGAAACTAGCTCACTGTTGCTAGTTTTGCTGATTCTCTTACTTCCCGTTTGGAAGAAGTATTGCAGGAGAGTCCAAACAGGGAAGAGTAGGAGAACGACAACAACAGCGTTAAGCATACTTTTGGCGCCACAGGGACTTCCAAGCCTCATTAGCTGGGAGGTCAAAATGGTCATAGGGATGCCGGTATGGACATTCCACGAAAGCAGAGAGTGTAATGGGATTCTGCATGGATCGCGGTGTTTTGGACTTCACTCTAGTATACCCAGTTGTCGAGGCAAGGTGGCACGAGGGTGCGATTTAGTGCGAAGGACATCTGCTTTGATGAACTTGCAGTTCAAGACCAGTTCAAGAATCAGCTTCAGCTCAAAGTGTAGTTATTGGTTCGATCATCCAAACCATTCAATTTGGTGGGTAATTTCCCTGCTTCCTTCATGCGCTATTCGTAGCTTCTCCCCGTCAAGGGTCTTCAAATGCGAATATATCCTTGGAGGCATCATGAATCGCCCAAGCGTCAAGCTGATTTGGCACTTGCATGATTCCTTGCTCCTGTAATCTCTATTCCGGTACGTGGGCAAGAAAGTAAATCATCGTTACACACTTCGACTACTCTCCGGAAGCTACCCAAAGATAGACTAGATATCCAAAATACCGTACCGTTCTCCCATTCAATACCATGTGTACCCGATCCCGTCTCTTCCACCGGAGCAGTAACGCAGTCGCTGATCCCAGTTGCTCCATGACATCCTGCGCTCACCTTGTAGGCCACAACCTTTTCACCAGAGGCACAGGATCGTCTTACCACTTTTTTGATAGGAGGATAGGCCGTGTTATCATCCACGAGGCGAGCATCCAACATATCCCACTCGCATGCATGAGATAAAACCCCATCCAACATCCGGAATCTGCTCCGCCAATCACGATACCTGGTCGACAGTAGGGCTGCCGCACACCTCTTCCTCCTCCTCCTCCTCTTCCTCCTCCTCCTTCTTCTTCTTCTCCTACCCGTCTCTATTCCAAGTTATCTCACCTCTATTACTATCTTCTTGGCTTGCCTTTCAGCTTGGCTCCTTATCAGTAGAAAACGTGATGCTTGCGCTTGGGACTCTTCTCTGACTGGGGCGCCTCCAATGCGTATCTTCACATGCCGCTTGAGATCCCGAGATACTGGGTTCGGGGAGCCACGACGAAGAGGAACCAAGGGCGTGGAAGGGTCGATGCATGAACGCGTGGGAAAGGGCAGTAAGGGTTCAGTGTACGTGGTGAGTGGTGGGTAAAGTGGAACAAACGTCAACGGGTCGGAACTTACTCCGTAGGTACAGTAGTACATAGCACAGGCACATTATCATGCCACTATGCGGCGTGGAGATGCCGCATGTATTGGGAAGCTCCAAATGTTTCAGCCAATTATACAGTCGATACCAAGCTATATACGAAGTGATACGAGGAAGACCCCATACCTAGTTCCGCAAGATCCGTGTCTTGAAAGCCTGGAATCCAGTACGATTTTACTAGTTATCCAACCTATACATGAACGGTGATTTTGGCTATCTGTCCGGACTGTCCAGGTCTAGTCCAGTCCATTTCCATCACTGCCTATCTTCCAAAGGGGAATGTTGGAAGAATACCGATATAGTGCATCTTCGTTTCCGGGACAGTAGCGAAAAAAGATGTGTACAATGCCCTAGAAAGGAAAGGAAAGGAAAGGAACACATCAGGCCGCAACAAACTAACCAGAACCACGGCCCATTCCCTCCATGCCGCCCAAGGCGATAAAACAGCCTGTCAAGATCTCAAGGTCTTCGCCCCGAACTTCACGTCCACAACGAGACTCATGCGTAGATCTGCACCCTTCTACCCCAGTGACTGGGTATAAAGAACCGGCCGGCATAGCATATCCCAACAGTCTCGTGGAGAAGCGCTGTCAGGGATGGAGTGCCTACCAAGCTCAGGGATGCTCAGCCGTGCCGCGTCTCAAGGCTGAGAGGTGGCCTTGCTGGGCAAAAGCAGCCCCGTGGGTAGCCAAGTCTAGCCGAAAATCTCACCTTGCTTCAAGCCCTGCGTCTCGTGGTGGCAAGACTGGGCGACTGGAGAGTTTCCGCGTCGAATTTCGGAAATCAGAGGTATCGAGGAGCACTTTCCGATACCCAAAGGTCGTGCTAATTGCGCTAGACATGTGCAGCACGAAACAACATCACACTCATAAAACAGGGCTGGGTACGTACTCTTTCATAAATTACGTCCTAGTACCTAGAGTGCTTGCTCCTTTCGGGCAATTGCGCATAACGTCGGACCTAGTGTGATATTACACAAGTCGATTTCGCCCAGGTTCCACGCCACGCGCGCGCTATACGGGTTTGGTGCATCGAATGAGATGCCCATGTACACGATCAAATCCACCGACTCCCCGATGCTGGTAAATGCTCCAACTGACGCCAACCCTGGCGCACATGCAAACGTCGACTTCAAATCTAAAAAGCAATGAACGCATGCAATTGGCCTACCCTCACCCCGCATCCCAATCCTCTTTCCCTATAGATTTACAAAGCCAGCGCTTGAAAGTCCCGCAGCGAACTGCGACGGCGATGGCTTCGAAGCAGTTTTTTACAACGTCAAATCATACTCCAACATACATAGTGACCCATGTAGAATTGGAGTTGTTCCTCTATGTGACTCGCCAAAGCATCAAACACCTCTGCATCGAGACGGCGGCAGGTATCTAGAATGAGAGCCCAATTTGTACTAACAAAAATAAAAATGAGCATAGTTCGCACCGTTTATGTAGAAAAAATGTCGCGTCCGTTGGGAAATCGTTCGTACTCATGACTCTTCGTGAACCTCGTTTATGATGCCCGGATACGGTCCACTCCCGTTCCCCATGAAATGCCCTGAGGTAGGGTTGACAAGGTGGCCGGAAGACCCGATGGTGGCGGGGACTAATTGCCTTGGTGGCATGGCAGGCGGCGTGATCTCCTCCTTCATACACGCGTGCTCAAGCATGTTCGTCCATTTTCCACTGGTGCCTGCATGACTGTGCTTCAGATGTTGGCGAAAGTGATCAGCGCGGTAGAACTTTTTCGCTTGGTTGCATTCGCCGTATTTGTGGACAGTGCTCAGATGTTCGGCTCGTACATCCCAGTTTGGGGGATTTGGAAACTCGTCACCGCAGTACCCGCACACGTCAGCCGTCGTTGGGTGAATTGAAGATTCGTGAAACGCGGCGAGCACGCCGCCGAGGGCTGCGCAGGACCAGGAATGACGCCTGAGATGAAGGGAGTTCTGGTGACGCTCCGCCTCATTTTTGTTCTTGAAACGGTTTAGGCAGTAAGCACATTGATACTGTTTCTCCATTTCGTGAATGCTATGTCGGTCAGTATGAGCTTGTATTTGCGGGTTGCGTGACGAGAATTGCAACGTGAAGGGGCGATGTGAAGGTGGCATTTCAAGGCTCTGGACCAGGTTGATGTCTCCAAAGTCGAGATCCGAGAAGATACCTACCTCCTAGGTAAAAGTGTGTAACACACAGCCACACTAAGAAAACAAAGGGCTGACTGGACCGCTTACCGCAATTCATCTGCATTCTCAAATTTTTTAGGTTTCTTCGGGCAGCACTCGCAAACAAGAAATCCCTGGATTCTGGACACGCTACTTTGTCGGGAGTGAATCTGACTGTCGATTGGCATCGGCATTTTGCCGTCCTGTATTGATGGTTTTCGATGGTGGGGTATAGATTTTGACGCAGCACTCTGTGGGCTGCGGTTCGAGTTCAAAGCTCTGCTAGCTGCATAGGGTGAGACATGCCCGAACTCCGCATCCGCCGAAGGCGACAATCCTGGTGATCGCTCATTTTGGCGCTCACCATAACTAGTCGCGCTGCTAGCAACGGACAGATTCCAGCTAGAGTTGAAAGACCTTGGCCCCAGGGATGCGTTGGATGATAGCGAACCTGGCTGCTGATTGGGTCGGGTAACTGGAGAATTTCTGTTTGCAAGCATCTGCATTGACCGGCGATGGTATAGGTCATTGCCATTGCCAGGCGCCCTGTCTTCACGCAGAGGGCCATCTGATGGTGGCGACGATGCACGCCTTTTCACACCGACACTCCTGATGCCCAGCTGTTCTCCATCTCCTCCTGATGGTGTTCGGTCGTGGATGTTCAAATCGCGTATGCCATTTTCCTCCATACCTCCTAACTCAGGATCCAGGAAAACTCCATGATCATCACTGTTTCTGTGTGACCTATAGCCACTAGTTAAATCGTCAGGCGTACCTGGTCCTGGGTTCCATCGTGTTGGAAAAGCATCAACCGAGCCACTGTCAAATCCAGGACTGCGAAAGCCTGGAGAAACAGCAGAGCTTGGCGCACTCTGCCATCGACCAAGCGGGGAGTCCGTGAATCCAAGTCGATGGTCTGGCACAGATAATGGCTTGAGCTGGTTCGCAAAATTCAATGATCCATTCTTCGTGTTTGGACCACCTATTTTTGACAGTAGTTGTTTGTCATATGCTTGGGAGGATGAGTGCAGCGCTTTTTGACCGAGCTGATTTTCGCTTTGGAATCTGCGTTCGAACATTAGCATAAGTAGCATGACCGAAATGCGATACAGCGACAGGAATAATCGCCAAAGCGTTTTGCAAATGGTACGGAGAATTCGAAAATCTCGCCAGCTTTTATCTCATTGGCAGAAGTAACGCTGGAAACCTCAACCAATCGACCAACGTGTCAAAGTCAAGATCCACGCTTAATTACTTGAAGCCACTCATGAATTCAAGGGCGAGAATTTTGAAAACCCGATCTCAATTGCCTGGACGCAGGACTCGGGGACAGTTTCCCAGTTATGGATCAATGATCAGGACTGGTTTCATGCTCTCACCTAAATCCAGCCAATGTAGGTCTTGTCCTGCCGTTGCGATCGTCGTCACTCTGGTCTTGATTCTCCATCATGGCGGGATCAATCGGCAGTACATGAGACATGCTGCCGCCTCTCCTGTGTTCTTGTGAAGCCTGATTGTACCGGTCGCCCTGGAAGCCTTGACCGGCCCCGTACAGGCTCGAGCCTTCCTTGACCGATCCATAGCTGCCATTGTCTTTGCTGTTTCCATATTTCCAACCTAGATCTTGGCTCTGGTCCTGCAAGTATATATCGCGCGGTGGAGGCAGAGGCGGTGGAGCTTCCTCCCGAGCATTTGGTATTGCCATTGGTCTTGCAGATGACAACTGTTGTGAAGAGTGCGGACTTTGAAGGTGTGTTGCGCGTAAGGACCCATGGTACTGCGGCGGGTGCGAACCAAATAAACGAATGGTGGGAGCAGGACTTGCGTGCGACATGGCTGCGATCAAGATTAACGTCTGTTGCCACCAATGGAGCAGCTGAGGTTGAAGTTGGACGACGCTGGCCGCTGGGGAGCCCGTCACGGTCGTATGTACACACCTGGCTATCCAAGGTTCAAAGTGGCGATGGACGCAGAAAACGCCGCGTTCTTGTGCAGCTAGCCACAACGTTCTAGCAGGGCGGAGGAAGGGACCAGGGAGACGAATGAGGATGGAGAGAGCGGTGAGAGGAGCTCATTCATCTACTCCTAGTGCTTGATGGATTCGCAGGGCTAGTTGGGGTATGGATGATTGGTCCCTCGGTCAGTTGGTGGGATGGACATGGACTCTGCAACCCAACTCATCAGACATCAGACGAAGTTTGGCGGGAGGGAAACCCTGAGATTTGAATATCACACAAGGAGATGGGCATAGCCGACGGATAGGGCTGCTGCAATATCTCTCTAGCTTCTTTATTATTACTCGAACCGCAGTATCGGCATCGGCGTTGCGTCGCCAAACAGGGCTAGACAAGCCGCCAGGCGATTTTTTCGAATGGCGAGCCTTGAAAGGGCCGCCGAGCATCAGGAATATGCCGTGCGAGGCAGCCAGGGCAGCCAGGGCGATTCAAGCACTTGCGGCGAAAGCTGACGATCACAGTGGCCCACGAATGTCATTCAGCGTGTAAACTGTAAACGTCCTCCGCCCCGAGGAAGCTTAGAGGGCGAGGGTATCGGCTCATGTGTGCCAAGACGGCATGCCTGCTGCGTGCAGTGCTCAAGCAGGGTGGGTGGGGATGGTCAGACGCGGTGATTTGCTGCAAAGAGTAAGGGATGGACGAGGTCGTCAAGCTGTCGCGAGCAGGTCCGAGAGATGCTGGCCGAGAGAAAACGTGTGCGTAAACGGAGTACCACAGTACTGTACTGTGTACAACGGAACAGACGAGGCGTTCGTCGTAGGGCTTGCTGAGATGCAGCGAGAGACTGCCAGTGGGCTGCAGGGGAAGCACTACCTAGGGGACTACGGAGGTAGGGAAAGGTCGCGGCAGCCAAGGGGCACGCCTGGCCGGGTGACATCGTTGGATACTTAGTGACAGCTGCTGTGGGAAAAACTGCAAAGCGCTCCGTGCGAGTTGAAAAAAATGGGTGGGCTGTATCATAGGTAGTTCTAACGGGGTTTGCCGTGTCTGAATCTCGTCTTCTTCAATCTCCTCTGCAAGTGCTGGACCTTTACCGTTCGCGACCTGGGAGCAACGGTCGCCAACCATGTCGACGACAAATCCTTCGGTTCGGGAAGACTCTCCTCGCACCATCAATTCTACAAGACTGCCGCGTTTGCCTCGATATAGTCCTGGCATTTTACGAGACACTCGCACGAAAGGCCGAGAGCAATATCCTACCATAATCATGCGAGTCTTGGGCTAAACCTTACCCGTCGAAGCAAGGTCCTGCCGTGGCTGCATCAGTTCCGTGTCCCCGGTCTTCAAATATTACGATGTTTCCTTCAAATGCAAACTTGACTGATTTGGGTCTGACATCGACAAGCTCACAGCGGGATGATTCCTTACCATCGCCAGAAATCCATCGCTATCGATCATGTGTTTCTGAGGATAAACCGCTTCGTTTGGTACTGATGCGGATCTCGTTGTCAAATCATGCGGAGGACAATGGGCGCGCGAGTGTTTCTGTCAATCATGTTCCTTCGTGAACCTCTGTCTACTTCGGCCAAGGCTGTGGAGATGCAGTATTACTGCCCGCTACTCTCCAATGTCAAGACCTCTCAACCTTGCGAGAGCTTGCTCGCACTCGTTTAGACGCTTGAACATATCAGAGAGCATATATGCCCTTCGTGAGGCGATGAATCGTCTTGCGCGGCAAACACCACGAGCCGTAGGATCAAACTCGTAACTGGTGGAGACCTGGAGGTATGATCAGCCCTACGGACCCGTTAATATCTCCAACCCGGTTAGTGCAAATATAACTCGACGGGAGTCACAGCGCTGACCCGGACCCTGCTGGCATCACTTTGTCAGCTCACTGTGGTACCGTGACCGTGTACTGTACGGAGTAGAGGATGGTGAGAAGTCCTCCAGCCTCGGCAGCATACGTGTGTGTGGCACTGGGAGCCCCTACTGTCGCTGCAGCTAATATCTGTCTTCAGCAAGCTAGCGACTCGCGGAAGAGACCAAAATTCGGTCCATTCCTGATTCCACAACGTCTAACACGCACGGCATGACGCCTTTCTGCAGCATGAGCCCTTGCCTACGCGCTGTGTGACGCCTTCAGCCTTTCCCACGTCTTAAACCTGACTTGGTAGAGGTCCAGCTACAACTTGAAGTTGTCCAAGGCAGACAGACATAGGTAACATATGAAATATGAAGTCACCAATCTCTGACCCATGTTTTTCTATTTTCGACTGTGTGATAATATAGATTGCCTTGCGGCCCTGCCTTTAGCAATCCGACTATCTGGAAGAATATCCGCGAGCGCCAGTTTCCTTCCGTAGGGCAGTATAGGGCAGCTGCCGGCTCTTCGCATGCAACTCGCGGTCCCTCATGCATTGCCTATGACATTTTCAGCCTTTTCTGCCAGCTAGGGGAAATTCTCCAGTCTCTTTGCCGGTTTGGCTGTCGTGCAGTAAGGCCGCTGGAACTGAGAGGACCAAACAACAAAGGTTCGAGGCTAAATTAGTCTCCATCTGCAGTCGCATTTCAGAGTGCAGAAGACTAGAACCGATCGAGGCATCTCCGATACGATCGATAGAAACGGCCCGCAGCTCCGCATGTATCATCAGAATCGCGACTCCTGAAAAAAGGCAAGGTTTGATCATCACGTGCATATCGACAGCGTCGGCTCTCGGCAGAACTCTGCTCCGAGAACTTGAAACACTTCCGTCTTCCCAATAACCCGACCTGAGTCGCCTTAACAGGTAACGGCACGTAGACAGGGCCCATAGCCGGCAAAATTGTTTGCAGTCCCGCGAGGCCAGGCACCAGAAGCAAAGCAACAAGAGCACCAATCGAATCTGCCCGTTGTCCACAGCCACAAAGGTGGCGCATCTCGATCTTCGGCACCTCCACAGCCAAGACGCTGAGGGCTGAGGACCTCAGTTCGGCGCCTTGTCGAAGCTGGAAGGACGGTCTCGACTCATCCATTTGCAACACTTCAGCCTACACGCCCTAGATCTCTGCCCGTCACACACGGACAGGATGTCTCTCCTTGATAAAGTTCCTGGAGAGCTGAAGCTCTACATCGGGGGGTGCGTGTCCACGTTTCCTCTTACGGTTAGCCGTGATATTTGGATGCTGATGGATCTGCCAGAATATACACCTTAAGGCGGAAACAGCAACTCGAGGAAGCAAACATAACACACGTTCTTTCCGTGCATCGTCTCCCATTGGACAAGGCATTGGTCAGCCCATACAAGCACCTTCTCGTGGAGGTCGACGACGTTGAGGATGAAAACTTGCTACAATACTTTACCACCACGAATAGCTTCATTCAGGAGGGCCTCGATGGTGGTGGAGGCGTTTTTGTACATTGGTAAGCATTTTTCTTTGTGACTTGAGATATAATCTTCACCTCAGCAAGTCTAACAGCCGTTCTTTCTGTCCACTTCACATCACTTTTAAACCAAAGCCACTGCCCTGTTCTCACTTAGCGGGCGAGGTGTTTTTCTGATACGAAGTCTTGCAAATTGGCCTCGATATCGAGAGCTAGCTTGTAAAACCGCTTGCAAATAAATGGCCAGAACTTATCAATACTGCCAAAATCAGCCAGTTAACCAGTTTTGGCGTCTTCACTGCGCTAGTCTTCATCCTTTGCTGTGCCAACAAAGCCGTGGCTGCTCCAACTTGGGCATTGCGTTCACCCCAGGCGCATGTTAAGCCAGCCCTAAGCAGGATTAGCTGCCTATCATATTCATCTCATTCATGCAGGAGGGTCAATGGATCCTGTCTCTCGACACCACGCGGCCCCCATGTCACCATGGTGTGTGTGTGTGTATGATTTCACCAAATGTTTCTCCAACCTACACGATTCCTCGTCTTCCTGCTTATCGATATGTGGCATGATCCACATGTCATGAAAATTCTTTTGAAAAAGTCACTGACACGCATTGCGAGTACAGCGCCATGGGCAAGTCCCGCTCTGCTACCTGTGTTATTGCATTCTTGATGTCGAAATATCACATCTCACCGCAAGAGGCTCTCGCACAGGTCAAGCAGTGTAGACCCCTTGTTGAGCCGAATGATGGCTTCATGCAACAGCTCGAGATGTATCACCAGATGCAAACGCCCATCAACGTCGAGGAGTCACCTGTGTATCAACGATGGATGTACCAACGGGAAGTACAATTAAGCAGCGAGTGTGGCATGGCTCCAGATGCAAATAAGATCCGTTTTGAAGATGAACACATAACGCCGGATGCGGAAGGCAAATTTGCTGATGCAGAGTTCAAATGCAAAAAGTGCCGGTAAGTTTGATTCTTCTCTCCAAATGACATCCTCCCGCCCACTGGTATTTGTTCGAGATCCCATGAGGCATTCTCTCGATAAAGGGCAACGTGTGGATAACCGGTAAGGGACAGTACAAACATCAAACCCTCCGATACATCCTCACCAGCTCACTGACTAACCAACAAACAAAACAGACGTCCGCTAGCAAAATCGCAATTCCTAATCCCCCACATCCAACTCCCCCACAACAAACCTTTCCCGGAAACCCTGACCTGCGCCCACCTCTTCCTCGACCCGCTCTCCTGGATGCGTCCGGAACTGGAACAGGGAAAAGTCGAAGGACGCCTCGAGTGTCCAAAGTGTCAATCGAACGTGGGCAAGTACGCCTGGCAGGGCATGAGGTGTAGTTGTGGATCGTGGGTGATTCCCGCCATCACGCTGGCAAAGGGCAAAGTGGATGAGGTGAGGAATCGGACGCCGGGGCAGGGAGGCGTGAGGAAAGTTCCTGGCGTGGGTATGCCCGCTACGAGTGCGCAGGGGAGAGGGTTGCTGTAGATTTTTTGCTTCGAGCGGAGATTTGGAACAAGTTATCGAGGCTTCGCTCGCGCGACGGGTCCTCGTTGAACATTGCGGTTCTGGACAGCGTTCGATGTATTACAAACTCTGGTTAGGTATGTAATATACACGTCTGCGTTATGGACCATCCATCCATCCATTATCTCACCTCACATCACTGTCCATCTCATCACTCACCACAAAATATCAAAACCAACATCAACATAATCACCCATCCCCAAAAGCATCTACCCACCCATCCCCTCGACTCGGCAGTCGGAACCACAAGACTCCCGACGTGCGACAAATACAGAGTACCTACCTCCTACCTACCTAGGTACTACTCAATATAACACTAGGAACTAATCTAGCACCCCCAGCCAGGCGAGACACATCCTCCAATCGCATCCCCGACCGCCTTCCGCACACCCACCAAAATCTGACGCACACCGCGCTTGTGGCGCCAATAAACCCAGAAACTTCCTAGTTCGTGGAGGGTACTAGTGTGTCTTGGTATTGTATTCATGGATGACATTTTGCTTCTATTTTTCTGCTTCTATTTGTGGTGGGTGGGGAGGTAGGGTAGGAGAAGGCGCGGGCATGTCTGACATGTCTGTGCCTTCCTTTTTCTTTTTGCACTCCCGACGTGGGAACGGGTGGTTTTGGGGATTGTTTAGGGGATTGTTTTGGGGGTTGTGAGGTGGATGGGGAGAGGGAGTCGCGATTTCTCATGCCAGGGCTTTTTTGTGTCTTTAGAAAGGTTGGGTTGATCATGAGGCAGGTTGTGCATTTCATTATTGGGTTTTGAGACTAGGTGGTCTGTGTGTTATATTTTGGTAGCAGAGTGTCTTCACAGTAATAGATCGGTTAGAATTTATGTCGAGGGCCACGAAAGTAGTGGATCGCTGTGGTGGAATGTGGATGCTGACGCTGACTGCATGATTTTCGTCTCCTTAGGCGAATGACTGGCGAATACTTGGTCTGGAGCTGAGTGTGAGAGGTGGTAGGTACGTTGAAAAGTATATGCATGAGTGGTCGACTTGTTAAGTACCTACATGCATTGTATCTTGACGTAATGAGAGCGGAAGTGTACCTGAGAAGCCAGTCTGAGTCCTATGGCAGATTGCCTGTGGGCACTGAGGGAAAAGTCGTCGGATTCTTTAGCCTTTCTCTATTCCTCTTGGCTAATTCTGCGTTCTTGATTCGATCGAGGCGCTGTTGATAGAAGTTCCTGTGCTAAAAGTCAGTGTGCGACGAGATTCTGGGTAGCTTAGCGTGAAATTATTCATTCGGTGCTTGTTAGAGTGGTTTTCGCTGTTTATGGTTCGAAAAGCAAGATCAAGAGATAGACAGGCGCCCATCTGCAAGATAGGCAAACGTGGAAGCGCGCATACTTACTTGTGCAGAGTAAAGATCCGAGGACCGTCTTCCGCCTTCGGTTCTTCCTTCCTTTTCGCCAAAGATTGGATCTATGAAGTCGTTTAGCAAATATCTCAAGGCTTTGTCACATCAGAATGCCACCTTCTTCTGCTGCTCTGCCTCATCGCGTTGGTCTTCTTCTTCCTCCTTCTTCGTGTCATCCTTATTCTTCCCCTCCTTGTCCTTGTCCTTGTCCTTTTCCCTTTCCTTCCTCCTCTCCATCTTCTTTCTCATCTTCTCCGCATACTCCTTTTTCACTTCCTCGATTTCCTTGTCCATCTCCGCTTTCTTCGTTCTCTCGGCAAAAGCGGCGGCCTCATCCGCATCTGGCGTGCAGAATCCGCGGTCTTTGAGATGACCAGTGCATATGTAGAAAAAGTCCTGGCTGATAAGAGTCTGATTATTATATCTTTTGGCGCGGTCTTACTTTGTTATCGGGGGTGATTAGCACGGTCGTGGTAAGCTTGAAGCATACCCAACAAGACTTTGAGGCGTTATCTGCTACTTTACGCGAGTGCCAGACATTTTGAAGAGACATGTTGAAATTTTCGCAGGCTCTGTCGCATGATTTGATGATAAAGGATGATGATGGAAGGATAATGGATCTCTGTGTAGCAACTTTAAGTTATCTTTATGGATGTGCACGTGATTGATAAATAGTTTAGAACTGATTGAAATCCGCCTTATGCTTTATGATTATGTACAGATCGTGTTTTCATAAATCACAGTTACCATTGTGGTTAGAGTCTCATATAGTACCTCGTATCCTGGAAACTTCTCTAGTCCGCTCAATGGACAAGGCTGATATCCTATATCACAGACCCGAGGCTAAAAGTCTTCATACACCAGCCTCGAAACATCCACACCTCCAGACACTCTATCTCAATATAAATGTCCCAGGTTCCTCACCCTTACCTGCTGATTTTTCTGTAAATAATCCCATGCCATCATTAGGCTGTTCAGCTCGTCATGAATTGGACTTCCGTTTCAATCTACCTATCGCTTTCTCTCTGATCCTCCCCATTCTCGAAGTCGGCTCATCATCTTCGAAAGCGGAACCGAGATGGATTCGTTTCAAGTCTCCACTTTCCAAGCGCTCATGAATCTTTTTCCAAAGTTCCACACTCTCGTCAAAGGTTGGATCACCTAGCAACCACTATGATGAATCATTAGAAGAAGAACAACATCATCAAGAAAAGTGAAAGCACATAATTGATGACTTACCACCAAGGATCGATTCAGCGACGACATTCTCATCTTCGGGAGGCTATCGTCGTATCTGAGACCGTTGCTGGAATCGTGGGAATCACCGCGAGTGCGAGGTCGAGGACAAGGAGAAAATAAGTGATCCGGATGATAATCGGGGTTGACAACTGTTGGACCTTGCGACAGCGCAGTTTCTGGTCGATCAGGTGCATCATACCATTGATGTGGTGATGTTGGTGTTGAAAGGTCATCGATTCGCTGTGCATTATATGGAGGTGATGATCTTTGTCCGTGACGGGAGCTTTCATCTCTGAAGGGAAAGCGTGTTATTATGGGTGTTCCACGACGCACTGCCAGGTCGACCCTCGACTGAGACTCAGCTCGGCGTGAGTGATCTACTACTGTTGGTGATAGCGGAGGGGCTTCATAATCCGAAGGTATCTGGTCGTCAAAATATCCTTCTCTTTTCCCCATATATAATTCGAGGTGGTGCTGTTGCACGTTTTGTATTTCGAACGAATTTTGTTGTGCTTCGCGCTGTACTTCCTGACGTGCTCTGAAATGATGGGGCGAGGGCTTCGGTTTCTCATTTGGCCCATTATCATTTTCAGGAGACGGGCGAGTCGTGGGAGCCGGACGCTGAGCATAGTAAAGGTCATCCAGATCCGAATCACGGTGCGAACCGTTACGACCGTCTGGTGGGAGAGCTTTTTGCTGAACGTATCGACCTGATTCTGTTCTAGCAAAAATTGCTGGCGCAGGAGTCGGGAGAGGCGGAGCCTGATCAGGTTCAGGAGGATCCAATTGTGTTTCATAGTGCGAATCATTATCACGTCCTCGTTTGAGTTGAAACTGGGATTGAGTAGGATTCGCCTGAGCGCGGTCAAATGGTTCTGACTCAGCATGGGTTGTTGTTGCATCATATGAGAAAGTCGGACTTTGGAGGTGAGAAGGGTTCTTCCGGTACGGAATCTTTTGTTTCTCTTCGTATTCTTGGGTGGTTCCGAGGTTTGTCTGGCGAATTTCGTACTTGATCTTGTGCTCGGGGTCCCTAGCGAGGGTGAGCCGCTCGTGATGCTGATCCAGATCATCGAGCTCTCCCGTATTGCTTGAGCAACCGTAATCTGCAACACCGTCCATCTGCAACTCGAAGTCTTGTCTCCCATTGCTCCTCAGAAGCATTGGCTGTTTGATTGGTGTAATCGTCATTGTCTGTGCGTACAGCCAGGTTGGATATTGTCGCCTGCTCGCACAACCATCATCATCAGCAGTGCCATCCAGCTGCATCATGAAGTTCGCTCCACCACTTCTCCTCGAAAACTCCTGATGTTCAGTCGTCATGGACACTGGCTCTTCAGATTCGATGGTCGAGAAGCTATATCTCAGAGGCGAAGAAGGAGAAGACAACGCAAATGACGAGTGTGAAGCTGAACTCAAGCCTTTCGAGGACGAGGGTGAATCTGGGTCAATCACTGAGTCGCTTTTCTTCACGCCAATCGGTATCCTCCCGCGGAGTGGACATTGTAAGCCGATGGAATGTACTCTAAGTGACGTAATTCCGGAAGCAGCATCAGGTCTCGAGCTCTCACTATTTGCACGGCTTAGATTGAATCGGAAAGGCGCCTTGACCAAGGGTTCGGGGACACATTGTGCGATGAAGTCGTCGCAGGAAGACATGGAAAGTGACGTGGATTGTCCGGTCGATGTCACCACATGCATCGTGTAGCGAAGGTCGTTGTAGACGTCGAGAATAGCATTGCGTATGCCTGCGGGCAATTGCTCGCTCGCATCAGAGAGATAGCGAGAAACAAGCTCACGGGAAGAGTCTGAAAGATCGTCGAAATCGAACTGAGGGTTGTCGATAATGCCCATTGCTAAATTTAGTCAATAGCGTTGTCAAAGTAATTGAGTTGGGCAAAACCATTGAAGACGTTTCAAATGCGTCAAAATGATTTTGGGCGTTGAAGCCTATACCTATACCGAGAAGATTTGCGGTACTTATGGTTCAACAACTCGGAAACTTGAAGTGAAGCAGTCTTCACACCCTCCGCTTAGAACAGGTTAGCCGTACCACACGTGTTCAGCCACGTCGATAGCCTTCCCTTCACCATCGAATCTCCGAGAACGCCGCCATTTGAACTTGATGTTGAGGTCCAATTGGTCGTATTGAAAGAGGCATGCTTCCGACCGTTGAGAAGCGAAGCAGGGCGCCAGCAGGGCATAAAGGATGATGGGTGACAAAATGGCGGTCAGAATGCAAACGATTGAGGTCACTGACATATTCGACGGTCACATACGAATGGTCGAAACCGTGGCTGTCGACCAAGTTGACCACGTCGCATGTAATTATCTTCGTGAAGTCGTCAAACTCATCTTGAAAGCACAGCTGTCGACTTTTCAAGTCAAGGGTCTATCAAGCTGTCTTGATGTGCCGGAGATCCAACAATACCGAGCTCCGTTTGGGAGAACTGCTGAGTTTGCCGGCAAGGCCAGTCGAACGGTATAATTCTCAACTATCAAAAGGAATGACTCTTTGATGACTTGAGGGGCTAGAGCCTTCGCGGAATATCAATCACAAGCGCTCCAAAAGATAGTTTTGTTCTTCTAGAAATTCACACTGTGGTTCTAATAGTGTCTACGAAAACCACATACCTCATAATTTCTCCGCGCACATCTTGGATCTACCTCATTGTTACCAATTCTTCGGAGCTTGTAGGATGAATGGCCACACAACTGTCGAAGTCAGCTTTTGTGGCTCCCATCTTGATTGCAACACCAAAGCCCTGCAAAATCTCGCCGCTACCGAGTCCTAGAATGTGGAGACCGACGACGCGCTCATTGGGTCCCTCGCAGACAAGCTTGTAGGATGTTGGGCCCTTGTCTTCTGGCTCCATCATGGCGTAGTACATAGCAGTGAAACTGCTAGTATAGATCTTGACCGAGTCACCATACTTCTCCCGGGCCTGAGGCTCCGTCAAGCCGACGGTGCCAACTTCTGGATGCGCGAAGACGACGGAAGGAATGTTCTCATAGTTCAGATGAGAGTCGGTTTTGCCGCCGAAAATACGATCGCTAAGTCGTCGACCAGCCGCAATGGCCACAGGCGTCAGCTCCATACCCGAATTGGACACATCACCAAGGGCGAAAATGTTATCCACGTTGGTGTTCTGATATTTGTCGACCTCCACATGGCCTCTCTTATCAGTCTTGATTCCGAGCTTCTCAAGACCAAGACCTTCTGTTTCCGGTGCGCGTCCAATCGCCCAAATGACCTCGTCCACGTCAAGAGTTCCTTTGCCGTCCTTGTCTTCGTAGTAGAGCTTCTTCTGGCCGTTTCCAATATCCTCGACCTTTGACTGGGAGGAGTTCTTGTGGATAATAATGCCCTGGCGCTCATACTCAGCGACCACCTTTTCTTGTACCATAGGGTCAAAGGTTCGTAAGAAGGTCTCATGGCGGATAAATAGATGTGTTTCTGTTCCAAGGGCTTTGAACATGCCAGCGAACTCAATTGCAATGTAACCGGCGCCAACGATGGCGACTTTCTTGGGCTGCTTCTCAATCTCAAAGAAACCGTCACTGTCTAATCCAAGCTCGGACCCAGGAATGTCTTTGGGCAATGTTGGATGTCCTCCGACTGCAATGAGAATCTTCTTGGCCTTAATGGTCTGAATGCTGCCATCGTCAAACTTGACTGAAACCTCCTCCTTACTGTTGAATGATGCTCGGCCATGAATATATTCCACCTTGTCGTTGTTCAAGTTTTTCTCGTAAATGCCGTTCAATCGCTTTACGTATGCGTCCCGCTTCGTTTTAAAACTGGGCCAATCAAATGGAGCAGTCTCTTTGACGGAAAACCCGTATGCCTTTGCCTCGTGTATTGTCTCTGCTATGGATGCAGCATTCCAGGTGACTTTCTTGGGCACGCATCTACCCCTCTGTCAGTGGAGAATTTCGCGCTCTATAAAGGTTCTCCATACCCTACGTTCACACAAGTGCCTCCCAATCTCTTGCTCTCAATTGCGATTGTCTTGGCTCCGTACATTCCGCTCGCTCGTCGTGCCGAAGCAAGTCCCCCACTTCCCCCTCCTATGACCAAATAGTCGCATTCTTTGTGTATGGGCGCCATGACTTTCGATCCGGATGAAAACTGTCGAGTAACGGCGGACAAGCGTGCAGTCGCCAGATTTGGAGTTGGGGACGGTATCTGAAGGAGGGTCGCCGGAACTTTGTTAACCTGGTTTAACAGTAGGCCAACGGGGAGCTTAAGTACTCGGGCTGTCATATATAGGCTGATGACGCACTGAACAGAGAATGTGACGCAAGCACAGGGAGTGCGATAGACTGAGACCCAGGAATTAGGAATTGAATTTGCAGGATTACCGCGATTGGGTTTGGAGTTGCAGAATGAAAAGTTCTGGATCCGGTCTGATTACGAGATGCTTTTGTCGTAAATGGTGATCCGGGCTGTTGTGGCTCTCATGCCGCCATGCGGGGACGAAGGATGAAGGTTTGTTGATGCCGCTTACCAAAGCCACTCCACATCTCACCAGCCCTAGCTCGAAACAATACAATCTTGGAGCAGTCATCTTGCGCATCAATCAGCATGGGTGGAAGAGTTTCTGTTCCTCATGGCGTCGGACTGACCGAGTCGTCCAGACCAACGCGTCCACGACTCAATATCTCCGGTCGAGTATGGATCCCTATTCGCAACCCCTCCATGATGAGAACTGACCGACGAACCAAGAGTTTGACGGCACCTCTAGCAGCTTTCACGATGGCCTGCATCCTTTTCGTATACGCAAGGACGTCAATCCATGCAGCCAGGTTAAATGCCCAGAGACACCGCGAAGCTGATGGAGGACAGATCAATTGGCGGAACGAGTCGATGCGCCGCCATGGACAAATGGAGAAGCTTGACCAGCGGAAGCTGATAAAAGAAGCTTTTCTGGGAGATAGAGGTGCGTCAACGGACGATGCTGCAGCTGTGGCATCCGGTGACGATTCTGCATCAAGAAAGGAACAAGCAAAGGATGAACCGGCAAAGGCTCTCGAAGACTTCAAACGCAGGCAGCGAGCTGGAATATCTCGAGATGATGATTGAACGCACCGAAGCTGTATCATCTTGATCCCTGCATGTAGATTCCCTGATGGATGCAAGAGTGTTCCCACCATCAGGATTGGTCACATTGGGTCTTCAATTGATTTCAGTTGCATGAATAGTGACCGTAGCCTTGAGTTTTGGCGCGACCTGGAGGAGTCTCTGGCAACAAGATTTCCGGATCCGCTAGTATATACCTAAACCAATCCCTACTGTACAGACGGCAGTACCTTGCGGAATCTGGATTCGAAAATTTGGAAAGCAGTACGGTCAGCCAACCGACGGCCTCTTTCTGAGGTTACTGGCGGCGCAGCATGATCCCTCGATCGAAGGCCAGCGCCCATGAAGAACAGCCAGTCTATCGCAGGCACGTCCGGCGCTCTAGCAAACCTGCGTTTCTCGAATCTGGCGTTCTGAATCTCGAGTGAGACTGACCGAACAACAAACACTTAACGCCCTGGCACAATCCTTATGTGATGTTCCCAGCTTGAGACTTGCGATATGGACAATGTTCTTTCCAATACTATGTGCCGCAACGATCGCGACGTCGGCCCCTATCCTCAACATCGCAATAGAGGGAAGGCATGTTAGACTTTGTGTATTCAGCGACTATAAGTTCAGGCAGGAACAACAAATTACATTTGCAAGCCAAGTTCACCACTTGAACGCCTTCCTAATCGTGCAGCTCTGCACTTTCCCTCAGAAATGGACCCAACCCGCGCTTCAATCTTGCTCCACGAGTTTGCAGAGCTACCGTTTTCCACACAACAATCGTCTATAGTAGACATCTCAGCCACGACTACAACGCCATGCCTCCAACCATAGCACCACACTCCTTAGAACCCCATTCGAGACAGCGGGAATCAACCCCAGTGAAGGTCGACATCAACAATCCTATGCATGACAGTACCTTTATCGCAACCGTTGCAGGTATCGGCTCAGCAGGTCTCGTCGTCCTCGTCATAATCGGGCTTGTGCTTTGTCTCTATCGCGACGAATCAATTTGCATGGTATGCTGCGGAAAACGGAATGAAAAGAAGAATCAAGAACAAGAATATCAACCAGGATCCGCGCGGAATTTTTCTGAACCAAAAGTGCCGGATGTACCATTATCTACACAGTCATCGGGCATCTCAGACGCCACGCTCGTTCAACGGCCAGAACCAAGTCTCCAGTTTGTGGACAAGCTGCACTGGGGAGTTTAAACAGTCGTTGTTGACCTTGCAAGTGATTCTAGGGCTTCAAGCGCAACCGCGGTGCCTACTTTGCAATCATTATCGACACCTCTGTTATCATCGACGCCGTCACTCGTTGCTTCCTTGATGCAGAGATCGTTGGAGGGAGATTTCTCCGATGAGCAAACGGGAGACATGGGAAGTTGGATGATGGAGGAGAACAGTGTCCGTTACAGCTGGCTGTTCGATATTATACATGATCATACGGAGGGGTTGTTCAGGTATTCGAGGGTTTCTGGATCATACAAGATTCCAGGGAGTTTGACGCCGCAGGACGGAGATTCGCATGGCTGATGCTGAATGATTCATATTCTTAGATATCTGAGATGTAAGGAAAGCTTGGATTTTCGCAGTAAAGTTCTCGGCTCTATCAGCTGATCATCTCTCTCAATGTCTGGAAGGGCGATATACTCCATGCACGGCCGAACTTAGCAGCCTGTTCAGTCATCCTGGGAGGGCCATCGAGGTGTACTAGCCTTAGCGAAGATTGAAGGAAACTGACTTTGTAGCATGAAATCCGAGATTTGAAAAGAGTTATGATTTCTTGGGGAAGAGGAGTAAGACTAGTCTTGACCACTATAGGTGTGAGTAGTGTACAAGAATGCGAAAGATTATTTACACACAAGAGACGATTCTTGATTCTGATTGTGGCTCCTCTTTCACCTATGTAAGATCACTCGAAGTCTTCAAACTGACTGACTGGCTGCTAATGCCGATATTCTCAAAGATCAGAATATGGTATGTGACAAAATCAGTGATACCAAGCAGAGCTTCAACACACATCTCAATAATTTCGACTTCTGGGTAAGTGCAGTCGTGTTGCAGGTGTGGTTGCTGTGTGTCACGCCTTTTCGCGCGTGCGGGTCGTTCATCCCTACTTCGCCTAGCTTAAACAGCGCGAATCTCGAGCTCAACTTCATAGCATCATCACCACACGCGACACTTTCCACCATCCCATGTTTACCGCCCAGTAGTATACGGATTCGAGATGCCCGCGTAAGCTTCCTTCTTTTCCAACGCGAAGCTCTTCTAATATGGCCTATAGACAAAGCGACCAGCAGCGGCAAGCAAGCGCAATCCCGAATCCATTTATCGACCTTCCACCGCGACTATCCGAGTATACAGCTCAAGAGATAGCCCAGCTTCAAAGCCGGTTAGACAAGCAACTAGGTCCGGAGTATATTTCCTCGCGACAGGGTCCTGGAGGAGGCAAGGTGCACTATTTGGCTGCGGAGAAGGTCATCAATCTTGCGAACGAAGTATTTGGCTTCAATGGATGGTCAAGCGAGATCAAGGATGTCACAATTGACTACGTGGGCTTATCTGTCTATCCTCATTGAGACAATTATTCTAATCATGTCGACAGGTCGACGTCGAGAAAGACGGCAGAATAACTATGGGCTGCTCGATCATCGTTCGCATCACCCTGAGGGATGGCACACACCACGAGGTTTGCTTGGTGAAACCAATTTCTTCTTCGTCTACTCACAGTATCAGGACATTGGCTATGGCGAAATCAAGAACGCGAATGGAAAGGGTGCTGCTTTTGAGAAGGCGAAGAAGGAAGCTGCAACGGACGCGGTAAAGAGAGCTCTTCGAACCTTCGGCAACGTCCTTGGAAACTGCCTATACGACAAGAGCTATTTGCAGAAGATCACTAAGGTCAAAGTCGAACCATCGAGATGGGACGTAGACAAACTGCATCGGCACCACGACTATGCGCCACCTCCCAAGGAACCGGCCAAGCCCGCACAATCTGAGGCATTTGTAAGAGTAACGTCACAGCCCGGCAGGACCATGAGCGAGCAATCACGGGCCTCACTGGCGACGACGGATATGGAAGACGAATACGGCGGCAACCTATTTGACGAGGTAGATTTTAGCCATCCTGACGAGGTGTTTCTGGATGCCACAGAAACAGAGATAACAGATACAAAGATGATTGAACCAATCCCGGAACTGTCTAAAGCACCAGAACGTCAGGCCCTTTCTCGCGCTCCATCGATACCAGTCATGCGAACACTGAATACACTTCAGCCAACAGGGGCCAACCAAGCTCAAATGCGTCAACACCAACAGCATCAGCAGCAAGCTAGACCTTATCAGCAACAGCAACAAGCACAGCCCCACCAACAACAGCGAACGGGTCCCGCAACTAATGGCGAGATTAACAACCGACCGGTGCCACCCAACAATGGTCGATTACAGCCTCCTCATCCCAATGGCGAGAATCAACCACCACAGAAACCTGCTGAGGTTCCGCTCCCACCATCCAGAGCAACAACTTCGACCCCCGAGACGCCTCAACAACAACGACCACAAGCAAACGCTTCCAACCCACCACAAAACCATGGTGGTCCGCCTGCGCATGAACCTCCTGTTGGTTTCATCACGGCACGAGCGGCGGACAAGGTACAAGAGGGACGCCCTACAGTGATTACACCGGCTCTCCAGGCTTTCAATCCACACGCCGAGAGTCCATCGATCAGGAAAACGACCGGCATTGATCATCGACGTTCAGCACCGATAAATCGTCAAGTGATAACTGCTGGAGCACCCAACGTACCGGCACAGTCTGGAGCATCCAACCCAGGCATGATGCCAAACAGACCAACGAACTTTGTCAATCCGCAAGCTGACGTGAGTAGGCGTATCGGTATGCCCATGGGTGGGCAAAGTCCACTCGCGAATCGAGGAGCGTATAAGCCACCTGGTCCTGCCGGGATCAAGAGGGGGCTACCTGAAGGCGCAGGTTCCGTCGGCGGGAGGCCACCTCTAGCGGACATGAGTAACATGCAGTCGAACCAACCTGGACAAGACGGCGGGGACGGGCTGGATGCAAAGAGACAAAAGATGGGCAATGGGACATAGGAAATGGGCATTGGGAGTATTTTGGGGCGTAGATCCTCACGCGTATTGATACCATGATTGAGCTCTCCATTTGGGTTTTGAGAGCTTTCATTGCGTTATTACTGAAGCATAGCGAGATATCACTTTTTGAAACAAAACTGCTTGCCGCTTGAGCAACTTCTTTGGAATGAGTTATCCAACCGTTTGAACCTGGTATTTGTGGATACCTTGCTTTTGCTGAGTTGGCAACCCATGATCGAATGTTCAACAGTTCTGCAGCTTCCGCACTGCTCCTTGTCCTCAGCTAGAGATGTGCTTCCTTAAAAGTAAGGCAGATAATGCAGCATACTCCGGCAACACCTAAACTTACCTGCTCATGTCTTTGAATGCTAGTCCTGCGACCGGACAGCGAACAGCCCAAAGATAGAAATTTGAGGGTATGGATCCTTGGTTCTCATCGCTTCCGTCCTAGCAGCTAACTTTGATAGCTATTCGGTAGCCTCTTGCTACCACCGATGCGTCAAGACTTGGTCTATTATTGTTCTAGCGGCCAGGTCTAGGTGTATGACGAAAACCGGGCGGAAGTGGACAAGATCACGTGCGGAGTAGCGGTCGAGGCTGGCGATGGTGGCGAATGACAGCGAATGTGAAACCCTGGCCTAGCCCTCCCGACCCTGCAGACTTCCCGGAAAAGACAATTCGACGCCGGAGACTCAATTCAAATTCTTCCTTTCCATCGTCGACTCTTTCCAGCAATTTCCAGTCACCAATCCTCCACACACTGTTATTCAGCACAAGCACCACCTCATCCAACAACAACATTGTACACCTCATTCTTCCACGCACGCCGCCGTCAGCGCCTTATCTTATCGCGTCTTCACACCGCGACTTCCGATTGCGGCATATTACTTCTGCTCTACAATCACTTCGTCCCACCACAACCACCATGAAGGTCTTCTCAAGCACGTCACATTTTAACTACGACTGGGAACATGTCTCGACGGCGAACTGGCAAAAATACTCTCCATGGAACGAGAAGAGCACACACGTTATAGCCGTTGACACGCTCTCGCGGCATGTTGATGCATCCACTGGCATAGTAAGTCGGACTCAACGAGCACCATCGCGTTCCATCACTAACACCAGACATCCAGCTCCGAACCGAACGATTGATCACATGCCAACAATCAGCACCGAGATGGCTCACCGCAATCCTCGGCAGTCAAGACCAATCCATCGTATACGAAGTCTCCTACGTCGACCCAGAATCCAAAAAATTGACACTTTGCTCCCAAAACATGACCTGGTCTGACCTGTTGTCCGTTCGGGAAACGGTCACTTATACGCCTTCGCCTCACAACACAGTATCGAGCACACAATTCCATCAAACCGCCAAGATCACGGCACTGTGCGGGGGATGGCAAAACATCAAGAACAAGATCGAGGCATTTAGCATTGAAAGATTCGGAGAGAACGCTGCAAAAGGACGGGAAGGGTTTGAAATGGTCTTGCAAAGAGCGAAAGAGGTCTTTCGGGAAGAAAGAGAAAGGGTTCAAATGATGTCTTAGGCCGGCATGATTTTACTTCGACATCTCGACCCCTTGGATCCAGGCGGCCCTTCTACATTCATCTGTTGCGTTCAAGCGTATTATCGGTTTACAATCCCTGCTCCTCAGGTTTTCGATACCTTATTCTCCCCGCTCCTCGGGAATTTCACATCCATCATTATATGAGATATAGATTGCTCAGGCAAACGGCGTTATGAAGGCGGCATGGCGTAAAACAAAAGTTGTCGTTCTTTGGTCATATTTCGGTCCTGGCGTTTGGTCGGCAAACAGCCGGCAGCGAGATGAAGAGGCATATGTTGGCTGCAACATTGTAGATATCGGAAAGAGATAGAGGCACAGAATCTACCTTTACAATCTACATCTTCGTTGTTATTTTGTTGGCGTATACGATCCTCCGCTGAATATCTAAGAAAGAGAGCAATCGACTCGACATCGAAATCGTGCTGGCTTTAGAAGCAGTATTAAGGTGTGTACTGGCCACAGTCTCTGGGTAAAATCAACGCCACGCTAAGGGTCATTATAATATCTTACAAGCTCCCACCTCATCTGATCTCCGTCGCTAAATCTGCGCCATCTCAGGCGCTTCTCCAACGACCTTCTTCTTCCCCTTGTCTCTCCGCGGCACATTAGCAACAGACTTCACTTCCGAAATCTGTGCCTGGCTCATACCCAGACTCGTCAAATACTCTCCATATACCATCAAAATGCCACCCGTGGAGTTCTTCAAAGACTGCAGGACCTCATTGACCTCGACCACCTGTTTTCTCGAGTCCTGCGTGAAGAATACGTCAGTGCCGTGTGGCGCCAGACCGGCCAGAAAGCTTTCGATAGCATTGATTGTCTCCGTGAACGTCAACAGGATATTCGGAATCTCCTGTTGCACTCGGGCATAGTGATCTGCTTTCAACGCCTCCTTGGCCAAAATCGTGACGGCACTGATCGCATCCACTAGGAGTCCGTTCTCGCTATATCCTCCCTTGCCACAAACAACCTTTGTTGCTATTCTGGAGAAGGGCTTGCGCAGAAAACAGCCAAAGGGACTCTTTAGAAACTCCGTCCAAAGACCCTCAACCTTTTTTTCCACAACCTCTGGCTGTTTTTGGAGTTTCTCCCGTTGGACAGGGGTTAGCAATTTCTTCGAGCCGAATTCGAGAGCGGTGTGGAAGGGCTTGGCGCCGGGTGAAGTGCCGTACTGCTTGGCTAAGGTCGTGGCCAGCGTTGGTTTCCCAGGGGTACTGGCCCAGATCGGATCAGTTTTGAGAGGTGCCGCTTGAGGCGCACGAACCAATGCCATCTGTTGTTCAGCCGGAGCTGCTGGAGGTGCCGATTCAGCATTGTAAGCTGAGATGCGACTGTTCACGGCGGACACCTGAGCAAGACTGAGGGCGAGGATTTGGGAGAAAGTGCTCCCACCTGTCCGTTCTATTTCGTCGTAGATTGTTTGGCGACGATCGGGGAAGCGTGATATTATCATTGAGAGTTCCCAGAAGGCATTCGCTCTCGCGAACTGTTTATTCGCTTTTAATCCGTTAATTAAGCTTCCATTAGGATCTTTGCTGTCATCCGTCAGGGGTCTGCCTTTCTTCAGCGGTTCTTGGCTGATGTAGGCGCTGTACGCCGTGTTCGTGATTTCCCACAGGATGATTAGCAGAAATATCTCGGTGATAAGTCGGAAGAGAAAGTCCGGGAAAGGAGCAAGTCCAGATTTATTCTTATCCTGACCTGGGGTAAGGGTATAGAATTTCTTGAGAAACCGGTAGCCCCAGCCCCAGCAGATGCCGCGTGTTGGGGGTGATATGTAAACCAACACACCAGGTATAGCAGCGGAGGCTACTTTGGCGGCCTGAATGACTATCCGTTGCATGTCGTTCTTAAGCTGGACCAAGGGAGCTTCAACAACGGAAGTTTGTTTCGCGTTCGAGTTCGTGTCCGTGATCGTCTTGTGAGGTGCGACCTTGTCAACATCTCTGATTATATGCCAGAAGGATTGAATAAAACCAATAGCGAGAAAGATAGCCCTAAAGGCAATCGCGCGTTCATTGATTTTGACTCCACGCTCATGGGGTCTGGACATTGTTAGCCCAGTAGTCTTTTGCCTGCTATCGCCTTTTACGTACCGAGCAGCAAAAGTCGTCCTCAGTTTAGCTTCAGCAGGTCTGCCCCAGATGTAGACTTCGCTGAAGACCCATGCTGAGAGCATGTACCAGACGAAGGTGAGGTATGTCGAGACATCGAACAATTCCTGCCACAGTGTCTGCAAAGGAGAAGTTGTTATTCTCGAGCCAACTAAATCCCATCAGCTCAATTTTTCGGGCTCGGAAAGTATATGTCCGTACCATGTGTCCGCGATACTCGTAGGATAGCCACGACGATGGCGGATATGAAGAGGAGAGGCGCGCGAATGCCTGTATAGCTGAAGGGCTGTAATTGCCAGATGACTGTCCCATAATCAGCTTATATTCACCCAATTCTTTGGACCCAATCCCTACGATTGAGGCCATCCCACTCAGCCATCCAAACAGCGTCAACATAGCATACTGCCAATGCCAACAGGGCGGCACTCGTGAATCTGCGATGTAATGCGGGCGTGAGAAAATCACGATAGGGTCTTGGGCGCTTGGCCACGGGTGTCGCCATGTTGTGGGCGTCAGTCAATTATAGAGGGAGGATGTCTAGAGGTATATGACAGTGCATAGTCGCTGTTGCCGTGGGCTGCTGGTGTTGTCTCTCTCATGTTTATTCCAGATTCGAGCCTCAAACATTCCCGCGTAGAAAACCCCTGCTAGTTTCGGGTAGCGTCTGATGATCGCATCGAGAGCGCAAGCAAGAGCTTCACCTCCAAGTTTTCACCCAAGGCAGCAGCAACAACAATACAGCCGAGGAGGAGTTTGTCACGACCAGGACTGCCCTCAAGAAACACCAAAATGTCATTCCAGCGCTCCGCAGACCTCGAATCACAGCCTACAAATTGGCGCCGCGAAGATGATCCCGCCTACGCAGACGACCCAGAGTTCACCCGCTTCACTGGCGAGCTCGCCGATAAGATCTTCTCCCTCACATCGAATGTATCTGATCTATCAACACAAGTCGGTCTACTGGGCACGAAGCGGGAAACGGAACGCGTGAGGGAAAGAGTGCGGGACATGATTGACGAGGGCAACACCAAGTTCAAGGAAGTGGGAGAAGGTCTGAAGAAAGTCATTGCTTGGGAAGATGTTGGCGTATGTTTTCTTCTGCCTACCTTTAATCTCGTCGTTCCTTCGAGAGCTCTGGCAAACCGAAAGAGCACGAGTAGATACTGATCATCACCACAGCCAGCCCAGCGATTCACCCAGTCGAAACTAAACCGCGAATTCCAAGCCTCCCTCCGCGAGTTCCAAGATCTCCAACGAACGGCTCTAGAAAAAGAAAGAGTCTCCGCTGCCGCCGGTCGCGCAGCCCTCGATGCAGAAGCCTCATCACCAACCCCACAATCAGGATCCGGATTCGGGCGACAACAACAGCAAGAACAGGAACAGCTCCGTCTGGCCTCGCAAGACGAAGTCGATTTCCAGGAATCGCTCATCATAGAACGGGAAAGCGAAATAAGGAATATTGAGCAAAGCGTTGGAGAGTTGAACGAGCTCTTCAGGGATGTGGCGACGATGGTGCATGAGCAGGGTGAACAACTCGATATCATATCTGAGAACGTGGAGAATGTACGATTGGATACACGGACAGCAGACTCGGAGTTGCGAACGGCATCGCGGCATCAAGCGAATGCGCGAAACAAGGCTTGCTGCCTTCTAATGATCTTGGCCATTGTACTCACCGTCATCATTTTGGCTGTTGTGTTGGGGTAAATTTGAGTCTTTTTCAAGGAGCGGGTTTTTGTACAGTATGTACGCATAGGTGTTTGGGGTCTTTGGCGTAGCGCGGCGCTCGATTTGACTATCATTCTGTAGAGTTGTTTGTGGATGTAATGTGGATCAGCATGTCTTCCTCTCCTCTTTTCTCCGCGATTGACTGGTGTGTTTATACATGTCTTTCACTTGTGGGTGTCTCCGATTGTAGTGCATCGAAATAGGGTCTCTACGAGGACTTTTTGTGGTGTTTGACTCAATCATTGCAAGGGTTATGAACTGATGGATGATCGAGCTGTAGATTGAAAAGGGATATATTTGGATCTCATGACTGTTGCTGGGAAACTGGTGTCTAGTTGGACACAAGAGATTCTTCTCTTGCTCTCCACTTATTTAGTAACACAGGACATGGAGAATCGGAAGGGTGGAGCTTAGCCCCTAAAAAAGGAAGAATCCTCATGATTTATGGTCGTCTTGCAAAAGAATACCAAATTTGATGAACTTCGAATCAAGTGGCTCCCGCAAGGTATGGCAAAGTGAGGAAAAAGACTCAACAAGAAGGTGGTAAAGCAGGTCCCGAACCTCCTTTCTTGAACAAGTCCACTTCCGCTTTTCGACGCCGAGTAAGGCCAGGAAGAACACCGCCATCGCCTCTATTCCATTTCAGCAATTCTTCTCCAGCGACTGTATTTGGATTCTCGCCGGCGTTTAGACGCTTGACCAATGTTGAGCTGCCGGCGCCGCCGCAACCGACGTTGAAGGCCAAGCTGACGAGAGCGCCGTATTGGTTTGCGTTCAGTTTGACGTGGATATCTTTTGTTATGCAGGTGCGTGCGACCTTTTGGGCGTCAGTGATGTGAGGAACTGGGAAGAGAAGGGTTGGTTACCTTGAGATCGGATTGGAGGATTTTCTGGCCATCTGCTATGGACAAAGGGATTGAGTAGGGGATCTCTGAGCAAGAGGCTGAGCTGCACAGATGGCCGACACCGATTGTCGGATGTCCATCTGGATCCTCGTCTGTCGTTCATCAGTCTTCAAGATCGAACGATGTAGTGGAAGAGACCTTACACGGACGAGGCGAGAACCCCTCAAATTCTTTGATCAAGGTCAGAGTTGCGGAATTGACGGTGGGAGTTCCGCAGGGCGAGCCTCCAGAACCGTGGCAACACTGAATGCCAGTTGGACCTGGACATAATCCTGGTGTCGATGCGCCTTTGCAAGAGCTTGTTGGCTGACATAGTCCTGCGGCACCCGAGGCAGTACAGGCGCCATATGTGCAGCACTAGTCTTAGAGTCAGTCCGAAGGCATCAGCAGTTTTGAAAGGGTGCGCGTGTCTACCTACCTGAATGTCTGCTGCACCCGGGCAATGCCCTGCTTCAGACTCGCCACCTCCGGATTTGCAGGATCCTGTAGAGACACAGACACCGCTCTGACCGCTGTTGATTGAACATCCTGTAGCAGTCGTAGCTGCAATAGTTGTTGCTATGATCGAAAAAATCGGTGCTAAAAAGATTGCTGAATGCATTTTTGTAGCAAAGAAAATTGCGTCTCGAAAGCAGACAACAAACTGCAATCGTTGGAACAGAATCTGTGATTATTTATGCTGCCATCGAAGTTGCACAAGAAGAAATGAAAGGATAGACGAATACGAGAAGGTAACCTGAGCTGAAAAGTCGTAAGGCGCATTTAAGAAGGCTGTCACCAGTGTGAACGAAGTGGTATGTCCAGAGCATGATCGAATTGGATACCCATTATCAAATCATATGGTTTCTGTGTACGCCACGGAAAGGACGTCGAATGAAAGTCTTTTGAGCAGATATGTCGAATGCGCTCTCAAACCTTGGCGAGCTATTCTTGGATCTCGTAATTTTTGCACGACCAGGTTTTGGCCATACACCATTCTTTTCGCCATAAATATGATGGAGTGATGGGGGCCAGGCAGACTTCATGTTGTGCAGGTAGATGCAAATGTTTCTCTTCGCGTATTGTGAACAACGAGAGTATTGCATAGGTCGCCCCTCTTCGGAGTCTTCACCCAACGAGGACGAGTGCCTGGAGTGGGCGTTCTGCTGTGACAGATGGTCTAAAGCAGATTATGTGTCAAGCTTCGCTGAACTGCGATATGGTTGAGGAGAGGGTGAAGCTGGGTTCTTGTTTTTGAATTGAGGAAGGTGAAGACAGCTCGGGATGTGGAGGAATTGACTTGGGATTCATAGTCACATGATGTGATACAGCCTCGGGTAAAGTCACGCTATTCATTTGCCGCCTCAACCTCTTCGACAATCTACTAACAAAGTGATCACCTATCAAGATCAAATTCTCCCTAGGTGAACATGGCTTTGCCCCGTCCAAGGTAGCTCGGCTCTTCGGCTTTCACATCAGTAAGTCTTTCGTAATGGCTAATGGAACGATTAATAACCAACCTACAGACTCAGCAAGGCCGTCACAAAAGAGTTTACTCGTCGTCGCCCTTGACTTTCAGGAGGGCTTATCAGCCGTATACTGCGGTGCAATGTAGAGCCGAGGGATCAAAGTCAAAGTAATCAGTCGCCCAAGATCACTAAACGCTACATCTCCAAAGCTTGTTTGACGAGGCTGAGATTTGTATTTCAGTCAATCACATCTTCTTCTTTTCTGGCCTCGAAAAGATTCAACTTCTTCATCTGCAAGCCCTACTCTCTGCAACTATCTCAAAGTCCCATCATCACATTCCAGATCATTTCCTCTCACGAAACCTCAATCAATCCCCTCGCAAAAAATGTCAACCCACAAAGCCCTGGTAGTCCCAGCCGTTGGCTCCCCAATGATCCTAACTACTCGAAGAACGCCCAGTCCAGGTCCGCACCAAGTCCTCGTAAAAGTCCACATCGCAGGTCTAAACCCCCACGACGCCAAAGCCGCAACCTGGGGTCTTTTCATTGGAGACACGCTCCCATCACCCCTAGCCGCAGACGTCGTCGGCACCGTGACCAAAGTTGGTTCCAGCGTGACGAAATTTCAGGAAGGCGATCTCATATTCAGTCTCGTGGCACCCTCGGACCCCGATGCAGCGGGAACACAGGAATACGCGCTGCTGGAGGAAGATCTTAGTGCGCTCGTTCCCAAGGGAACAGGGGAGCATGAAGCGGCTGTTCTGGCGTTGAATCCTGTTACGGCGTTTTGGGGTTTGTTCAGAGATGGGGGGTTGGGTATCCCGCCACCAGCACCATTCCTCGGCCACGATCCCAACTTCAACTACAAAGATCAGAGTCTCGCTATCATTGGCGGCGGAAGTGCTGTTGGCAAACACGTTGTCGCATGGGCCAAGTACGCAGGTATTGGCACCATCGTCGTCACAGCATCCAAGACAAGAAACGAGAAACAGCTGAAAGAATGGGGCGCAACGCACGTCCTTGATCGCTCGCTTTCAGCAAACGAACTCCAAGCTCAAGTCAAGGAAATCGTTGGCGATGATCTGATTTACGTGTACGATACCGTCAACACCGGCCAAGCAGCAGAAATCGGCGCTTCCCTCTTGTCGACCACCTGTCCAGGCAGACTCGTTGTCATCACAGGTGGCGAATTCGATGCTTCGAAGGTAGAGGGCAAGAACGCTGGATTTAAGAGGAACATGGTCTATGCCTCGGTCCGCGACGAGCCGGTCTTGGGAAAGAGCTATTGGGATAATGTTGGAAAGTTGATTGAGAATGGAGATCTGAAGCCAACTGCTTATGAGGAGATTGTTGGATTGGATGCTGAGAAAGTGAACCAGGCCTTGCAGGGGTACGTTGAGGGTAAGGCTATTGTGAAGCCGCAGTTGAGACTGGTCTAAAGCGTCAGCGTATAAGGCGCAGTATATCGTGTAGCCCCAGTAGACAATCATGACGGCGAGATCAAAGCTGCTACCCAAACTCCTGACCATCTTCCCCCCGCCCGGACTTCGATTTGAGCTTCTCCGCCGTCGTGACTGTAGCAGTCTCCTCTTTGGGCGTCTCAATCTCTTTCTCCAATCTTCCAAACATTGGTGGCCCAGATCCTGCCACAGAATGGTCAATAATGACGGAAGTTTTTGCCTACAAGGACAAAACCAATTAGAAGGACAAGGCCGTCGTGATCATTGCCTATGAAGCGTAAAAAGCTCATTTCGCCGGTTTCTTCTTGCAATAATCATAATTGCCCTTCTGATGATTATTACCCCAATACGGCGGGAATTTCACCTTCAAAAGTCAGCAATAGCACACCCACCAAATCCTCAAAAGCAAACTTACCTCCCTCCCCCCACCCCCAAAAACAGCAAATGTCAAGATAAACACCAAAACCTGTGTCCCTCCATCCATCGCAGCCGAAAGCAAATAATTGTACTTGATGAACCAATCCGCCTTATACTTTCGCAAATAGAACTGCGTGAAAAACCCGACGGCGAAGTAACTCAAGATGGAAGAATTGATACCGACGCATAAGAAGCCGATGTAATACGTGATGATGGCGAAATTCCAGTAGTCGAATCCGGCTTTGCTCCATTTCTTGTGGGCGAAGTAGAATGGGATGGGGATGACGAAACCGATCAGGAAAGCGAGAGTGACCCATTGGTAGCGACCACCGATGCTGAAGAGCTTACTCGCGAGGCCGCCCCAGGCTATGGCTTGAGAATTGAAGGTTTGGATCGTTTGGCCAGACCAGATGTTTGTTCCCTCGATCGAGAGGAGGGTCTCGCGTTGGGAGTTCGTGATGGTGGACATCATGATGTAGGAGAAGATGCTGCCGATTATGGTACCTGACTGCGTAGCTATCAGCTTGCGGCATGTTTGAATTTTCTAAAAAGGTGCGACCTACCATTTGCATTGCAAACGTGCACCGGGGGCTCAGGTGGGTGTACTGAGCAAACTTGAGATCCTTCAATAGAAGTTGTCCTTGTGCAACGCTGTTGTAGCCAAATAGGACAAAATACATGTTGGCCATCGGTCGCCCGGGATGTAAATATCCACCAAGCATCTGTATCACGGGCTGGACATTGAATCCGAACCCAGTCATAGCAGATTGGGACCCGAAGAACAGGATACAAATACTTGACAAGCTGCAAGCCACCAAGAAGCCCCACCAAGGGAGCGTCGATTCCACGAGGTACAGCATTAACAATCCAACCATGATTGAAAGGACTAAAACCATACCATACCACCAGTTTGGAGCATCTTGATATGCAGTCATGAGTCGGTAATGCGGGTCGTCTTCTGTGTCTTGCTCGCCGCCACATTTCGAAGTCGAGTGTTTCCAGAATTTCCAGTTCCAGCTGCGTGGACTGAACAGATGCTTCATATTGGCAACTGAAGCAAATGCCCATGCCGATTTGATGTCGTTGTAATGCCAAAGGAGCATGTGAGTAAAAGTGGCGGTAATGGCTAGATTCGTGCTCAATATGTAAGCCGCGAAGGTCGCCGTAAAGTATGGCAATCCTTGTGCTCCGATGAGACGATCCTCCACTTCCATCTTCGAATTGAGAATCGCAGACTGGTTAAATTGCACGTAGTGGGTGCCGTTGGAGGACTCGGTAAAAAGTAACTGTGACAGAAATGGAAACTGTTCACTGTCAGTACATTTCATGCGCGGTCCATAGAATAAACATGCCTTTTTAGCGTTCCAAATATTGCCGTAGTAGACTCCTATGAACACGGCAATACAAAGCAAGTAACCCACAAGGTTATTGCACAGAGTTTGAAGAGGAAGCCACATAGCTGAGCTTCCAATATACTGCCAGTCAAGACATAAGGACAATAGACCCAAACCCTCATTCCCGTTGGAGCCTCCGAATATGTTGGTGAACAGCAGGCTCTTTCTGTTGGCAAGGCAGAAAACAGACACCCCGGTGAGAACGGGCATGATATACTCTGGAAAGACTTTCGTTTCTGTCAGCTCAAAAGAGGCCACTGTAATCACATTATGCATAAACTTACACTCCCAAAGAAAAAGAGCTGTGAATCCGATATAAAACACGCGAAGCTTCTTCTTGACTTCGCTTTTCTCCCCATGCAGAGTCTCTATCAAAGACACAAGAGGCAAGTTGGAAGGATAGAGCATTTTTGTGGGGTAAACCAGAGTACGACGTAGGAGACCTGCAACACCATATCCTAGACATTGAGAAGCAAATATCAGGAAGATACCTATGACTGCGGATGGGGTTTTCCCATAGTAGAGGCGCTGAACAGCTAGGACTTCAATTGCCAGAGGAGCGTTGGCGGCCGCTGCAGACATGACAACGATTGCTAGTGGTGGGTTAGCAACAGAAGGTACAAGGGACCCATTCTTGGCTAACCTGCATGTTCTTTGCTATTGAACTTTGATATTGGTCAGTCTGCAAGGTAGAGATGAAATTGAAGTATTCGGAGGACGTACCGGATGGGGGTTGAGAAAACGCCCGATCGCTGTTTTCCTTGGGATGAGCACTGACATTGCTTCTCCAAGCACATAGCTGGTTACACCGAGGAATATGGTAGACACAGATACCGTCTGCGGTTTGAAGTAGTAGATTGTAGCTATGCGTCGATTTTAGCATATCCTGAGGTAGGAGTAGTTTGCAACTCCCACCTAGCGATCCTCCAAAGGTACTCAATCCAATACCTATTTTTGTTAACGTGGTAAGATAAACCGTCGTGTGAAGAAATGCTTGCCTAGAAACCACACTCGAAACGTCCACTGTACATGATTGCGTAAGAGTCAGAGTTGAAAGGGTTCACGAAACTGATAGCATACCGGATTCAGGTCTGGATCGTCGACTGCATGGATCACTTCAGTAGCCAAGTCTTCCGCCGTTTCCGCAGGGGCATTGCAGTGCTCGGAGACATTTTCGTCAACATATACCGCCGGTAGCGCGGCCGTAAGTTTGTCTGTCGGCAGAGTAGAGCTTTTTGCAGTGCCTTGCCTCACAAAAGCTTCCTTCTCCCAGCTCTTCTTCATTTTTGCGTTCTGCATGTCCTGTATTGGCAGTTGCTCCGCCCTCGAGAAGGACGGTTGGCGAGACGTCATGGTGGGGGAGGCTGTTGAATTAGTACTCTCATCACCATTGACACCAATGGGATACTTGAGAGGGCCTTCAAGAAAGTTGAAATGTGCAGAAACGAGAAGGGGGGTTGTCAAAAGTAGGCTTTCTTGGTATTGTTTCTTGTATCCGGTTGACATGAGCCATAGTATCTTCTGTCAAGCTGTCATTATTGCTTTCTCGATGAAACGGCGTTCCATCGCCAATCGAGAGCCAGTGCCTTGACTGAGCCCGCGTGCAATTGTAGAAGCGGTCCCGGATCTGGTGGGCATTCCTTGCATGGGAGACGCAACTTTGAAGCAGACATTTGTGCATTTTCGTCCGGTATTCTGTCGACAGTCGCTCCAGGTCGGTCTGTTGGCGACAATCAAGAAGAATACCTGTAATCGCTTGAGCCTCTGCGGGTCGCGTCAATCATGGCTTCGAAGATCAACCAATGCTGCGATCAGACAGGCCTAGTACCAGTAGCCACAAATTGTGCATCACGACACAGACTGGTCTTCTACAACTGGTGATGACTGTCGCCATCGTTTCGAGGCGCCTGACTGCCCCGTTGTTGCCCTGAGGGTTGATGGCCAGGTCGTACGCTTCGCGTTGATGAATTTCGAGGGACGCCGAGATGCCCAAAGCGTCACCGTCCTTCTAGAACGGTCACGATTTCTTGATGATCAGAATCATTGCAAGCAAGGCCGTCGAGACGGTATGATACTCCCAGCGCGAGAATGAGGAAACTCAAGTTGGACTTCTTCTTGGTCCACTGGCAGGTTCACAGCCCATTCGAGGATAGTCACGTGATGGCGCGAGAAGACGGAGAGCTGTAATTCCGGACCAATATGCAGCCGCTCGCCACTTCGTCACTACCAAAACACAATCCCTCTTCTCCTTGTCGACATGGTTGAGCACCACTTCGCTAATATGGGATTCGATGAAATCGATCTCTCCAGCGATGTACCGTACACGGCTTTGAGTCGCAACCGTAAAGCCAAGGCTTATAGCAAGGACTCCCCTTCAACATTTGCCCATTCGTCAAGATCCGGCGCAAAGTCCCTTCAAACAATCCATCTCAGCGGCGATGATGACGATCGATATGCCACGCCTTCGAAAGCTGCGAAACCAAAGCGGAAGCGAAGAGCTTACGATGGTGATGAGGATGAGACATTCGAGAAGGCAAAGCCCGCTGCGAAAAAGGGAAAGAAGAAAGCCGGCGACGATGAGGGCGAGAAGCGTCTGAGGAAGTATGCTCTGATCGATTGACGTGAACATGCCCACCTGCTAATATGTGCAAAGATATCGTGCAACTATGCCGGGCGTTGTTGCCAAGGTCATGGAGAGAGCTATCACTCAGAGGTATGTCGCAAAACCGACTCCCTTCATGTGGTCAATCCATTTATCAAAGAGATCGAAACGCGCTGCGTCTTTTGATGTCTCATCCATATCTCACACTTATTTCTGCATTTCATGTCCCACTCCTACTCTCAAGCTGCTGCCTTCTCCCTGACCTTTGCTCCCGAGCCACACCTCAACACTCAAAAATACAGACTGACATTGCTAAGGATGTTCGTCCTCGAGCGAGTTCGCGGCGGCACGGAGGATATTCCAATCGAAACCATCAGCATAGCCGGCACAACTGGCAATGTTTATACAATCACAATCGACCAAGTCCCCAGTTGCGACTGTCCTCATGCATCGAAAGGTAACCAATGCAAGCATGTTCTCTTCTCGCTTTCTCGAGTACTCCGCGCGCGAGAGAATCTGACCTACCAACTCGCGCTCCTTCCATCAGAACTACGCGAGATATTCTCACAGGCACCGCCAATCAACCCAGTCAATGCAGACACTGTCGACAAGAATCGCAAATCGATCTCTGATGACGATAATTGTCCAATCTGCTTCATGGAGTTTGAGAACAAATTTGAAGACACGGTCTATTGTAAGGCAGCGTGCGGGAACAATGTACACAAAGAATGCTTCGACCAATGGGCTGCCAGTCGAAAGAAGTCGAGCGCTCCCGTGACTTGCCCGTTCTGTCGCAGCAATTGGGCCTTGGGCGAAGAAGACGTGGTCAAGAAGGTGAAAAGGGGCGTCAAGACGAGTGAGGGCTATGTGAACGTTGCTGAACAATTGGGAGTCTCGACCAGACGAGGTACATTCCAGTGTCCCTGTTACTGCGCGCATGATTACTAATGAGACGACCACAGACTACTCTACTTACCATCCTTTCTGGGCCCGACAACAATCAAGAGCCGGCGTTGATGCTGGCGATTGGTACGACGATGGTTATGACGATTGAGATCACCTTTATCTGGATTATGACATTGTGATTGCCAGAGACTGTTGCAACTCCTAGCGATAACATGACTGACTGACTCGTGAGCATGCACAACGGAAGGTCGGAAGGTCAGAGCATATCGATTATGCTGCATCGTCTTGTCCTTTGGAGAATAAGGTATTGCCCATGAATGCTGAGCAGCTCTTCCAGCCTGGAGCTATGATGGAAGGGTGTTCTAATCGAAAGAAGACCATGCTAGCATCGGCAAACGTACCAGCAGGCTAATTTCGTATCAATATCTTAACATCGATTCCGTGGCATCGGCCAAGTTTTGGTTCACAGCGCCTTAAATGGGAAACGACGTGACCAAGTGAAGAAAGAAGAAAGAGAAAAAGCAGGAACCTCTCATCCTTCCCACATAAGCCGCTAGAGAGAAAAAAGGCACTCTATACAAGTCGTACCCAGACGGCCAAAGAACAAGCGAGAGTGGGTATCCCAAAGGCTAAAGCTAAAGCACAAAAACACCACACGCTCAATTGCGAACAAAACACCATGGCCACCAAAAAGAGAAGAAAAGCCACCCAGGAGCGTCTTCGCCAATCCAACCTCTCCAGACGCGTCCATCCGTGCTTATCCCAACATGCTACTCCTCCGACTAACCCTCTGACTTCTCGCCATTCCCACGCCCTCATCGTCACCATCCGCGACCGCAGACCCCGATGTCGCAACCGGCCTAGTAGACGGAACATGCGCCGAACTCTGTCTCTTATACACACCAGCCCTACTATCCGGTCGGACCTCCCCATCACCTCTCTCCCTCGCCCCGCCCCCACTCGAAGACCCAGGAAGAGCAGAATGCCTCCTCGAAGCCGACCTCACCCTCTCCGTAGATGTAGACCTGGCAGGAATGTGATCCCTAGGTGGACTCGACGAAACAAAATCGAAAACACCGAGACTATCTCTCTCCTTCGTTTTCTCGTCTTTTTCTGGGAAGGTAATGCCTTGTGATTTTCTTCGTTCCTTATTAGATTGGATCAATGTCGATATCGCCGCCGCGGCAGCGCTCTGAACAGGAACATCAACATTCTCCCTGGCCTCGACTCCATTCCCCGATATCGCTTTCAGTGGTGCAGAGAGACCGGTACTCTTCTTGCTCAACGGACTCGTTGGCTCACCGGCGGTGGGCAAGGATTTCCAGGCATCTTCATTCCTCGGTTCGGTCTTGACGAGGGATGCTGTCAAAATCTTTTCTTTAGCCGTAGCAGAGGGAACCATGATTCCCGGCACCGGTCGTCCTCTGGAATCTACAGCATCCACAAGTTGCGCACTTGGCCTTCTCATTTTACTGTTCAGACTGGGTTCCGCGTAATTGATACTGGTCCGCGCTCGCCTGCCGGCGCGACCTGCATTTGCGTCAGTCACAGCACCGAGCTCGCCAGGCGGCGGCGTATCGCGACCTGCTTGCGGGCGAGACGTGGATGGTTCCGTCGTTACTGGTGAGACAACATCGCAAGGGACTGCGGGCGTTTTTGGGTGGAGATTTATGGGTTGAATCTCTACAACTTCAGGCACGACTATCTTGGTTGCAGGAATGGAAATGATGGGTGGCTTTTCTGCAGTTGGTTTGATCGATTGTCGTGATCGAGGTCTCGGTGGGTCTTTTGGTCCGTGTTCTGACGCTTTCTTTGGATAGGGCTTCTCGTCTGATATCTTGCCTTTGATTGTTGATTTTTTGGGCGAGACCATCGGATCTGTGTTTACTGGCTTGGTTCCAAGGACCTTCCTATCCGGCGGGGCAAGGGGACTATATTCGCGTTTCGAGCGTGGTTTGCTGTCTTCCTTCACGGACTTCACTACGTCGGTTTTGACCGGATCTTCGATAGCCAAAGTTGCTCTTCGACTGAATAGAAACTCTTCCACGCCCTTGATTTCCCCCTTACCTTCGTCGTCGCGTGCACTTATTTTGCGCTTGGCCCCAGCTCTTATCAAAGGTGCCTCACTGCTTACTTTCGTGCCTGTTGAGCTATCGTCTTCGATTCGATCCGGCGGAGAGTGAAAAACAGTCATGCGTCGAATGTTGAGTTTGCCATGGCTGTCCCTTCTCTTTCTTCTCGTCTCTAGATTCACGCTTAACGTCGCTGGCAGCTCTTCAGGTTGTGTCTCGACTGCTGGTTCCAGTTCCGGTCCCGTTTCCAGTTCCCGGACAGGTTCGGGAGTAGGTATCGTAGGCTGCGCATCGAACTTGATCGGGTCCTCATCCTGGAAATGAGCGACTGGTGGAGAGCCCAACTCTGGCGACTCCGTGCTTTCTCCAAGTGCTAGAATTTCACCACGGCTGCTTTCAGTTAGTGCCGTGTCTGCTTTTCCACTCGTGAATTTCACATACTCCAGTGTCTTCCGCGGCCACGCCTTGTCTTCCAGAATGCCTGGTAATCTCCCATCTGACCCATCGCCCAATTCCACGTTTGCGCCCCTGCCCCATCCCACGGTTGGTTCCCTTCTATTGCCTTTCTCTTGTGGTTGCGGTTGTGTCAGCAAACCAAGGTTGGCGACCAGCTTCCCCAGTTCCTGTATTTTGGCCTCGAATTCATTCTTGACAGCAGTGACGGCATAACGATCAGGCCCTCGTTCGACACTGTTCCGCCATTGTAGTACTTCTTCTCGTAGATGTAGGTTTTCGGCAAGGAGACGTGATACTTCGGCTTCGAGACATCGTATGCGAACGGATTGTGTTGAGTTTGTTCTGCCGTCCCTTATTAGTCTTCCATCCTGTACGAAATAGTCTAGAAACATACTTTGCCAATTCCCGATTCTGTCTGAGAAATCTTCGTTTGACTATCCACAGTTAGTACATAACCGTCGCGCGTTTTGGTGGGTATGACATGCGAGCATCAACAGACTCGACCGGGACTGGCACCTCGTTCAGACGCGCCATCCGAGGCGAAAAGACTCGTGTGGTATATCGATGCTGAACAATGCGTGTGCGGAGTCTTTTTCGTGATGTTAGTGCTCAACGCGATCGATCGTGGCTTCTTGTTGTGTCAATTTGCATAATGGATCAATAAATTAACGGACTTACTTTGTTGTTGATGGCGGTTGCCCCGACGACACATGCCTATGACTCGCCTGGAGTCTCCGTCGACCTCCGCCCTGAAAACACTTTCTTTTTCTCAACACCATTAACTCTCACCTCACGATCTCGTTATATCCTGACTTGCCCGCCCAACATTTCTGTTCTATCGATAAGAATTGCGATTGGTATGATGCATGAGCAACGGGCGACGACAGCGCAGTCTTTTCAGCACGATCAGTTTCAAACCTTCTTCGCTTGTGTTATTCATTCAATAATGTTTTCTTTCTCATAGAAACTACGAGTCCACGATTCCGCATAGAGAATCAATCGCTGCATTCGAGTACTTCGCTCTCTTCTACCTATCTGTTGACTCCCACAAAGCCATCAACCAACCATCAAGGTTTGGTCCACCTGCTCGGCATCAAGGATTCTCATCACCTGCATTCATCATCGGACGAGATGCAGCCACCATACACGGCCAATTAGGGATGGATAGGTCGAGCTCATGAAAGCCTTTCACTTCCGGTTGACAAGACAGAAGATGCAATAAGCGGTCGCGTACGTCTAATCCCTGATTTTATCGTGATTTGAATTGCAATTCCATTTTCTCCTCACCTCGGCGTACACCAAGATGCGCAAGCTTCGGGCGTACTTGAAGACAGAGAATCCTGCGTTATCTGCTGTGCAAATAGGAAATTGTCGGAGTCGAAGAATGCGTTCAGAACTAGGTTGAGGACTGTGAATGCTAGTCCTATGCCAGTTGGGCTGGCGGGGCATTGGACGACTACGATTGATATGCTAGCAGAGAACTTTGCTAAGAAAATCTGGATGGGTTGTGATTGGTAGGACTTTGATCGCACTTTGATGGCAATATAAAAAGTGTTCATATTAGTGCTCCTTTAGCCAATGCTAAAGGAAGCAACGACAGTAATACTGGTAATTAAGGAGAAAGCGCTCTAAGTCTTCGTGTTTGGAGCATAGATAGACTACCTAGAATAACCTAGATGGCGGCCTCCGCTAGTCCTTCATGAGCCCGTGGACAAAATTACTTCGATCTGAATGACCACATGGCCGTCTGACAAACTCCTAGCGACTGATCACCATAAGTTCTGATATCGCTAGCATATTGCGAACCTGGACAGCTATTGAAAGATTATTTCAATATCGGACGCGTCCTGAGCAATGAACGCTGTGCATGTCATAAAGTCGAGATTGAATGATAGAGATATCCTCACGCGTCACCGATATCGGCCAGCGCGTCACCACGAAAACAACCCTCCCTCCCTCCCTCATACCTGCAATCACTCCCATAACCCTTTCCTAACCACCACCACCACCCAAAATGTCCCACTACAATCCCCCAACCTACACCTCCTCGCGGCCCCCACCCTCCCACATGCGCACGACCTCCTCATCTACCAACGCCTCCCCCGCCCTCCTCTCTCGCATCAACGAGAAAAAAGCCGAACTCGCGTCCCTCAAGGAATTACAAACACTCAGCAAATCACTGGCAGATCAGATGGAGCAATTGGAGGAGAAACTGGGGACGCTGAGTGATGGGACCGAGGCCGTGGCGGCGGTGTTGAGTAATTGGCATAACGTGCTTAGGGCGATTAGTATGGCTAGTTGTAAGTATTGTTTTGCGCTTTTCGGGGGTATGGACCTAATATGGGAAAGGTGAGAGAGTGTGGGGAGGGAACGTGTGGGAGCAGAGGGAAAGGAGGAAGTCGTATAAGAAGCTGGGCTAATTTGTGACTGTAGCTGCATTGCCAAAACCGAAAGAGGGAGAAGAAGAGGTCGAGACGCCGATGCCACAGACGCTGGTTAGGATACCGACGCATCAGGCTGGTCTGCTGGACCAAGGAGCTGGCGAGGTGCCTGGCGGTGGTGCTGGGCCGGAATGAGAGCATTGTCAGTACAAAGGGGAATCACAAAGAGATGGTCATAATAGTACGAAGATGGCCATGAGGAGTTTCTTCTCCCGCGAAGACGGGTCGTCTTATTACAGTCAGCAATACGACGCGGAACCAGTCGTGCGATTGAGCAAGATCGCGCGTTTTGGTGGCATCGATACCCAGGTCTGGGAGATGGTGTATCGATCAGCGTTTTGAGACAGCACCCCGTTCTGCGATAGGGCACTTGTCAGGACAGAATTGGTGGAAGAAGGGGAAGTACATGTGTTGCAGGACCAGTATGTCAGGAGATCATGAAGTAGCTGTGGATAGAGGTTGGGATGAAAGGAAGCAACTATATTCATTCTTGCTCCTTCAAATTGTCCAAGACATGATTTCGTCCTTCTACTTCCAGTAATAGGCTTCGCTACCCCAAGCTTTGACTTCCAACCTCATCACTTCCAAGGTAGCTAAAAATTCCCTAGAACGCCATCGCTGTGCCCATGCTATGCCATAGCCCATTTAACCATAACCATTTTCGAAACGCCAAAAGATGATTCACCAAAATTTAACTCTTCTTCTTAATCGTCGGCTGCTTCTCATACGCATTGGGACTCCTCTTCCTCACAGGACCCTTGCCCTTTCCCTTTCCCTTCCCACTCCCATCTCCTGGCCCACAATCACCCTCCCCATGATCATGATCATGCTTATGTCCTCGCCTCCCCCTCCGATCCTTCTTCCCACCCACCGGCCTTGCAGCCCCATCATCCCCTGAATCACTATCAGAACTGGAATCACTAGAGGAATCGTCGCCCGAAGACTCTTCAGCATTGTGAGGTGCGTGGTAGATACAGCAAACTACATTCTTTCTATTAGACGTGGTTTGAAAGAAGGATGGGAAGTGAGGTGTGGTGTAATGTACCTTTACTGCTTTTCTTGCCCATGTTTTCATTGTCTACGGTGTCGGCTGACCATTGTATATGCCGTTCTTGTGCAGCGTCGGCACGGAGGACGAGGGTTGGTGTTGTGAGGGGGGCTTGTTGGGTTGTCGTTGCGCCTCCTTGTGGTGTGGATGTGCGGGTTTGGGAGGCGCCGGCGCCTGGGTTTCGCTGCATTTTGGTGTGATGTTCTTGGTGGTGAAGGTCGTGGTTCTAGCTTGGTTCAGGAGAGTTGAAGATGGAGGGTGGTGTAGGATCGTGGAAACGGCGGGAATGTGTGAGTATTTGTGTTTGTGCCTCGGTGTACTATGTGACGTCGGTGTCTTTTGCACACCGCTTTGATTTGTTTGGCGGGGTTGAATACCAAGGTCGCTGTCAATGGAGTTTTCGAGGAAAGGTCTCGAAAGAAAATCATATGTGAAAAAGATTGAGGCAGTTACCCGACGTTGAAGAGCATCCGATTGTCTGGAGATCACTGCAGGGTTCACGTATTAAGCGGGCCATAAGGAAAGCACGAGTAGTCCCAATCATCCTCCCTCCATCTTCCAAACTGGGTCTCTTCTTTTTTCTGTTTCCAGAGTATAACTATGACCCAGAAGACTTAGAGAGAAGCAATCTGTCGTTGAAATCACGATTGAAAAGCTCGGAATCCTCGGCATTGCAACATAGGAAATAGCGAGCAGTATTGGAGGCTCATTATTAAGTTTGAGAAGCATCTCGAATACTTAGGTACGACACATTTGAATAGAATGTCCTTTTCTAAGCCAGACCCCACTGGCTTCATTGCTATGTGCTCATGCTTATTATGTATTCAGCCTTGTCCAATAGTTCCAAGCATTGTTATTACCTGGCTGCAACTGGAAACACATTGACAGGAGGACGAAAATGATAACGTACTCCATGAAACTAGAGCGAGGGGATGTGGATCGTGAGATTCATCCACACCCACGGCTATGTTTTGGCAAGACAGTCGAGGCTTGAATTAGTTGACACAGACTAACTGCGTGTATTGATCAGTGAGAGTAACGAGGCGAGGGGATTATCTTGTCACGACACCAAACGGAATGCTAGAATATCTCGGAATGAATGCGTACATTCCAGCATAATCACGCGAGCGGGGCTACTGGAAACTTAGCGTATTGAATCACACTGAGAGTCGACGCGTCTTACTCCTTGAACAACAATCTCCAGTGCTCGAGCATATCATTTACCTACAACGGCTACCGGAACTCCCCGTCGAATTACATTTGCCTTGACGGTAAGACACATTGTGGTAACACGTCCAGATTCGGTCAAACAAAGGGCAAAAGTAATCCGGAACTTCCCCCGGCAAACACAGTCATTCCCTGAATCTCTCACACCACATATTTACATGCAGATATTGGCTGAGCTCACGTCAGCTTTCGGCCCCAATCACAGCTGTCTTTTGTCTCTTGTCTTTCGTCTCCGATACAGGCCCTGCATTTCGCACACCTCCATTCGAAGGGATCTCAGTGAGAGCTGAGTTGAAGAAACTCGGCACCCACTTCTCGATTGCGCCCTAATTTTCTGCTCACGAACATCAAGAGCTCATTTTCTACGTTCGCTGTTACCTTGAGAGCGTGTCTGGGGTTTGCCCAAGCGGTGATCATGATCACTAATACAGTCGGACTCGGTGTAGGCCTGCATTTCGATAATGCTCCCAGCGAAGATCTAGCTAGTCATACTCCTACACTCCATGCAAATGGGGGCAGCGGCATCCTCACGCTCAACTACGGAAAAGCGCTGTTCGGCCCCAAGGTCACGCAAGGCTGACTGAGAAGACAGCCTCCTTTGTTCAGCTCCGTAAAGCGCACAACTCGGTGTCCAAGGCAGTGCATCAGCGCTACACCACGCCGACACTACAGCTCTCTTGGCCAATCTTTTCAAGGAAGCTGATTACGAGTTCTGGACCCTGAAAGCTTAATGGACCTCTGGCAGCGTATCAGATTCGCAGAAGAGTTGATAGTGTCAGCTACGCCTGGTATGATTCTGCAAGCATTATAGGCGATAATATGGCTTGGTAATGGGAGACAGTTGAACGGAAGCCTGGAGAAGCCTGGAGGAATCCTTTCCCTTTCACGAGTCACTCACCAAGCTGTTTTCAGTACTTATATTTTTATACTCCTCTTCTCTATGGAGCAAGGCTTCATCATCAGCATTTTTTATGATACATTTTCGTTTTCACTAGCTTGCAAAAAATCTATCATCATGGCTACCGATGGCGTCAATGTCTCTGCCTTCACCACTGCACTGGACCCGAAATTCTTCAAAGACACTCCATCGTTTCCTTTGGCTAGGAATTTCGCTATCCAGTCTGTCGATGCGTCCATGGTGGCAACCGCTGATGCTTCTTCAACACCAGCTGATGGTCTTCAAGCGTTCATAGCTACCCCAGAGCATCCTCCTTTTCCTACTACAGACCCAAACATCCTGGGAGTCCTTGGTGCTCTGAAAGGATCCTTTGTCGGCTCTGGATTCAACACCATTTTCCGCCCCAGCAATGCAGCCAATCGCGCCAAGTCCGCGGTTGATCCTGATTTGGTCACAGAGCCTAACCTAGAACCACTCAATGTTGCCCCAGGAATGATCGATGATAATATACTGGAGCTGAACCTGACCATCGAGTCTCTGGTTTTCACGCCAAGAGATCTCGGCAACATCCCTAATCGGGGAATCAACGCTCAGCAGGATGTGGTTCTTCAAGGTACAGCAAAATGATAGAACATCTGACTCCACCATTCAAAAGAAGTGGGTCGAATTTCCGTGGCTAATTTCTCACAAAGGGGTCCCTTATGTCCAAACGATTTGGGACGTGACAAATCCAAACACGGGCAAAGCGGATGATGTTCCCAGAGGCATCCACTTCGAGCCTGGAATCTTTTTGCATATTCCATCAACAACTGTTCCGCCTTCGGGCGCAACAATAGCACGAATGGCATCGATTCCACACGGCACTACCATTAACATATCCGGTCAAGACGCTTTTTCAAGCCCGGGTCCGCCACCGCTAGACGTTCCTTTCACGACTTTCCCCCCTTCGGTAGGACAAGGTGTTTTCCAGAACTTGAATGTGGATACTTTGGGAACTCCTCGATTTCCTCCAGATCTCACTCTCTTCAAGGAAAATGGAACCATCACTCAAGCTCTTGTTGACAATCCAGTAGAACTGCTTCGTGCTGTCAATGCACAGCTTCTCAATGAAGACGGGACCAGTCGGATTATCCATACCGACACGTTCATCATCGGAACCGATTCAGCTGACGGAAAACAATCCGGAGCCGCTTCCAGCATCCCCTTCCTCACTGGCAAGGACACCGGCACGCCCAATGCAAACGTGCCAGAAGTCAACGCCACCTTCTGGATCGAAACCGTCAACTACGACGTTGAGATTCCACCAATGAAACCTGGAGAGTCCAAAGAGCTTCCCGCCTTGAACCCATTGCCCGGTGCCAGCCTTCCCAAATTCAAGATCACCGCACCATCTGCTGGGTTTGAAGTTGGCGGTAAGGTCACAGTGCCCACGACTCAGATCCAGTATGCGCAGAATGTGATGCTGCAATTCGCGCCTGCGCCTGCTGCTCCCTTTAATTGGCCTCATGTTTCTGTGGCGAATTTGGTGCCGCTTGCCCCTGTACCGATTGATGCGCAATGGTCGCAGGATAACTTCCAGATTTCTTGATTTCGTCGCGAGCAATTTGGTACCAACGCACTTTTCTTGTTAACCGGGAGATACTGCCATGTAGTCTTATCATCAAAGGAATCTTGAGGCTGTGCTAGTTTTACGTGCTACTGCTGTGCTTTCCGTACTTTTCTTCCTGTGACTTCTGGTCGCGGAATCTTGGTTTGCGCAGAGATTTACCGCTAGATGGCGGGACTCGGGAAAACTTGTTGCGTGGACACGCTGCGGTAATCACGGCTACTATACTATTCTATATAATGGTCCTGGTGTACCTGCTTCATGCCTTGGATGTTCACATGCACCTTTGCGACGCTTGTCTGGATCCCGGAGAGGAGGGATGGGTGGGTGGGGCCAGGAACATGGAAGCGTTTGAGATACCGGTGATGAAGTATGATTTCAGATGGGATAAGACTGATGTTGACGCGCAGCCTCAGCACGCGATTGGATTGGGATGCTGTCATCAAGTTCTTGGGATGTAGTTGGTGACGAAATGCAGAGCAATTCCAATCTCCAGTTGATGACTCCTTGTTTTGACATATGGGCTGTTGTTGCGAATAACCGGACAAACATCAAAACACCTCTCCCCGGCCCACTCCGTCCAACTTTGGACGGAGTGGGCCGGGCGGAGGTGTGCGAGGATAGCAGAGTCCGTTCAATTTTCATTCTTTCGGACTACAGCTTTACGTCTCCTTTCTCTTGGCGCTTGGGCAACGCGATTACCTGATCTGTGAGAGCAAACTTATTGAAGTAAGTGAGCATGACGAGCGCTATTTTATACTCGGCGTCGCCAAAATACCAACATCTGACCTTTCAGCTATTCCATGGTCTTGCAAGCCAAGCCTACAGCTTCCATGCTTCCGTTGCGGAACCACATCGAGCAGCTCATACGATCAATAAATTCATCCACGTCCACTTGCCATTATTTACGAGGTCGGTTTCAATCCTAACAATGGGATAGAGTCCGTGCTTGCAAGCGAATACTGTGCCGTTTCCAGGGCCGCTTATCTCGAACGACTTAATCGAGTTTTCTATCAGTTCTAATCTTAAACCCAGCCATACTCCGCCCGCATCATTTCTCACGTAGCAGCGCAAGCGCGCAATGTAAATCGAGCCCGAGGATCCCCATTCACACAACTGGAGCTTGATTTCTAGCCCTGCGTTGGTCATTCGAAAAGGCGGATAGATCTCCTGCTCGAAGATTTGAACAGAATAGCCTAGGGTGAAGTCGGATGGAGACAGTGCGAGCGTCTTGCTACTCTGATGAACTAGGATGGACTGATCGGGCGACTTGTTGATGATCTCTTCCTGCAGTCTGCTAAAAGCACTCTGCAATCCTTCTCCATACAGAATAGGCATATTGACATTGAACAGACCCATGAGACTGTAAGCGATATCCTCTTCTCGCGTCGTTTTTCTGAGGGAGGCCCATGCCATTCGATCGGCCACCGAGACGAGCTCGACACGTTTCAATCCGGCAAGCACGCGGAAATCTACACCCGTGATCAAAGCGAGCCTTCGCATGAATGTTTCGTCAAGCCTGGGGAATTTCCATACCTCGTCTCGTAAGTATTGAGATCCTACCCATTCATGGTACCTGCGGCCAAGATACGACCAGTCCTGGGCGTAGAAATGGATAAGCGAGGGCGCAACGAGTTCCTGAAGTGTCCAGCCCCTTTGAAACCATCGGGAGTTGGACAAGGCATCCTGCAAAGCTACGACTTCCGGCGCAGCTCCCAGCATTTCAGACCACCGTCGATGAAGTCTTTGAGTTCGAAGGTGCAGGTGTTGAGAAGCCACATCTTGTGCGTGCGATTTCAAGTTCTTGGTCGGTATTGGAGGTCCCGATAGATAGCTCTGGCTTGCTGAAAGATGACTGCTCGCGAGGTAGAGGGACGTCCTAGGCCGTGAATGGGGATACAAGATGAGCCCTGCTCAACCTGGTGGGTACATTTGGTTGCAGGCTGAGTGTGATGATTAAACGCAGAAAGACGTGTGCAAGGGCGACTGAAGGTAAGAGCGCAGACACGCGCTTCTTTTAGTCGTTGGAGTTGGCATGAGAAATAAGAAAGAAGATTGGAGGGAGGAGAGAACTTGAAGACGGGCGCGAAGTCGAAAGAGTGGGGCACATCAAGGCAGGTCTTCAACCTATCAGATGAGTGCGCTAACTCTCAGTATGTCGATAAGCGCCTGTGTGTCGTATTCGTATTGAACCGGTCGGATGAAACTGGTTAAGAGCGCAAGACCCAGACTGCAGCGCGTAGCCATGCAGAGACGATTATTCGTGGATCTACAGCTTATACCCTCCAGCAGTCTTCGCCCTCTTCCCACCGGCCTCAACTTTATTACCCTCGACATCCTTCAATTCACCCTTCCTTCCAATGACAACGACACCTCCCTTCTTGAGATCAGTCATAACGTCCTTCCTCTCCTTTGTCCTTTTACTCTCCGTCTTACCCTTGCCCTTATCACCCTTCTCATTCGCACCGCCAGTGGCCTTCGCGTTACCATGCTCACCAGCCTTCCTAGCCCTCTCCTTTTCTCTTCTCCGTCTGCGCAATTTCTGTTCCCTCGTAAGCTCGTCTCGCTTGACGACCTGACCACCGCGAGTAACGACTTCGTCGTCTTCCTTTTCTTCGCCAGGTTTGTAGACTTCCTGCGGTGCGAGCTGGCCTGTTGTGCCGCCGACGTCGCCGCTTCCGATGCCTGATGGACGGGCATCTTCCATGCTGACGACGGGTGCGTCGGTTCGGATCTGGACATTGAGATCCAATGGTTTCGGTCGGTAGTGCAACGATGATAAAGAGTCGAGTTTCGAGCAAATCTCTTTCCATGAGTTTTCGATATCGCGGTGTTCAGCCTTGAGTTTCTCATCTCGGACTTCGACGAAATTGGGATCATTCTTGCGTAGATGCTCTTCTTCGTAAATTTCGGCGAGGCCCTGTTTTGACTTTGTGTCTTGAACTTCCATGTCCACTCGTCCACGGCGGGCGGTGTTGAGAATTTCATCGGGCCGCCTTCGCCTGATTTCGTCGAATTCTGACGACAGAATGCGTCGCTTAATCAATTGCTCAATCTCTTCACTGATCTCTTGCGTGATGACTGGTGTAGGCTTTCCTCCTCGTTCAAACTCGAGGTCTTCTTCAAGTAGTGAGTTCTGAGGGCGATCTGCAGCCCGGGCTTCACCACTCATTGTCCACGTCCTCTTCGCTACACTTTGCGCTTCGAGTTTTCGAATCTCTGCCAGTACCTCTGCTTGTCGCTTTTGATGTGCCGATCTTCTTGATTTTGGATCGCCATGATCCACACCCTCAACTTCAGCATCCGAAGGCTCTTCGTCTTCATTGTCTGAGAATAGTTCTCGATGTACAGCTGCCATAGTGCGTTCGATGTCTTCTTGAGGTTCTGCTTCCATAGCATTTGGATCTTTTGCAGGAAAATTGTGCGCCATTGGTCTGCCACGTCTTCCTGCTCTCTGTACACCCTTTTTGGGAGGAGGCGCAAAGAAGTCGCTGTACATTATGTTGTTCGCATTTGACTGGTCGTCAATGTCGTCCATATCCACGTCCATGTCAAACCCTTCCTCATCGTCGTCGCTGTCGCCTTCGGGTGCATTGAGATCGACATTGCCAAACGTTGGTCCATCTTCGTCGTCGGAATCCTCTTCTTCCTCGGCGAAAGGCTTCGATTTTGCTGAATTAGCAGCCGGCGCTACCAATGTCGTTGGATCCGCGCTCCAATCAATCTCTTCCTCGTCACTTGCAGCGCCGTCGTCAGGATCTCCTCGTGCATCTACATTTTCAAGAAAGTCCGATTGTCGGTTGAAATCGTCAATCGAAAAGAATCCATCGTTGAGCCCAAACTTGTCCGTGACGAATTCCTCAGCAGGTTGATCCCCTTTTTCTTCTTCAACTCTGTCCTCTTCATCTTCGAAGCCTGCCATAATATCCTCAGATCCCTCCTCATCCTCATCCTCATCCCCATCCTCATCTTTGCCCTGTTGATCTGTCTCCACGTCATTCAAATCTTGAACGAGATCTTCCTCTGAAGCCTCACCCCCGTCTATTGAATGATCATCCTCAGAGTGATATTCTTCTTCGGCATCCACATTACCATCATCACTCTCATCGTCAGAACCCTCCTCATCGCTCTCACCAAGCCCAAACTCATCGCCCTCCAATGTCGGTAAAGCAGTCTCAACCTCGTCCCTCGCAGCATCTACCACTCTTCGAACTTGCTGCCAGACCTGCTCAACCTTAAATCCATCCAGATGTACTTTCTTCACATTCAAAGGTCTCTTGACCTCCTCCTCGTCATCTTCCCCCCTCTTCCTCTTTTTCCGTGAGTCTTGGAGGCGCAGATTTTGAGCTTCGCTTATTGAGGTTGCTATCGGGTCGAGATAGTGTTTGGCAAGTTGTAACGCAGCGGATTGCAGCGAGAGCGAGGGTTGGAGGAAGGTTTGGGGTGCGTTTTGGAGGGTGGTGAGAAGGCTGTTCGGTGCGACGGAAGTGGACATTGTGGAGAAGGACGAGGCTGTCGGAGACAGCGTATGCGAGGAAGTCGAAATAGCAGGCGATGTCTGTATTCTCGCCATGCGGTGGTGTAATTGTGGTTGAAACTTGAAGCTTCGAGGTTTGCGGCAAAGAACTTTTTTTGTGGGCCTCTGGTGAGCGCGGAGTTTGCAACACCAAGGAATTTTGTATCGCCAATCTTTTGATTTTTGTTGATTGCAATTGTAGCTCTGCGATCATATGATTGATTGAGATATCTAAGCTCCGTCACATTACGTCCACAACGTCTAATTCGTACCTTCCAAGAAGATGAAGCTGTCGCCGGCCTCTGCTCGCCTTTCATACTTATATCATGCCCTGTCACCGCGTCTCTACATAGTCTCATAAAATTTGCCTGCAATCATTTTTGATGATGACAAGCATTGAATTATCCAAACAATTCGCTCTAGGCACGAGAATACACAATGAAGCTATCAAACCGGCAAGATATCCATCTCAAAAACCGCCAGCCGTCCACTTGCTCATGACACCAAGTTCAGAGATAAACGAAGGAGGTAAATGGCGTCGCTAGCACCAGAAGTATCGTCGCTAGTTTGCATCTACTCCGTAGCCAGGTGCGCTGGTCCGAAGATAAATCGATGGCGGGAGTCGTATGGCCTCGCCATCTCGCGTTGTCATCCCGGCCTGAAAGAGGAAGTAGAAAGATCTTACTTGCAAGATCAGACTTCAACCACACACCATCACGCCCATCTCACCGCTTTCACACAGATGCAGCGATGGAGGAGCTCGAGCATTCTTCTGGTTATCCCAATATACTGTCCATTTCGCTTCCTTCATCTCAACGTGGCCGTGTGATACCAAATACATAGCGATTCTTCCAATCAGAAAGACGAAGGCGCAAGAGTCATCTTCTTCACGGTCCCGTCCGCAGACGGAACCAGCAATGAAAAAAACTTGTAGCTTCTCTTTGATTGAGCGTGTCATCCTTAGTGCAGGGGCCATGCTAATCTTCTCTGTATCGTTTCAAATTGACCAAATGTTCCGAAGAACTGAAGAGGTGAATGGAGGGCGAGGAACGAGCTGGTTAAGTAGCCAGCGACTCTGGAGCTTGGACCAGTAGCATGTGACCTGAAACAGCTTGGATCAGCATCATGTGACTCGAGCAAATAACAGAGGATGTTGATTGGCTGAAGTCTGCTAAAAGTCTCGTGCGGTGTTTAGGCAGAAGTCTGGGCGGCGGGCTGTGTTCCGTCATTCCGCCCTTTGGGAGGATCGAAGCTTCAACACCAACCTCAACATCATATAACATTGATTCCTTAGGTACAGCTGCTTTTACTATTATTTCCTTTCTAATCACAGAGGTAGTATCATCTTTTTCAAGTGCTGGTCATCTAGGACTGTCGCGAGCAACTTTCGAGTTCGAAGAATGTTAAGTTCCATTCTGCTTGGTCCATCGATGTTAGCAGCATTGAACACGTGCAATACTATTTGTTTGACTATCCCCATTACAGTAAGAAAAGTTCCAGTTGCTTACTGACAAATTGTAGCCTTAGCCGATGCCTCCTGCGACAGGACGCGGTCTTACGGTCGATCTGAAAGAATTGGGGAATTTCCATCGTTTCTACCTATCAAAGAAAGACAACATAAGCATGTAATGTAATTCACGATGTTAATCTCAAAGTGCCAGAGGCCTTAGGCGCCAAACTAGGTAGGAATTCTCAAGCCAGCCGCTTCTGTGGCTGTTGCTTACGCCGATCCACTTGCAGCATCTTTGGCTTTGTAACGGTCATCCCCTTCTCTGGTCAGTCAAATTCTACACCCAGGGCCAATTATGAGTTGGAAACTCCGTTTAAAGAAAGCGGCGACAAGCCTATCGGGGACGAACAAAGAGCCGAGCATTTCAAACCCTAGCACGAGTGGGTCACCCGCCATTCCACCAAGACTCCCTTCTCGGCCGGCACCGAGACCTCCATCGAGCCGCGCACCGCCTGTCATCCGGTTTCTGAAACTGTTGTCGAAATGCATGCTAGAGGCCGCTGTTTGCTTGCCTGGTGGTGGCGAGACTATCCAGTGCCGATTTCATCTTGATGACGTTCTCGGCAACGACAACGGGAATTTCTCGATGACTGGAAAGAACTTCGCTCAGAGCGCTAAAAATGTTCGTTTGGTCGACTACAGCTTGTGGGCCGAGCTCGCCAGCATGGACGGACGGTGGCAATATGATGTCGTCGGCCTTGCGCTGACACTGCCGGTAACACGTGAGCAAAAGCTCGAGGTGAAAATTGTGGAATACACTGCGGCTTATAGTCCCAGTCTTACCAGTCCGAGCTCTCGACTCTGCGCTACAGTCCAGGAAGACGTTCGTAATTTGAGACTGATCTCGGGCTTTTTGCTCTCCGCAGATTGCCTACAGCAGGATGGAAGCTATGCATCGTCCTTCCTAGATCTTGATGGGTATATTGGTAATGCTGGGGGAAAGTTCGCACGCGGTGTTAACTTCACGGAGTCCTCCCAAGACATTCGCCTTGATGGTACCACTTTGAGTGGTCGGCTGAGTCCCAACCATGGAACTTTGCGAGAAAGTTCAATGGAGATTAGTCGAAATATTCGCTGCCTAAATGGTAGGCTCATCGCATTCAATGGCCATAGACCAGAGGACGATTACACGCCTATGCTTGTAGGATCAGCCGAGAACGTGGGTCGGCTAACAGGATCTGAGGTCAGACTCGTCAATGGCTCGATACTTTTGGCCTCCTACTTCACAGTTGATCGTGTTCGTTATGAATGTGCTTTCAAGTTGCGCAAGATCTTTGGAGTAGCTGATGGTCGATTGCGACCTTTTGGTCACAATTTCGCACCAGGTTTAGCCAAGAACCTTCGCCTATCCGGTAGTCTCCTGTCCATGGATATTGAACAGCCCTCTCAAGATTTCAGTAACAAGAACAAGTCCATCTCGTATGCAAATTGCGTTGTGGATCTTGAAGACTACGTGATTCTCGAAGGAGGCAGTCTCAAATTGTATGCACTGTTCTTCTCACAGTTTTGAAAACAGAGACTGACGTTATCAAGACGACACACATCAAATGGTTGCCTTGGTTGTGCTAGTTCCTTCAGGGCTGGCAAATGGTTCAGTCCGTGGAATGAGACCCACCGCACGCGCATTCATTCTCTTGACGGTCACATCGTGAAGGATGATTGTGGGGTTTGCCACCTAGTACGCCAACTTGTTCATGGAACTCATCAATCTTTTGAGGGCGTCGAAATGTTCCTTGAGACAAACACCAAAAGTGCTTACCTCGCCGAGACAGTGGAAGTTGAGATTAAGAAAGGGAGTTCCACAAGTCGTCACAAGCTGTTTCTCGATGAAGGTGAGTAGATTTTTGCACACGTCAAGAAACCGTGGCCGCTGATGTTATAGATCAACCATCCCATAGTGACGTCTTTGATTTGTTCCCGAAGCGAAAACTGTCGGAAAACTGGTTCAATCCTGCCAACCGTTGGTCTCTTGCTGCCTCTTGGATCGAAAACTGCATTCAAGATCACGAAAAGTGTTTCAGAAGTGAAGCCTTCCTCCCGACTCGATGCCTGGATGTCGGCATTCAGCCTGGAGATAGAATACGCATTGTCACCACCTCGAATATACCGGGACGATATGCTTGTCTCAGCTATTGTTGGGGAAAGGCCCAGCTGAACAAACTTACGTCAGAGACTATGGCACTATATGCAGAAGAAATTCCAAGATCGGACCTGCCTCAGATGTATACGGACGCTGTTAGTGTCTGTCAATATCTGGGCGTTCGGTATCTGTGGATTGATTCGCTTTGTATTCTTCAAGATTCAAAAGATGATTGGCTTCGGGAATCCACGAAGATGGCTGCCTACTATGGCCATTGTTACATCTGCATCGCCGCCACTAATCTGACAAGCCCGAATGCAAGTCTCGGGCTTGAGGATCGACCAACAGCTGCCACAGCCAATGGAAAGGATAGGCACGGAGCGCCATACACGCTGTTTGCTTATCCTAGCGACCGGTTGGATAACCTCCCACATTTCTCTCGGGCCGAGACTGCCACATTGGACAAACATTTCCCTCTCATGCGACGTGCCTGGGTGTTTCAGGAACGGCTACTTGCACCCAGAACCTTGCATTTCGCTGGATCAGAGATTCTGTTTGAGTGTGCAAGGGGCCTTTCTTGCGAATGTGGGCATGCAATGGACTCTTACTGGATGAGCATAGGAGATTCGGGACGCCGCATGAATATGGAAGGTATGGAAGACGGAGCGGTCATGAAGAGAAGAAATCCAGAAAGTCTCCGATGGAATCAATACGTGGTTGCTTACAGCTATCTCAACCTTACGTACGTCAGCGATCGTCTCCCTGCAGTCTCCGGTCTGGCCCGAGATTATACCGCCCGTCGACCAAATCGGGATCCTGGCCAGTACCTAGCGGGTCTATGGCGGAACAGCATTTACGGAGGTCTTGTTTGGTTCGTCGGCGCGCCGCTACTTAGGCACAGAGCAAAGAAAGTAATCCGTTTCCAGCACGAAGACGAAGACGAGGCAAAATTCTGGATAACTCAACAAGCGCGGCTGAAAGAATACATTGCGCCCTCGTGGTCGTGGGCAAGTGTTTTCGATACCATCAGCTACCGAGCGCCCGAGGACAACCGACCACTCTGCAAGGTCCTCAACGCATCAATCGCATTGACTGGCGACGATGAATTCGGAGCCGTCTCCAAGGGCTGCTTGCTGACAATCAAAGGACGTCTTGCCGAATCCTCGTGGACGGCCATCAGCGATGGCTCATCAAGCGTGCCCTATATGCTTACTTCGATGACTGGCAGTCAACAAATGGATCTCGACGACTCTCCAAGCATACGATTTCTACCCGACTACACAATCACCGCACCGGACAGGAATCAAATCCCACGCGCGGAGAAACTGTTCGTGTTGCCTGTTCTTTCCCAAAAGGTGTCTCTGGTTGGTTGGTCGTATGATGGCGATCATGTGAAGATGGACAAAGAGAAGGAGCGTGTTGGACGTATTCGAAATACCTTGTGCTTGGTTTTGAGAAAGAGAGATGGGGGATGTGAGAGTGGATTGCCGTGTTACGAGAGAATCGGTTTTACGGAATATGTCAATGTTGTTGGCGCTGTGGAGAATATTGACCCGAACGAGTATCGTGACGAGACGTTCATGCTTCTGTAACGGATAGGCGTGATCAAGTTGGTGATTAGAGCTGAAGAGGCTCTACAATTTGTGGTCATGGCCGTACATTATGTAGAGGACGGGTTTAAAATGAGCATTTGGGGTTCATGGCTGGCTATCAATAAATACGTTGAGTTGGAGCTAAGAGGCGCAGACAGCGAGAATGGACTGGAAACCGCGGGTCCGATGATGATCGCAGATAGGCCTTGCTGGCTCTTACGTCTTGAAGAGAGCAAGATGATCGCGATTGGAGCCGAAATAATTGTGGCCTGAGGATAACAGAAAGAAAAAGGTGACAAGTCATTGATTCTATTGATCGTAGGTTTTCTATATAGCCCCGCTAGACCAAAATCGGTTTAGCGCAGTCCCATGACAAAATGAGCGCTAGGTACAAACCAGAACCAGAACGTCCCGCTCAAAAACTCTTCATCACCAACAACATAAAAGTAAAAACATACAGCAGCGAGGATTCGCTGGTGGTCACCCACCCAACTACTAATTCGCCGATATCAAGCTTAACTATGATAGAGCGAACGGGGTATCGTGGTCTCTTGATTCTATGGCCGTATGTGCTTGGGTAGTGATTTTGTTTGAATATGAAGAGCCTGGAGATCTGGAAATAGGGGCGGGTTGATTTTGGATCGTTGAATTTGGGAGGCATATGTTGAAAGGAGCTCGGGTCTCGAGTTCTGATGATTCAGTGTGGCCAAAGAATCATCAATATTCAAAAGTGGATGAACAGTCTGCGATCACCAACAGTATCTCACGACAATTGTCTTTCATTCCACCCTTATCGGCCTATATCAACCCCAGGAATAAAGGCAGCCGCCTCCGCCTCTGTTTCTGCCTTTTCCCTCTGCGTCGTCCCTCTTGGAAAAATCGTACTCGGCGGCAGCTCGCCCTCAGTCCCAAAACCCATCGCCTCATAGGCCGCTCTATGTAACTCCAGCGTCTCTTCAAGTTCCCATTGCTCCTTTTTGAATTTGCCATTACGGGTCCTCATCCATCCAACGAGCGTATCAATCGACAATCCAGTGACAATAATCAATCCACCAATAGCAAGGATAATGACCAGTCCCAATACGGAGAAGTTGACATGTCCACCGGTACTGCGGAGTAACTGAGTCGAGCACTGTTGTTTCGATTCTGGAGTTGGGAAGGGATGGGTTTTCACGGGGCCAATGGAAGTATCCACGTTCTTTGGCGCTGTAGCCCATTCCACGGCCCATGCTTGCTCTTTGGCTAGCGAGGTGGAGAACCATAGGAAGACCTCTTTTTGCCATTGGTTGTTTGGAAGAGATTTCTGAATTGTGCCATAAGCACGGTCTTGAGCTATGACGAAAGTCAGTACGGTCGACAGTTCGAAGAGGTGGTGGCCCTCGCAGATTTTATTTGGACTTACCATTCAGTGCCGAAGCCTCTCTCCCTTTAACAGACATGTGTATCGATCGGTCATAGCCAGTCTCCATGAACCTCGCCGCAGTCGCCATTTGATGCAGGTTCAAACCCAATGTCAGTCCGGGAACTTGTAACAAGCTCCCAAGTTTGGAGCAGCCCGTCTCCCTGGGTCTATTTGGATCACAAATCTGGTATTGGTCGATACAGCCCATGAGACTCGTTAACGGGTTGCCATAGAAGGAATCGGTGCCGTTGAGCGGGTCGCTGGCCTTTATCCATGGATCGTAGCTTGGGGATAAGTATACCATGCTATTGTGAGCCAAATAGAATAGGGTTACGTCAGCATCCGTCCTGTTGAGTTCGGGGATTGGATCCCAGCCACCTAGTTTGTTGGTGGAGTATATGGTGCTGTTTCTCTTAGCTCAAGTCCTTATAAGGAGGTAGCAAAGATACCTCAAAGAATATCTGAATCCATCAAGCTGAGAACGCATGATGTAGGAAAAAGTCCAGTTTACGCCTAGATAAGGACCTGCATTGACATACAGAGTGTCGCCAACGACACTATCGTTGCGTATCTCTGCAAAAGGCGCTGCGATAATGGGTGCACAGGTTGCCATCCTTCGAAATAAAACCCGATTCTCAGGTCGCGCGTTGATTCCAAAATCCGTATGGGAATCAAGCAGCCCAGTGTCCATCGAAAAGGCCGCAGTATCACCCATCCTGCAAGTTCCCAAACCAAAAGGACACGACGCATTCTCGTTTGTGCTGAAACTCAAGCTTGGTCGAAAGTAGGTTTGACATGCCAATCTCGAGGTGTTATTCTGGTAGCACTGGTTGACGTACTGCGCTGCATCTTTCGTGTCGCCCAGCTGCTTGCCGATGAACTGATCATCTACTTCTTTTCCCTTGACGCTCTTCATAAGATAACCGCCACAGTTGGGACCGAAAACTAGAGTAGAGTTTCCAGAGGTTTTGGTGATTGAAGAGGTGAAGATACCGGCAACGCTGAACACGACCAGCGTGGTGAGAGCCAACAAAGCTAGAGGCAAGCATCGCATGATACTCTTCAAGGACCACTTCGTCGAGCTCGATTCGAATGGGAGTCTCACGAAAGCGTACGCCGCTCTTCCAGAACCCGTCCCGCTGTTCTTCAAAAGAACTTGCTTTTGATGGTGTTGCCAATCTCTCGTGGTCAAGGGATTTGTCGTCTTGACTTGATGAATCGCAAACGCCAGAATTTTCCAGAAAATGCCTCCCGCGAATGAGACATAAAGGGCCAGAGCAGCTGCGAGGATACCGGCCGTTTGCTGGGGTAGGGTTAGTGTTGCTCCTCGCCAGTATCCATGAGTCCAATTTATCCAAAAGCCTTCAAAAGTTTGGATCGTCGACATTGCGAGGGATGTGTTTGATTCAACGAGAGTTATTATCGATCAAGCAGGATGATCTGGGCTCATCTATGGAAATCAAGACATCGAAAAGGGGAAAGGATTATAGACTGCGCATTGGCATTGAGTGACAAGCTTCCATAAACACAGCCTGGCGCCGGGCTCGAGATGGAAGTCTTCCCACTCGACGGCGTGTCACCACCAATTACCAATTGGAAAATTGTTTATCGTGGCTTTGTAGGGCGCTGTGGCGGGCTCAAACAGGACCAATCTGGTCCGGCGTCGCTACACAACGGGGACTTTCTAGCCCCTGAATCAATGCGTGCGCGCAGTGAGGACCGCAGTGGATGCAGGAGGGATTTTTGCGAGAAAGTCAAGAAAGCCATGGTTTGTGTGATTGCTGGTGGAGGGTTTCGGTTTCTTGCTTGTGAGATGGAAGAGAGCAGCTGGAGAAGAGACATTCTAGATTTATTATAGCCGCGGGATTTGTGTCATTTCGCGCTCGGCTGTGGAGGTACCATCTATCCATGATCATGATGAACACACCATTCTTCCTCCAATCTTGCTTTCTCAGTATCAACCCTTTTCAACCCTTTTCAGCGATCACCACCAGTTCTGAGTTGTTCACGTTGTATCTATCACCTACTCATGGAGCGATCCAAACCTGGAAAAGAAAGTTAAGGGTCAGTGTGGACGCAATTTTGTCACATATTTTTCTTCATGTGCTTATTTCATGCATATCCAATCCGATTAACCAAAAACAGGTAGAAGAGGCCATAGCGCTTCAATTTTAAGTCACTTTTCAGAGTCACACACCAACTCGGAGTTCATCCTCCTTCCCGTCCTCTTCTTCCCGCGCAATCCAAAACCCCTCCATCTGCCCCTGAACCCTCCACCACTTCTCCACCAACACCCTCTCAATCCACACCTCATTCCCCTTATCCCAGAACTTATCATGCAACGTCGCCGCTCCCCCCTCAATATCCCGTAACCTTGGCCAATTGACATTCCACTTCCCGGGCTCAAACGATTTCCAAGGCATCCTCCCATCAGGCCTATGCGCATGATTCAGCAACGCCTGTTCCATCAGATTCGACTCGAAAGAATTAGGCGTGTTGAGGATGGAAACATAGTATTCGAACAAGGGAATTGAAGGTCGGAGAAGCATGAAACCGCCGTTCATGTGGAGACCCGTGGGAGGTGGGAAAGTATGTTCTGAGCCACCTGTATCACTGACACCAACGACGGAATAGCTACAAGGCGGCGATGTTTTGGAAAGTCGCAAATCGGACCAAGACCTCGATCCAGGTCTCGTTTCGAAAATCGTTTTGGCTTCCGGTTCATCCCAGATGGCGTCGAGAGGGCGCGTGAGAAGCATATCGGCGTCCAAGTAGAGAATCTGGTTATACTGCGTTTGCTCAAAGAGACGTAATTTGGTGAATTGATCGATAAATCGTTCTTCTCCGGGATTGACCCATTTCGTTTCTGGCTCTAGCAGATCCAACGTGACGATCGTGGCGCCCTCATCGGTGAGAATGGCCCGTTTTTCGGCGGAGACATAGGGTGTGACGAAGACGACGAAGGGGATTGAGAGATTGGTTTGCGTCTCTGGCTGATGCAGAAGTTGGTAGCTGAGGACGCGGACAGCCGTGAAGTAAAGGTCTTCCTGATCCGGATCGGTGATGCGCGTGGTGAGTAGAGTCGCGTAGGCCCGCTTTTCGATTTCAGGATCGGATTGATTGCGTGCTGGCGACGCGGGAGCAGGTACGCATGTGGTCAAGGATTGCGAGAGGAAAGAAGTTGCATTCTGAGCGTGGTAGGCGTAGAAGAAGCCGAAGAGAAGAATGGTGGTGAAGCTCGCGGCTATTAACGTGGCAGTCTGCTTGCGCCTCATTATCTCAACCCATAGCAGGTCAAAAGGGAAACAGAAGACTATCAGAACCCGGAAGGAAGACGGCTCATGTATTCAGAGGTTCTATCGTGGTTCTCCTATACTTCCCACAAGTGGTCAGGGCGTGTCAGCCTTCGGTAGACTGAGGGGCTACCGCCTAGTTCAGGGGCCTGAGCTGACTTCTAGCGGCTCGCTAAGAGAAAAGCGGCTCTTCAACCCCGCTCTTCCCAGGGTGTCCCCACGATTCATCATGCAAGCTCCCAGCCTAACTCCGATGCTCCTAAATTCAAATCTTCAGGCCCAATTCTGCAGCATATCCGCCTTCAACTGCTTCAAGAACTTGTGCAACTCCTGATACTTTTCAGTTGCCCCACCTCGGACATACATTCCACAAGATCCATCACTCGTCCTCCCCTCGCAACCACCTCGGACATACATTCCCCAAAACCCATCACTCGTCCTCTCCACACAACCACAAGTGACCCTCAAGCGTACAAAGTCTCTGGACTTGACGACTCTGAGCTTCTCCAGTAATGGGTACAGGCGAGACTCCAACAAATCCGGGCCATTCATCCTCACATCCAGCTCCAGGCTCCACAATCCTTGGTTCGAAGAGAAGTGATCGACGACATCTCGTAGTTCGGAAAGCCAGAAAGACCCACCAACTTTGACATGGAAGTTTCTGCCCTCCTTGAGCATCGCGAGTCTGCGGGGGTAGATGTCGTCATGGATCCGGAGACGATTGTATCTGAGAAGAGCGCTGTGAGCTTCGGCATAGATTTGGTTGTTGACGCGGAGGCTTCGCATGGAGGTCATGGCCTCGTCGTGTCGGGAGACACGTTTAGCGTGCTTGGCGTTAACCTTTTTAAGCCACATGTTTTGGGGGATGATATAGCTGTAGATTTGGTCTCTTGTTTCGAGGGCGAGGCGAAGGAAACCGGGCTTGAGAAGGTGACCGCTTGAGGGTGCAATTGTTGCCGTGTTTGTTGTGCGGATGGTAAGAACCTTGCTTATTTGTGCAAGCGCTGTCGTTGGGTCGCCTTTGACGGACGGAGTATTCTGGTGCGGTTCCATAACTTTGAAAGGTTGTTGACGTTGATTGTTGTTTGGAAGGTCGAGGGAGGTTTCAAATACTACGGGAAGGCGGACGGCGCCGAGAGATATTGGACTACCCCAGCACGGGACCACCTATAACAACCCATAACAGTGTTCGCATCGATGAACGAGCTGTTTATAGGTGCTGCCACTTCCTAGTCAGATGTAGTGCAGCGATGTCCAGTTGAAAGGTCTGACGAAAGTATCTAGTGATACGCTTGAGAACCCACCATTCGATTAATCCAGTGTCCCTCGAATCATAGCTGCGAACAGTCATGGCCGCTAGGGATGAGATCGATATTGCTGAGATCTTGATGTTTTTTCGGGAATAAAGAGATGCCAGAAGCGTCTCAACACCAAATCTACCCGAAGTCAATACTATGAGGAATGCTCCTAGCTACGTTAGTGGTCATCCCAGTGGGACTGATAAGCAGAGTGTGGCATATGTTCATAGTCTACTCTGCCTCTCTGGCGTTGCCCCCAGAAATTGCCACACTGGCTCTCGTTGGACAACCCGTCCTCTATAAGGCCAGTCGTTAGATCCCCAAAGCTTAGGTGGACGAGGTTCATCGCCGCCACTGTTAACGAGCATACTTTCCGACAGACGACGGCCTTCTAGCAACAATTACGGAAACGGCATCAACAATTCGAATGTGCTCCTTTGCAAAAGATCATGAAGCAGCACGAAGCTCCGTCCTTGCCTTCCTTGGAGTCGCCGCGATTTCCTCGCGTCAGGCTCGAGCACCAGTAAACCCTCCCTCTCATAATTCTGGCTCTCTTTCTGGGACAGCACGGTAAGTAGATTTTAAGATATCGTGTTTACGCGGATTTCTCTCCCGAACCACTTTCGGCAACCTCCAGAACCCAGATTCGAACGGCAACGAGATATCCTCAAGACTACAAAAGTCCTGCGCCTGCGGCCGCGTCTTCATTGCCATATGCGCTCTTGGATACAGCAGCAAAGCTTAGCATGTTGTATGCCTGAAGTCTGGATCGATGTTTTGAAAGCGACCGAGGTATTATGACTGAGCAACAGCAATGCACGAGGACGATATCCTTTAGGCTCCTCGACGCTATCTTGCGGCATCATGAATTGATAGAGAAGTTCGCATGGTGGACAAACCATTCGTGGTTCAAGTCGGGCAAGTCCGCGGTGAGGATGGCTGTCATTGTGCCTTGAAGGGAGCCAAGAGCCGACGTCAGTGGTTTACCAAAGTCTATATTCCGACATATCGCTCACACATCACTACCCAAAGCCCGAGCAAGAGGTGCGTCCAAGTGTAGTGGCGTCTTCATCTCCTGCGTATGCGACTAGCATCTTCAGTCTCCACTGTCCGCTCTCTTTTGAAACTTGATGCTTCCGTGGCATGGTGCGAAGGGGAATGTCACAGTAACGAGTTCGTAGGCTGGTATGAAGTATCGCGAGTTGGTATGGTACAAGTATCGTCTATCGAAAACTGCAACAGTCTTTTAGCAAGTCGTGGTTGTGGATGAAGACTGCAAGACGTACGTTGCTAGCTAGTAGTAGGTTATTCCTTGGAATCGTCTCCCATCAATCGCTAACAGCTCTGGTCTCCCTTTCGAGTGGATGAAGGTTCTCAAATACAAGCTGCAGTCAGTTGAAAGAATGGCAAAGATGGGCCATGTCTGTACATTGTATGTGAGGCCCCATGCCGCGGCTGCAGTTCAATCGACGAGTCGGGCGCTACCTACCTCCGCGAAGACTCCTCCCTTTCCGTCCTCAACCATCACCAACAACAACAACAACTGCCCTGGGACACCATATGCTGGACGGTTGTAGATCAACCGCCCCCGCTGACTGTCATGTTACCAACTGACTGTCATTCCTGTATCATAATAGGGACACATCTACCCCAAAGCTTTGCCTTCCCCACCTTGCTCAATCGACACACTGAGCGCTCAACTCGAACGGGATGTTCGTGACCTTCATTTCCTTGTCGGTTCTTGCTCTCGATTCATAGGCTGGATCTTTCCGACTCATTGTTGCGGCTCAAACACAGCTTTCATATTAATGCCATTCAAAGACACTCTCCAAGTTTGGTCAACGCCTGTGAAGCTATTAATGCCGTTTGACGTCTACAAATAGCCTATCTCAAATTTCCTCTCGCTTTCGAATCTCTTTGTAATAATATACAATTAACTCCCGATCATAAACAAACAAAATAGTCTTACCTATTCCTGGTACCATATCGCGTCGCAGTAACGCTCTCCCTTTCAGCATCATTAGGGATTGTCCATATTACCCTCGGGATCACTTTTTGCTTCACGGACCTCTTTATCCATTTCTCACCAACTCTTCGTTGAACTGAGCTCCTGACCCAGGTGTGCTAAATGGCAGATAACAATTCCAATTCGAACAATCCAGACCCAGACCAGGATGGACGAACTCTCGTTAGCTACAGTGTAGGTGGCCGTCCGCTGTATCTGCCGTATGAGCACCTGGGACAGAATGAAGCTCATGGTGGCACCTATCCTAGTGGAGTTCATGCTCCCAATCCTCAACACCAAATTGGCCAACCTCGAGAGTAACAACAGGGTCTTGATTCCCCACAGCAGGCTTGCCATCAAGTTTCCCAGACTGAAGCATATTCACCTCATTATGCACAGTGGGGGATGCAAGAATAGAGGGGATCAATACATCGACAGATAAAAAGTTACATATATCATACATACAAATTTTACAACAGGTATTTTACATCACCAAGCCGCAAGACAAATCCCATCACATCAGACCTGCCCAATCTCAAAACACCAAACACCATGCAAAACCAACAATCATGAGTATCATAAATCCATAAGGCCACCACATAAAACCACCAGATCCAGTCCGATCAAGTCCAGTCCGATCCAAAAAATGTCACAAAGAAAAATCAGCAGAGCCTAAGCCCAGCAACAACACACCACTCCCAGTTCCACATCGCCGCAACCCTAACATCATCAACATTCAACATACCAACTTGACTCCTCTCAAGTTGTTTCCAAACCCGATCTCTCAGTCCAATGGGCCATGAAGGCGTCGCCCAGAACCTCGCCCTCAGTCCCTTCGACTGTGCCTGCCTGACCAAATCTTGAACAGTACTTTTCTGGGATTGTGTCATGCCGCCGAAGGGAATGTTGCCGTGGATCGCGCGTGATATTGATGCGGAGGCGTAGAAGGAGTTTGTGGCGTTGTAGGGGCTATCTGGCCCTGCGAGGTCGATGAGGGGGGCGTCGGCGAAAATGGTGCCGTTGCTTGTGGAGATGAGATCGAGGCGGCGGGAGGCCTCGCCGGATGCCACGATTGTCAGAGGGGCTTGGATTACCTTGGAGCCGTCGTAGTGCGTGAGGTATCCGGCTTCGCGGAAGGGGGCCAATTGCGTCATGACAAGTGGGAAAAGCGTGTCCGCATTTTCCTTGAAGTCGAGGAGGAGTATCAAGGATTCTTGCGGGGCATGGTTGAAGACACCGATGAATGGTTCCGAAACGTTGACTTTCGGGTTTTGCTTGTTTTGCGAATCTAGGATGTTCATGATCGGGTTGAGGTACAAGGATTGGAGCGTTCGTGCCGGCTTCAAGGTTCGACGAGTGTGGCCGACTTGGAGGTCATTATTGATGAGCCAGATGTCAGCCTCTACACCAGTACAGCCAACGGACAATGCCCGGAATAGAGGTATGTCTCGATCATAATCGTTGTGTGAATGAATGGGCTTCGGTGAAATTCCAGTACTGAAATTTGGAAGCCATGAGGTCTGCATAGCACTGGCACCCTGCGGCTCTTTCCATTTCGCTAGTATTTGCTCGACGCCATTGTGTGGCATCGCTGGCGATAAGCGATGTAGTAATGCCATAACGAGTGAGATATATATGCTGAGGCATTGTTAGCAAAGGATTCACGAGCAAACGGGGACACCTAGGAAGGACCAACAGAAATGCTAAAGCTCCAACAAGGGAGAATACTGCCAGCCCGAAGACTCCTCTTGCGTACCATGCTCTTTTACGACCAACTTCGGCACTGCTGAACTGCCGTGAAGAGAAGTCCATGAAGCGTCTCCATCTTGATGTCCTAGGCGGTGGATTGCTGATTTCTGTTTCGGTGATGGTTGCTTTCCCTTTCTCCACATTTTCGAATTGCTTGGGCGAAATCGATGACCCTGACTTTTCAACATCTTCCGGGAACGACATGTTGGTGAGTTGGCTCTCGAAGCCCGGGGACTTTGTACAACTTGTAGTACACCGCTGTATCTGTATCGGAAATCCAACGAACGAGGAGCCAAATCAGATAGCGACTATTTAGCAATGAGGTGTGATGGGCAAGAGAGAGGAGCGCGAAACAGGGTTTATGAATGATAGAAACAGTAAAGATAATGCCTTGTTTGTTGAAGCTATGAAGTGCTTGGCGTGAACTGGAAAAGGGCGGAGCGAAGTAATTGGCCAAGGAAGCTGAGAAATGGTATCTGAAGAGACGGCTGATGCAGATACAAGGATACCATAATTAATGATATATCAATTGGCTACGACCCCAATATGTATAAATTGGCTTCATAGTATGTCCGCTCTGGTGGACAGCGCCGGGGCTAGACCGTGCAGAAACAAGCAATGCACGGGCGGCGTTTCCCGCCCAAAGTTTACTTGGCAATTCGAGACAAGGATTTCCGGGGCTGTCTCAAGAAGATGTCGCACCAGAATCTGGTCAACAATCAGAGCCTCATCCTGTGACAGCATCCTTTGGAGAGTTCAGAGCTCTCGCCACGAAGAAACGAAACGCAGACGTCCCGCAGACGTAGAGTTTGTCACAGCATGCTCTCCGATGCAGGCATGTTTCGAGCGGGCCAATACCGACCGAGCAGTGACAACCACAACGAGGGAGGGAGATGGTGCATCGGATGCATGAGGAAAAGCATGCCATCGGAAATGCCATCATCGTAGAGCTTCGGTCGGGGCAGAAGGGGGCGGCGACGGTGTGTCGATATTTGAAACTAAGATGCCACCATAGCTTCGCGAGCTCACAGTTTGCACGCCCAGCAGAGAAATGTCGCGATATGCAGCTCGCGTGGGAGGGTGGAGTGCAGAAGAGCGAAAAGAGGCGCTTTTGGGCATGCGTCTAGATGGCCGAAGTCGTTCTCGATGGCGCTTGACGCTGGTGGTTGCTAAATGGGAGTTATTGATGAGGTGATGCAGTCGGAGAAGCCTCAGGAACTGCCACTGGACCCCGGAGATCGAGCCCCTGGCCTCAGCACGTGGGCTCTTCGACCTCTCAGGAACAACAACTTCCTCAGTGCCATTGCACCATTGCAAACTATAATAACAAGGCCGACCGTTTGTTTCCATTCGGCCGGCCTGGTGCTGACACTGCTGAGCTCTACGACTTCGGTCCGAGTCCCAAACAACGAGCAGCTACGCAGCCTGCAAACACCCTTCGTTTCTTCGCCTTCATGCAGCATGTCACTCGGTTGGAAGAATCCATCCCGCGAATCAGCCGTAATTTTTCACCGCGCCAGACCCCCGACACGCCATTTTCTTTGAGAGGAATTGTTATTCTCTGCGATTGCGGTCTTCGTCCAGGCGAATCCCTGATGCGATGGCTGAAAACCAGAACGTTAGCCGCCATCTCGATATTGGAGCTAGAGATTTCGAGATCAAGCCTAGAAGTGACGATTGGGCATCGGCTAGGCCACCGTTGAAATCGAAGGTCACAGGCACAGAAACATTTGTCCCTCCCAAGGAGTTGCGGACAAGTGCACTTTAAATCCATGTAGTCGATTTCGGATCTCTGTTGGTCGTTGTTGTTGACGTGGTAGCCATGGAAAGAGCTGGGCGTCAGGAGCGATGTACTCTTTCCCTGGCGCAGTTACGAGGGTAAATCGGAAGGTCTAGATTTCGACTACTTCCTTGCCTGAAATACCCACTTTCAAGCTTCCCAGGCTCCTATCCGCTACGGCCATACCGTATAATGCTTGAGGGATCATGGCTATGGCTGAGTATTTTTTCCATGCGAACGATACTAGAGGCGCTCGATACCTTTCCCATAATTCTTGATGTACTGAAAATCAGATCATGATACGGTATTTGTTCTATGCTCATTCTCGTAATTTCTCAATCTCATCCCTGCTTAAATCTCCTTTCTCTCTCATTCCTCCAAACTATGCGTACAGTATATTCGTTTCGATGGTATTCGTTAATTACGAGAGAGAGCAAGTTCATACAACGGAATCACCAACGGCAAAGGAAAAAAAAGAAAAAAAGAAAGGAAGAAAGAGAAGATTCGCCTTGACAAACTTCAAAGCATTAACGACAATTCAAAACTACGCAACATCATTCAAACAGAATCATCCACTCCAAATGAGCCCAAGATAACCTTCTATTTCCAAGCCTACCCAAAACGCAATATCAACTAAATCCGCATCATACTTCACTAAAGGAGCAGACCGTGTACCCAGCTCTTCGAATGTTGGGCTGATAAAATCGCAGAAAGCCAGAGCTTTCTTTCTACTAAAGGAGAAACGAGGTGTCACCAAAGCAGAACGGAAGATAAAATAGATCAAATCAGTGTCTCGCGGTCGAAGCTAGTTCGACACGCTTCAGTTTCTCAGCTCGGTAGTGGCTTACTCCGCCGAGACTTGTTCAATAATACATTTCCTTGTACACAATCTCACACCAGACGCTCAAATGGCGGACAGAGACGACATATGCGTCTGAAAGGATGCCCATATCCTGTCGCTTCCGTACGCGTGCTCCTAAAACGCCGTTGCTCACCGACCCATGGCTGCGCTTCAATGCTATGTACAAGTGCCGTTCAATCGACGATATGAGGAAATATGAATAATGCAGCTTCTTACTGCGTAAATGGATATCGTGTCGTTCAATGTGCTTCAACTCTTTAAATGGTTGGTGTGCTCTGCTGTTCGTGGAGCTGGTAGATCTCATCACATGTGAGATTCTGGCGATAATGCCGCATGTTGCATTGCTGCTTTAGATCTCCTCTTGCCTGAGATGCTGTCGTCCCTCCCGTTGCATGCGATGAATGGTCGTCTTCATCGTTTCGTAGGTCAGCATGGTTGTCATGGCCGCCGGCACGGCGCGCACCATATTTGTGCCCATGCCGTTGTAAAATGCTCTCCAACCCTCCTCGACAAAGATGGTTTTCATCGTGCGAATCATGCCCCGATATTTGGGAAGATTGATCATGCCGTCCGACGATGAGCCTCCCGGCGCTGGTGAATGATGATGATGGCCCATGCCGCCACGAAATGATATTTCTCCATCCGAGTGGGAAGGCAAGGAACGTTGCTGTGTTTGAAGTCGAGTTCGTAGGACTTCGTGGGGGTATGTGGCTGATGTGGCAGCAATCTTGGAAAGAAATGTTGCCGACAAGATGCCTAGCCAATGGTTCTCCTCGTCCGACTTCGCTGTGTTCTCTCCCATGGCCAATCCTGTAAATCGTTGTTTGAAATATTCGTACAACGGGAATTGAATAGCCACGTGGGTCAGACCTAGGAGAGCAGGCGCAAGACCAGAGTAGAAGACTTTCACTCCCTCGGCGCGATACATGGAACGAGCAGCATCCAAAGTTCCCTTGTATCGCCATGGTGTCCGAGCCTCATGTGGTGCACTCTCTCCCACTTGTGACATCAGCCGGGTCTTGATCACCCAGATCGGGTTTGTTGCGAAGGTGGAGCAAGCTCCCGCGGTGACAGATGCCCAAATTCGAGCTACCCATTCATTTTCTTTTTTAAGATGTTAACTGGTTTGCTTTAGACACCTCAGCGATTCAACTTACCTAACCGCGCACCATAGTAACCTTTCGAGATATCGTAAACGGACATGTATACTGCCCAGGTAGGCAAATATCCCAACAGCATCGGTCCCAGGCCTCTGTACATGCCGCGCACACCGTCTTCGCTCCAAATTGTCCTGGCCGTACCCACCATTCCGCGGTACAACAGAGGGGATGCGACAGCATAGCTGGGGCCACGGCGAAACGAACCCTGCGCTTGCAACCTTGTTTTTATGACGTCGAGGGGACAAGTGACGATTCCTGAGGCTACCCCTCCCAATGCACCGCAGATGCTGTTGACCGTGGGTTCAGGCAGCTTTGTGCAGTATATGGCCAATCTCGAGACAGATTTTATAGGCGTGGGTAATTGCGGAACATAGTCGGAGTCCGGGATCGGTGTAGCAATTGATTTCTGTGAAATTGAAGACGGGTTGTTCGTCGTGTTCGCGTTGAGATCTTTGCCTTCACTGGACATGATAGACCCTCCTCCTTTGCTCAGTTCGGCTCGAGCATTCGAAGTGGGTAGTGGAATCTGGTGGAGGAGAGGCCTTCGATGTGCGCAGTGGAACCCCGCAGCACTTGTAAGCTGTAGCTTTAGCGATTGATGAGCTCCATTGGATGTTGAATGTGTAGGAGCAGGTGAGGAGAGTGTTGGAAACGTTGAGTTTTGCAGGTAAGTAGGTCAAAGGAGAGGCACGAGATGTGTTGGTGGGGAAGAAACTTGTTGGTGGAGGAGAACCTCCGAGCGGAAGCTCTCGCAATTCCCTGCAGGGACGAGTGTAATGATTGGGGGCAGAAAGGGGGGTGAGTGTTAAAATGCAGCTTTTCTAACGTCAGGTGGCTCGACCTATTTGAACCCGGATTGAGTCGAGCGCTGCTGACCAAGCAGCTGCATTTTAGTCAGTCCCCAGGCTGATTCTGCATTGTCTTCATCGTCCAATGCCGTCCCGTGTAATTCTCGTTAGCAACATTGCCAAGCCAAGCATTTCTCGAGGAAGCTATCGACGACGCCATACTGTTGAACCTACATCTGCACCCTCCCACACCTCCCTCCACAATGTCGCAGCCCTCTCTCGCCAACTTCGTCATCAAGCGCCCATGGCTCAAGACCTGGTTGATGCCAATCTCCAAATGGTACAACAATGCCGCGGGATACAGGTCGCTCGGTTTGAGGTAGGGACAGGACAGAGTAGTCAATTGCACCGTTGGCTCTCGCACACGACGTTCAGCATGGTGCTGACCAATTTCAGGGCCGATGATCTGATCCCCGAGGAGTCCGAGGTCGTTCTTTTGGCCATCAAACGTCTTCCACCAAAGGAAGCATACGACCGAGTCTTCCGCATGCGAAGAGCCTTCCAGGTTCGCCATTGAAGTTCCCCACGACTACGGCGCATTTCTGACATTGAACCAGTGCTCGTTAGCCCATCAATTGCTGCCCAAGGAAGAACACACAAAGCCAGAGGAGGTGCGGACTTCGCCACGACCATAGACACACTCTCACCGCTAACACTGCCCTAGGATGTCCCATATTTGAGCCCTCTTATCGAGGAGATCGAGAAGGAATTGGCCGAGCGTGAGGATTTGGACAACATGGTCATCGGCAAGAAGTGAAGTGCTCCACAAACGACAAATGGATAATGGCATCATCGTATGATACGGCACGAAATGTATAGGGTTATATACCAGTCTCATAACGGCACACTTCTCAACAGAGTGTGAGGCGCGATAGAGTGTAGTCATATGCAAGCATTTTTGGTTCTCTGTCGTTGCGTTCTTCGGTTGAGTTCACAAAACTTTGTCGATCTGGCAGACTCCCAATACAGAGGTCACGACTAGTTGAGTAGCCTAGAGACTCAACTCCCTTCTTCAAAACCAGCGACAGCTCCACAGTTCACGTGAGGATTGATATCGCCAGGTCTCTGTACATCGACGTTCCAAATCTGCTGAAAACATTATCAATCCTAATATTCAGATCAGACGAGGCTTCCCCGACATATGACAAACCCTTCCAGAAGTGCAGACGAGAGCTTAATCGACAGTTCTTGGAAAGCCCAGCCGGCAAAGTCCCAACGACAAAACATCCATTGCAGGAAACTAATAAAACCACAATCTCAAATCCCATCCTCACACATTAGCATCCCAGGAAACTCACCACCTCTCCAACCCAACCCTCTCATCCGCCAATCAAACAAGGCAGCTACCGTCAAGGCCAGCACGAAGAATCGAGAATCCCCCAAGAGAATCGTGGTCACTGAGTCCTCACAGGTCTCGCACTGGTATCTAGCTGTCAATGATCCAGCATATACCCAAACATTCACAGTTTCCAGTTCAATTCCAAGTCATACCTACCCCTTCTTTCCCTGCGCCACGATCATTCTCTGGGCGAGAAAATCGAGGTCTTTTGGATTCTAGTCACTTTCTACAGCGGAAAAAGAGGCATGCTTAATGGATTTGGTTCGGAGACTTGAGATGGGCAAACAGATTTTGGAATAGTCAGGTTCTTGTACTTGAGTTCTGGATCCAACGGTCCTGTTTCGAAGGTAGTCTTGGCTCTGGTTTCGCGATTGTGATGAATTGCTCTGGAAGTCGCGTGATGGTGTGGTATGGTGTGGTCAGAGTGAAATCACATCGAATTCTCATGTCTCTTTAGTACTGGGTTTTCTCTAATCCCGTTCGTCGTATTTATCCAGCCATTACCCTTATTCATAATTTTTCCCTCCGCGTATCGATTTTTCCCCGTAAGAGGCTCATCCACTCCCAAACTCCAGTGCTTAATTAGTAGCTTACCGTTGTCTCAACCACATCATTTCCTGTCTCGGACAATATGCATCCCGTCTCCGGCATACCAACTCATTCCTAGAGAGAAAAAAACGAATCCACAGTTTTCCATCATCATCATCATCATCATCATCAATCTCATCGAGGCCACGGCTCCTCACATTCGGCCGAAAAGCTTGAGGGTGGTGGATAACCCTTCATCCGAAAAACCTATCGCGTGAATTCCCCGTCATTTGCCCCTTTCCTACCTAATTTACCTTTCTAATTTACCTATCATACTTAATCCTAAATTTCAGTCCTGTGTTCTTGCTCCGCTTCCTGGGGTTATACCGTGCACCATGCCATCCTTCCCTACCACAAACCAACACAAAACCACCACCACAAACCCCACCACAACCCCAATCCAAAAACCATTCCTCCACCACCCAAAACCCCCCCATCCCCTCCTCAATCCTCTACTCCGCACAACCTCTCCGCACAACCTCTCCCCTTCCCCCCCCCCCAAAAAAAAGAAAAAGTAAAAGAAAAGGACTAAACAGGGGTCCCTCCCAATCCAGAACCACCCCATCCCCAAATATCTAAAAAAAGGACGAAAAAGCGAAACTAACACATTACAAGACGCAATATATATACCACAGTAGTAGTGATATGCAGGGCCATCGTTTCGAGTGTCTGTAGTGCAGCCGGTAAGGGGCGGACGGGAAAGGGAGGGGATGGTGGTCGAGGTAAAAGCTCGATGGCAGCCATGTCGGGTTTGAGATTTTGCGATTTCGAGTTTCGGGGGTTTGATGTGAGTTTTGACGGTCGGGGTAGGGAAGGTCGGATTGAGTTGAATTCAAAGGGATGTGGAAGGTGGGAAGAGATGACCTAAACGAGGATGGATGGACCAGGGTTGGGAGAAAGAGGGAGGAAGAATCGATGAATGAAGGTGCAAAAGACGAGGAGAGATGTAAGAAAGGAGTGATACCGGTAAGTTTTGATGAAAAAAGACATTATATACTAACGCAACGAGGTATATGTAGGTCGTCCTCGATCCAAGGGTATATCCAAAGAGAAGAAATATGCCAAAGACCTCGACCCGGACATTTCTAGAATCCGCTCTTGCCGAGCAGCCAACGCATCGCAAACGATACTTTACACATGAACCTCCCAGGCCGTGAACGTCGTCGAGACCATCCACCCACCCGTCCATCAACATATGCACATGGGAATCGAAGCGACATGCATCTCGTCCGTCCACCTCAATTTCCGACTGCGAAAAGAGAAAAGGGTATCCTTCAAAACTCCAAAGCCACCCCGGAAAGAACAGAATCTAATGCTGTCTCCATTTCTGACTCGCAATGTGGAAGAGCTCGTCAACGTACGTCGGCTGCTCGTTAGCACCGACACCGGCCTCGGTCTTCAACCCCATCTCCTGCAGCTCCATGGTCGATTCCTGCTTCGAAACAACGACAGTGGTATCGCTGGACACCATGATACCACCAAAGGGTTGCGCTGTGCCCGGCGGTTGAGTTTCTTCCGTCAGAGCCTTGTCGGATGCAAAGTCGGGTTTGATGGTCGATGATCCACGCGTTGACGTTGAGTCCGAGGACTTGGTGAACGGCCATTGCAAGCGCTTCGGCCGCGTCGTCGTCGATTCTGGTAATGATGAGGCGGTAGACTCGCGTTGGTAGTTCGGGGGTGAATAGTCGGCTGTTTGGAGACCTTTGGCGTTCAATATGGAGCCGAACTCGCGGTGGATCTTGCGGGTGAGGATGGCGTGGTCAGGCGAGCCCTTGTAGACTCTTTGGAAGCATTTGAAGAAAGAGAGGGGAACATATGTGAGCTTGTTTTTGCTCTTGAGTGAGGAGGCGTGCACATCTGGGATGATACAGAAGGCGTACATAACGATGGGCGTTCCGTTGTTGTTGCCATGGAGGCGGACGGGTTTGGAGGAAAATATCGCTTGGCCGAAGAAGGGTTCTGGGACGCCAATGGTAAGAGCTGTGACTTGGTCTAAGAGAAGTTCGAGGAATTCTTTGTCGTCTTGGAGTGAGCATTCGGATGCTTTGTTGTTGAGCCATGACAGGCACTGGTTTGCGGAGAGTCCGTCAAGGCGATCGAGAACCTTTTGCTGCCACAGTTGCAATGGCTCTTGGGTAAGTTCCACTTGTGGTAGCTGGAAAGGATGTTCCTGTGCCACAAGGACTTCCCAGCTACTATTCGCCTTGTTGACAGCTGCTCGCATGGCGTAACATGCCAAGTACGTGCAGTATCCCGGTTCTTCTAGTGGTAGAACATTTTGCTTACTATACGCTTGCAAGCTGGAGATCGTGCTCAGCATTTCATGATGCGGAACCTGCATACTTCTTGCAATGATGTCTCCAACATGAATTGGCTGAGCGAATCGATAACCAGCGGTCATCAACTTCAGTGCTGCTGCTTTGTCGACAGTGCGCACCAGGAAAAGAAGCTGTCCACTGCCAAACATGGTGGGAATTGCGATGCCGGGTTCAACGTCCTGAGGAAAGCCTCCTCTCGATGGAAGTCGCAAATTCTTCTTGACTTGGAACTCAGGAGTCAGACTGCCAGTCATCATGATACCGTTGTACAGTACGCCAAGTTCCTGGAGCGAGGTGTCCATGTGACTGGCCAGCTCGGATGCAGCAACGCAGAAATGTTCTCGAAAGATGATGGAATAATCTTCATTGCTGGTGAAGTCATCCGAGAAGATAGTCCCTGTGCTAGGCGTCATTGGCCGAGTTGGGTCCTTACTGGTGGCACCAATAGTCCGCAAATGACTGCGCATGCCGGGAATCAGATCAGCAACACCTGGCCAGTTGAAGGTGACGCGGAATAGCCATTGAAAAACTGGATGCGCGGTGTTGAACTCATCGTTGAAAGAGCGCTGATTGTATTGCTTCGTGACCTTTTGTGCGGGCAAGATTCCCTCTTGTGTGACCAAGAGCTTCCCGTCAGGATCGAATGTAACAGAAGCAAGCATGACGTGCTGGGCGCGATCGGCAAGTTGCTTCCTGCGGCGTTGATTGAGTATGCCAAACGCAAAACATACGATGCATGCCAACAGGCTCTGCTACGTGTTAGTCCAATACTGAATATCGACCGGGATTCGAACTCACCAATACGATCGCGACGATCAAGTTGGTGTCTCTCGACATGCGTGCTTGATTGGGTCGAATATTTCCAAGCCTGTATCTTGTGCCAACAGATGCAGTCCAATGCATACCCGATACAGCACCGGCCAGTAAACAGGCACACGCCATTCGGCGCGGAAAACTGTTGATCCATTTCCCTTTGAAGTAGAAGAACAGTGCCAGAGCGATGCAGCAAGCGGATACTGCGATCAAACCAGCGCCCACGACATATTGGGGAGGGTTGTCGAGGCTGTAGTTGTTGATACCGAAGTTTCCCACGTAATGCATGCCAGTGATGGCTAGACCAGCGACGGTTCCTGCAAACCCGAGGGAAGGCCAGAAGAATGGTTGTCCAGGTTGTCGGAATTCGACTGTTGTGAAGCCCAGGAAGAGGAAGACGATTGGGAGGAAGACTGAGAGGGCGGTAAAACCGGGGTTGTAATATAGTTGCAGCTCTCTCTGTCCATCAGCGAGCACGATGGCTCGATTACCCACAAAATGCATACACCATATGGCAACCAAGCCAAAAGAAACTGCAATCGCCAGTTGTTGAATCCTGTAAGCAGTTAGACAAGTTAAGAGCAGTTCTCAGCGCGAGCCATACCATGTGGTCCACCCTTTGCCTTCTCTTTTTCTGTGGAGTAATTCAACCGTCGTTATTGATCCAACCAAGCTAACAAAATACGAGGCGATAATGACTCCTGATTGGAAGTGAAACGGCACCTCCATACCTTTCGTGTAGCCATACCAGTTATCCGAAGGAGCCGTCTTTGATGCCATGTTTGATATGCACCAGTTTCAATGAAGCTGCAGGGACCGTGAATTTCGTTTCAATTTCCAAGTTCGTCCAGAAACTGCGTTTATATCGTGCTCGATTAGAGATTCGAAAAATTCAGCCCTGGCGTGCCAAAAAAAAGTCGCAGACTTCTGGTTTCGGCCTTTATCCTTCAAGAATTTCCTCAAAATCCGAGAGTCGTGTGATGTTCCTTCACCCCACCTCCAAATCCTTATTCAACCTTTTGCATGCTCCAGTGACCCGGAATCCAGAATCGATGTTGAACGGCAATTGTGGGTGATTTGCGGATCGCGGCGGCGATTTATTCTCCCACCGAAGCCAGCCGGTCGTCGCGGTCGATGGGCCAATTCGTGTGTCGTCTGCGCGGCGAGAGAAGAGGAAATGTCGGTTTGACAGGTGCTCCTGGAGAGACAGGGGATAGCGCAGAGGTCTTTGGTGTTCCGAAGTGTTGTCTTATGGTGGTGTTACGTCCTGGTACTGTGCAACTCGAGCTGGTGACCTGCCCCTGTGACTCCAACGTTCCGATATATATGACCAGCGATAAACGTGAAGATGCGAAGTCGATCCGAAGCAGAGCGGAAGGAGTTGACGAAGGTAAGTACGAGAGACTGGACAAAAGGGCCTTACCCGGCAGCCCCAAGATGGCGGTGGACTACCAGCGCGCCACCATAAGTTCCCGCAGGATGCACGATATCGAGGTACTCGGTCAGCCAGGTCAAGACCAAGGCCAGCTATGGACAGGGACGGATCAGAGCAGTGGCTCGCCCGCCAATGGACAGGACTCATCAGGACAATCTTTGGGTGACGTGTGGACGAGAAGATGTGACGAACCAATTGAAGGCAAGCGTGAGCCAAAGTTGCAGCCACGGGGATGCAGGAGCAGAGTCCATGCCGCTTCGGGCGTGCTTTGACCTTTCCAGGTTGAATCATAATCATACCAACGGCTTGGAGAGATGTTTGGTGGATGCCGAAGGGAAACAACGTTCGATCCGGCCTGCCGAAGTTGCTTTTTGGTTGCCAAATCATCTTGTGTACGGAGGTAGATGTCTGAGAGATGCGATAGCGATGGATGCTGGCAATCCTGTGTGGCAGACTGCTGAGGCCGACGCCGACGCCGACACAGCTCCGGACTCATCCTGCTGGCGTCGAATATGGCGTCGAATCCGTCGGCGTGAGTCGTAAGCAGCGAGCGATTGAGGTTTGGTCATTCTCGCCAAATTGTCCTCATCCTTGCCTCCCATCTCTCAGGTTGCGGCAGGGCTTGGGCCGCCTCTGCACGGTAGCTCTCAGGGGCTGGCGCTTTCTTACGGCTTGCCTTGTCCCCCATATTCTGGGGCGAATCGAGCTCATCTTCGGAGACATTTTTCCTCTTCCGATCAAGTTGAAGTTGCTTTTGCCCGCGAGATCAATCTCAGTCGATCGCTGGATGCGAGACAAGCTCACGATATCTGCCATCCTCCGCTGATCCTACTGATACCTCTCCAATGCACAGTCCATGTCCATTGTCCCGTGATATCTGAGAGGCAAATATCGATTGTCCCGTGATTTCTTGGAGGCAACTACCTACCTCTACTGGTACAAAGAAACACCAGACTGTTTCCGCCGTCGAGAAGCATCTACAAACACCCTGACCGACCCTGACCCTGACTCTCGTAGCGGAACAAACGTGGGCAGAGCGCTCAACCAAGGTTCAGAAACACAGCAGCAGACGTCAGACTGCTATTAGTACCGAAGACTCTGGCTTCCATCTCGCCGTAGATTCCAGACAACAGTCGAGATGCCATCGCAATGACAGATCAAGTTCAGATTTGCATGTCCGTAGAATTCGTCGTACCTGGCCTACGCAAAGATCAGCCACCATCTCCACACTCGTAAAATATGCCCTTCCAATTCCTGCTAGGTGGTACATCTCATCTCGGGCGTCAACGCCCATCAAAATCCCATCGCATTTCCACCGCCGGGCCATAAATCTCCGTCCACACCGCTGATCAACAGATGGATCGCAAATCCCTTCCACCGCTCCAGAAACAAATCTTGTCAAGACTTCCCTCCCAGAAAAAGAAACCGTCAGGAAGAGCAAGACTGCCATCTCGCATATCCAAATCCAAATCCAAATCCATCGCGAGCTAAAGAGTAATGCAACATCCCCCAACCAGAAACCCGGATCCATCCTCCCCATCCATGCAAAGGCTCGATCGTTCGGAAAGGAGGGGGGTGGGTGGAGATCCGTGCCCGCCCTGAATGATCTACCGGCTCGTTCGCTCGCTAAAAAGATCCAACCTTACCGGACTCCCCTCCTAACCTAGCCCTAGCCGCCCACTCACCCACGCCACCAATCTGTACAGCCGTGCACGCGAGTCAGAAGAACTCATAACCGCGAGCGGCACTACCGCAAAGAAGGATATTCTTCGCACATCGAGAAGTTCGAGAACGGTGTGTAGACACTGGAATGAGAACAGCTATACGTGATTCATCCTTTTAGCTATCGACCGTTGAGTTACCCATGTCCTGAGATCGGATTCATGGAAGCCTATGAGGTTTTCCTTGTGATTGTACGCCACGCATCTATTCTAGGCTGACTGGACCCTATGCATCGAGACCGCATGCATACCTAGTGTCTCTCTCGTCAATTCAATACTTCTCCGTCACGCATAGTCGGGTGTCCATCTTCATTTCCAACATCTATATCTGGTAATTGTCCTTTCGATAAGCATACATATCATGCGTGTTCATAATACTCTGAAAAAAGAAAGAAAGAAAGAAAGAAACGACCTCCCCTCCCTCCCCGCTCAGGTGACCTATACAATACATAAAGAAAGGCTTAAAAATCACATCTCACACCACCTGCAGCCCCGAAACGCCGTGATCCAGCGCCTCCCTCACAAAAACCCACTACATCCAAACCCCCCAAACAAACAACGATCCCCCACTATCCTTCCCCGAAACCCCAAAACTTCAAAACCCATCTCCATCCCACAAAAAAAAAAATAGCAGCACAAATACCAACACCAACAATACCACAAATAGTACACCCAGTACACAAAGTCCAGATCCACTCGAGGATCCAAAAAACCCATCAGCCCTCCACCCACCAGACCGAAGAACAGAGAATAAAGAATAAAGGACACCTTCCCTTTCTCACTCCCCGCGCATGTCTCTTGTTGATTTGTAGGAGGTATCATGACCGTAGAGCTCACTCTAACACTACCATCATCTCACTCGCCTCCATGTATTTTACACATCAGAAAAAAGGTTTCGGACTTCTTATGCACAGCTCTTGTGGTAAAGTCACGACTCACGAGAGAAGAGGAAGAAGAAGGAAAACTGTAAGCACTCTTCAAACGGAGCCACAAAACATCGTGTGCGGTCTGGCGAGGCCCTGGAACGACTCACGCAGCTAGATTAGAAGTCAGAGCTAACATGATCGACATTCTGCGAAGAGGTCTTCATCTTCATCATCTTCTTCTCCCGCAGCAGCTGTACAATCCTGCAGGAGTATATCCATCTCATCTTCCTCGCCAGGCTTGCCCATCTTATCATGCAGCAGCATTGAATCCTCTTCGTCTCCTTCAGCGACCCTCCCCATGTACTTTGTTTCCTCAGATAGAAATTCATAGTCAAAGTCTTCGTAGTCCATCATACCCTCCTCATCGTCCTCGTCGAACAGGATGTTATTGGAGTTCCGCAGGTCCACGTCGGTTTTGATTTCAAGGATCAATTCCTCATCGTTCTCTGCAGCCTCTCCCAATTCCTCGAGTCCCTGCGTTAGATTCTTCAGTCGGCCGGCGGCACCAGGACGATGCAGCCTATTTTGCATGACTTGCCACAACATCACCGACATAAGCTCGAATCGCGTCTTCGGAGCTATCTCTTCTTGTCCGCTGATCGACATCTCCTCGTCTACCTCACCATCAGCGTCGTCGTCAATGCCGTAGTATAGCAACGTCTGCAGTTTAGTCTTCAAGGTTGGCGACTTCGCAGTGGTATAGATGGAGTGAGAAAGAGCGTGAGCGACAGTTGGGAGAAGTGGTGCACGGGTCGACATCTCCTGTGCGCATCTGAGCCTTGGTCGACGTCTCAAGACTCATAGATATACATACCTGTAGATACCCGGGAGTCCACAGACCAGGAGATATGGCGCTCAGTCGTGACACGATATTGTTGCTCCGGACACAAAGTCCCTGTCGCAGTCGCCATGGGTTCTCTTCAATGCTCAATCGTAGCACAGCATCGATCAAGGAGGTGATGCAATCGGGTGGTATCACTAGCGACTCTACTTTGTCACTTGCGTTGCTGACACTAGCTGAGCGTTTCCTCGGTCTCTTAACCTTCTCAGTGGTTGGTGCAAGTTGAGTCGTGTCTGACTGTGTCCCTACATGGGACGAAGTTGAGTCAGCAGGAACATCAAGCATATCGCTTTCATCCTCTATAGTATTTTGAATGCCCTTCAGTGAAAGCTCATCGGCCTCGTCGCCATGGCTTGTCTGCGTGCTGAAGAGTGACTCGTAGCCAGAATCAGTTAGAGAGTCTTGTAACATGACATCTTCGCTTATGGCCATCGTAAGCATTGGTTCAAACGATATGCCGAATTGAGGCAGATCTGTCTTTCCCACCCAACAATCATCGTCCTGGTAGGTCTCCCTTTGCGTCCGTTGCTTCTTCTTCTTCTTCTTTCTGGTGTTCCTTCCGATGTCCAGCTCCAACCGTACCACATTCAATCCCAAGACTCTGAAGCTGGCAGGCGGTGCGACGTCCGTGGCTGGGATAGTGTAACAAAGGCGGTGTACAGTATCATTGGATTGTTCTCGTGTATGTGCATCGTACGACAGGGCAATTGCCATTGTTCCGTTGCTATAGCATTCTGTCGGGTCCTCTGCTGAGGTGCCTGGCGACGCCTTTAGGCCTAGTTGTCGCCATAACTATGAGGGTTAGCCAAGAATGAGCAACGGAAAGGATTGCATGCCTTTGCTTTGCAGATGATGCTGGCTAGACGCTGTAGATGTGCTGGGCCGAGGGGCCTCCCTTCTGCCAATATTTTGACCTGAACTTGCAAACCGCAACCTCGTCGCACCCAGCTGCGCTCGAGTGTACGCAGATCTAGTGCATGTTGTGCTACTGTTTCTTCCTGGTTCTCGGCGCATGTAAAAGATGCGGTTGTCGTGGACCGTACTTCGAGCCCGGATTTCGCAAGCGTGAGGTGCAACTCCCCCAAATCAAGAACCGCCGACATGGAGGCCACATTGGTCCTTGTGACAAAGATTGGGATGCTAAGAGGAGGGACTGAGAATGAGATGAGGTGGAGATCAATTTTGGAGAGCTCGAGAAGCTGGCAATCTGTGAATCAGGCAAGAGCGACCTGCCGCACCCGAAAACAGAAGAGAAGTAGCGAATCCGGCTCATCGATGTATGCAAATACCTATGTACCGTAACAAGGCTAACGATTACCGCGCGCTGTAAATCATCACTACCTATTCAGCAACAATTATTGCCTGCTAATACAAGACCTTGGAGGCAACACTCAACAGCCAAGCCGCGTCTTGCCAACCACCTTCCTCGCCCTGAGGCTGAGGAAGCTGCACAGTCTCGGCTCTACTCGTTGCAATGGCGGAGCTACTCGCAGCTCTCTCCAACTGGGCTCTTCTTCGCTTCTTCTCCAACTGTTTTCGTTTGGCAGCCTGCTCGGCCGTTTCCTCAGGCTCATCGTCTTCCTCTGTTGCAGCGTCCTCATCTACATTGAACAGAGAGAATCCGACTAGCCTGTCGACAAGCCCACCTAGTCCAGAACCCTTCTGTTTCGCCAGTCGTGAGACCTCCTCTTCATCATCAGCGCCCTCGTCTTCCATGTCAACAAAATCTGGTTCCGCAGTGTCTAGGGCATCGAAGTATCCATCAACTGGCCACTGTGCTGGTGTACGTGCGTCCATAGGTGTCATGAAATCCATCTTACTTCCCACTCTACTGCCCCTCCGACTCGTCTTTGCACTGGGTGCCCTACTTGGATTCCTCGAGAACTTTGGTGTCACAAAGCCATCCTCGACATCGCCAAAGTGTGGAGATCGAGCCGAGAAAAGGTGGTCATGCGTGTAGCTATGCTCTATGGCAGATTGGTCCACGAGTGAGGTGCTGCTATCACGAGACACAATCCATGCCTGACCCTTTGTCTGCCGCATTTCAGATGCAATAGCCAGACCCGCACGGTGCATCCATTCGTCGTCCGCCTGAGAGGGGTGCTTGGCGTGCCGCGCAGCGACTGGGGAGTGAGCGCCCGTGGACCGCCGAGAGTGGTGGTTTTGTCCCTGTACTAGCAGTGCACTTGTGCTCTTGGAGTTTATCATCTGGTTCGCCATGTCAAGGTTGGGTGCGTAGGGCGACTCGTGTGTGATGAGTTTCTTGCGGCCCTTTTGCTGGCGACTGTGGCTTCGGGAGAGAATGCTGGGAGTCGTGGGTGCAGATTTGCCCTGTATGTACGAAGACGCAGGCGCGCCGGTATCCTGAACGCTCTCATCGTAGCCATCATCATCATCAATTGGGAAGCGGGAGCTGAGCGGTGCTAAGGACAGATGCTGCAGGTTGGGGAATGAGCGCCGTGAGCGTCGCGAGGAAGGCCGTTCCATTGTGTCGAAGGTGGAGACAATCTGTGGAGGAGAGTATAGGGGTCCTACGATGGTGAGGAATGATCACGAGAAGGCTCAGAAAGCAGGACGTCTCTTACTGCTGCCTCCTGAACCTCCTGAAAGTGGTCAGAGGAAGAAACGGACGTTGTTCAGGCAAAATGGAGGATTGCGGGGTGGAGTATATCTGACATGTGAATGGAATATTGCACTGTGAGGTGCTAGAACTCCCAGTGCTTGCAACACCTGCAATATACTGTGGTCTGCATTTCTTCTCCACCTACGAACGCCACATTATGATCCATGGATTGAATGGAGCCCCAAGGCTTAACCCTGCTTTCACGACATCCCCCAAGGAGCAAACCATCACACGACGTGGGGTGCTCTGTGCATGGAGTCCCTAGGCACCCTGTAGCGAACGAGTCAAGAAGGTGTTCGTCTTGGGGAGCGAGAGCGATGGCCGAGATTTCAGCTCTGTTTGTCATCGTGGCCGCCGGCATACAGCTTTTATTTGCTTGGATGTGAGATGGATTTGAATCAGCCGTTTTTAGTAGTATTAATAACTCGGTCGTACCAAAGATTAGGTGCTTTTGTCCAGAGCCCGCTGTTAAGCTAGGGAACGACCGGAGTTTGGCTGACTAGAGCCATATTTCATCTCCCACCACGTTCCCGCCCTCCTTCGCTCTCCTTCTTCCTCCGACACACAACACTCCCGACCATCTGCACTTCAACACACGCAATCACACAGCAACAGTTCCGCCGCTTCACATCAATCACACATACCCATATCAAGCGTGTCTCACGGAGACTCGCGCACTGCGTCCAAACAACTTCCCATATTCGTTTTCCAAATGAATATAAATTCACCATTCACCATGAATCTGTCAAGTTTTTCTTGATCCCCAGGGTGACCTTATCGTGCGTGGCTTAGCAACTCAAGGCATACAGCTCGTGGTGCAGTCTGGCTGACATACACGAGTAGAGTCGTCCCTCAGCAGCCTGTTGGTCTTACGGCCTGCTATCTGCTATATCGACCTTCCATTAGAGACAAGCTCCTCAAGGCCGATACTCCACTCTCGTCAACCTTCCTATCATTCCCGTCAGCAGTTCCAGGAGCCTTCCGCATTACGGTCACCATTCGGACCTCGCTTTGACGCTCAAAGCGACACTACCAACGTTCCTGGTGGACGCCTCCTCGCGCTGGCAGCTTGGATATACATCCGGCACACGACTTCGTGCATTACAATTCACCACGGCGATTCACCAATTAATCCAGCTATACGCCCAACTGTCAAACATTATACAAAGCAATGTCAATACCAGAGTCGACCCAAGAAGACTCACGGCCCAAAGGAGCAGAGAAACGGGCATTCATGACGACCCACTATGAGGGCTCACACAATAAGAAGCAGGAGCGCTCAGAGCCAGGCGGGGGTAACGGTCACCCTCCCGCCATAGTTGTTGCTGCTCTGACATCTCTAGCAGTGCAAGAAGTCCAAGTAGCAAAATCCGATGAGACTGTACACGTCCAAGCCAAGATAGTTGCCCGACCCGGGCCCACCAGACGCGAGCCTGCACGCCTCACCAACCACATTGCTCCAGCAAACTATTCTGCTGTCATCCCAGGCGCCATTTACCGAAGCGCCTTTCCACAGGCAGAAAACTTCAGCTTCTTAAAAAGTCTGAAGCTCAAGACGATCCTCACCCTGGTGGAAGAACCTTTCCCGCCAGAGTTCATTGAATTCATGAAACAAAACGGCATCAAGCAGATCGTGGTGCCTCTTCCTGCGAACAAAGAAATCATCAAGATTGAAGATGCGACAATGCTCAAAGCTCTCGGCGTCGCACTAGACCCGACCCACTACCCCTTGCTGATCCACTGCAACAAGGGCAAGCACCGAACTGGTTGTACTGTCGCCTGTCTCGGCAAGTTGCGCGGAGACACCTTGCAAAATGTCCTGTATTACTACCATGCCCATGCCCGGGAGAAGGCTCGAAGTCTTGATGAAGAATACATCCGAAGTTTCGATGCACAACGCCTGCGCAAGCTCGTAACATTTCGTCCACTGAATGAACCTGCGGTCGAATCTCCGAGGCCAGGAATGTTTACACGCCTGCGAGGCTAGACGACTGGCTTTCCTTTTGTACCTTGTATCCGATACCCCCGATAGACACGAATAAGACTAGAGTATGGGACACTCAGGTGTAAGGTGTTACTTGGTGGCATTTTCATTCATCAATTGTCTTCCATTTGCATAGCAGGAATGGTTTCGAGAATAGTTTGCATTTGGATGGAGTTCAAAATCATAATTATGCTGCCCAAATACGGGTCCGGGACTCGGGGCCCGAGGAAACACTTCTTGTGTAGCTCTCATTGGGAATGCTCTGTCTAGGGTAGATGGAGTTAGCTAGTATGCTATGGCATCTTATCATCAAGATGGTCACTGAAACCTTCCCATACCGCGCGTAAGATGATGAGGACTTCTAATCACTTCGTCAACACCTGCCATGATCGAGTGTTGATGTTGGAGTCAATCCAACGAACCCATGACAAGGTCCCTAGGAATTTCGTTCACGGTCTTCCCTCTAGTTCTATCTCGTATTGCAGAACCATTAGTATCTACGACTTACATTGGACATGTGCTGGTTAATAAATCGGAATAATTGTTCCTCTTTTTCTGGTTACTGTCTGTCACCACCCTCGCATCACTAACTCTGCTACAATCCACCATACCATGGTCTAAGTTTTCTCTTCCCTCGATACTCCAGCGAAAAATCAACAATCGTATCCCTGACTACGTACAGTACGGGTATGTCCTCGAACGAGTACACCAAACCACCTCAGAAGGTCCACCATACCACGCACCATCTTTTCGTCATATACCTACCCACCTCTCCCTCCAAAAACCACATTCCAGGAAAAGCTTTCCAGAAAAAAAAAAGGTATGTAGAGAATCCCGGCCACAGGCTCATCGAATCATTCCCCCGTTTCACTCTCTCATGGTCAGTAACCGTGGATGACATAGACGGACAGAAATAGTTTCTCGGAGTCTGGGTACGACGACGACGGCGTTGTAAGGTATTACGTCAAGAGTGGACGATGGACAACGGATGACGGACATCCCTCCTCTTCTTTGGTCCAATTTTCCCGTTTTGGCGGGTTGGGGTTATTGATTTTGTGGGATAGCGGCGTTTTTGGATTATTCGGATGAGTTTGGGAAGGTGAGGTGTTTTTAATTTTCACGGGGGCTAGCTAAGAATTTGGGTCGCGGTTGGGCTGCTGGAATTTGAGCTGCTCTGTGGTTGTAGTCGAGAATGCTTTTACTATTGTAGTCACTTGCGATCGGACTCTTGAACTAGATTTTTTTTTTACTCCGCTGCTTTTTCGTTCGTTGAAACGGGGCTGAACGATGTATTTGGGTATCTTCTACCGTGCCTCTTCCTCTTCTCTTTCCCTCCCTCAAAGTGAACATTAACGATGCTTTTTTCTCTCCCTCCATGATCACACAATCTTTTTTTTCCAGCTGGATCAGAAAATACGCTCAGCATATAGGTCCTGTCGCCCTCTCTTCTCGGCTGGCGTTCTGTCGACCACCTTCGCGCTCGGGATGACATCCTTGCCAGCTTCTCCGTTCTCATTTATCAAGTGTTCCTCAACCTTGATTGGTCCCTCACCAACGGCAGTCAAGATGACTCTGCTCACGCCCTCCTTGACAGCAGTCTTCGCGACCTCGTCCACAAAGCTCGAATCTTGAATATCAATAGCCTGACCTTTTACACTCTCCCAGCCTTCCTTCTCTGCAATGAAAGACTTGATGACACCGGCAACACGTGGCTCGTTTTCGGCGAGGTAGTATATGACTGCGTTGGGGCCGGCATCGAATGTATATGCTGCCACGGTCTTTCCAGCATTAGCGTTGAGTGACTCGACAACGCGAACAGCAGCTTTAGACGTATCATTCATGTAGAAGATAGGCGGGAATGTATCGGCACAGGTAGCGTGGAAAGAATTGGAATCCTTCATGGTCAACTCTGCGAATTTCTCAAAATCCTTCATGTCAATTGCCTTGATCATTGCTTCCATTCTCTTTGGCACTGTCTCCTCGATTCGCTGTTTGAAAAGTGTAGATGTGGCGACCGTCTGTTGCATACCACTTGTGCTCGAAACGCCCTTTTTCTCGGCCGAGGCAACGAGGATGAGGGCACGCATGTCAGGCCAGTGGGAGGAGGGAGCAACTTCGTAGGCGAGACTATCACTGCCGTCGGCTTCGGAACCCATTGACCAGGCTACATAGCCTCCGAACAGGGAGCGACATGCTGAGCCTGATCCTTGTCTGGCTATCCTACTCAATTCTGTGGGTGTAGCTTGGAGGTCATATAGGTTTGCAATTGCTCGCACGAGCGCAGCGAAGCCAGCCGCGGAGGATGCGAGTCCGGCTGCTGTGGGGAAGTTGTTCTCAGAGACGATCTTGAGCTTCATGGAGGAGAGCTTCGGAAGGGAGGAATCGGAGGCCTCGACCTCAGCACGCAGAGATCGTAGCTCACGGAAGCAAGCTTGTGTTCGGGCTCCGGATACATCCTGGTCGGCACCATTGAGAAGCAGGGAGTCGGTCTTGTACGAGGGAGAGCAGGATGCTGTGGTGTGGGTTTTGAGGTCGGCTTGGGAGAGGGTGACACTGAGGGACGAATTCGTAGGGAGATTTAATTTGGCATCTCGTTTTCCCCAGTATCTACCATGTATGAGCATATGTATACGAGTTTGAGAGCTACACTGATTACTTGATGACAGCAATGTTTACGGGAGCTGTTGTGCTGGCTCGGTGAATTTCTGACATGATGCTGTTGATCAATTGGATGTTTCTGTTGGGGAAAGGATCGATTGGAGAGAATGAAGGACTCCCTATGTCTGAGAGAAATCCAGGGAGAGGGAGAGAAGACGGTGAAGTCCAATGGCAATATTTATTACTGTATTTACTTTTTCCACCATCAAGCTGAATCGGCCGTCGATCGACAACCCCTGCCGAACTACACGGAACAAGCCGAGACATTATCTGCAAGAGGAAATTTATAGAGACATCATACAATTGAATTCCAACAATGCTACCATAACGCCCCAAACTCCTACCAATCCATACCAGTAGTCACAATGGGCAACACAAATAGCCGCGAAGGCTCTAATCCACCAACCCCCTCACAACCGCTACCACAACCTCCACATCCAATAAATCCAAACGCAGATGCCTCAAACGCCGAAGCTTGTCCCGTAGACCACAAAACCCGCGAGGCCTGGCTAGCACAAGCCCGCCAAACAGCAGCAACAACCCAACAAATCCCTCTCACGTCAACATCAACACCTCCCACCCCATCAATACCAACAGGCGAATCCTGCGACTCAACCTCAATATCCCAATCCGCACCTCCCCCCTCAGCCATTCTCTCCAAACTCGGCCTCGACCAAAGACGCGAAATATCCACCATCCCCCGCGCCACCGCCTCCACAGACGTAGAAGCGATCAAGAACCCAGCGAACAATGAAATCGAGTCCGGTAAGGACAAGAGTGGGAAATGGATATACCCCTCCGAACAAATGTTCTTCGAGGCGATGAGGAGGAAGAATTACGATCCCAGAGCCGAGGATATGAGGAGTATTGTGCCTATACACAATGCCGTGAATGAAAGGGCTTGGAGTGAGATTTTGGAGTGGGAGAAGGGGCAGGGCTCTGAATCGTAAGTCTTGCTCGGTCTTATTCTGTGTGTTGCAAAAGAGTTTGAAGGCGTGGGTGTATACATTTGCTGACCAAGTGAATAGTTGCGGTGGCCCTAAGCTTCTCTCCTTCATGGGAACGTCGAAAGCCCTCACACCGCGCGCTAGGTTCAATACATTGCTGGGCTATACAGCACCATTCGATCGTCACGATTGGGTTATAGATCGTTGTGGGAAAAAGGTCGATTACGTGATAGATTTTTACTCAGGACGAGATGAGAATAAACCTGGCAAGAGTTTGAACTTTTACCTGGATGTTCGGCCGAAGCTGAATTCATGGGAAGGTGTGTTACTGAGAGCGAGGAAAGCCGTTGGACTGTGAGGGCAGTATCACGGATGTTATCTTTCGCACGCATGACCAGACGTGTAGGATATGTACCAGTACGTGAGTGATGCATCTGCGCAGTTTGTATATACCCTCCCATCTCATGTTCAGATGAAGATCCATCAAATGAAGATATCAGAAGTCAGCTCTTACTCCCTATCTCAATATGTCGTTATTCTTGTTTAGTTTAGAAGTCCGTACACTCCCCAATAGGGAAAAGTGGCGGGGCTAGAATATCTCTGCGGCTTTGTCTCCCCTGAGGCTGACTCGCGTCTTTTCCAAATTCATCGGCGAATTTTTCGAACGAATATCTCGGGATTATCGTGATGCAGGGATCAATTCCAAATCAGGGGGAGCATTGCTGGTCTTGAAGGTTCTCGACCAGACTGAGACGAAACGAGACGAGACGTCATACCATGTGATATCCCCAGACCGTTCAACATCATACACACACCAATACATTTGCGAGGGGGACATATAGAAGCTTTGTCAATTCCCAAAATTGCAATCATATCTAATTCTACTGGCATATCAACACGAGCCGTGAATTCGGCGGTAGAATCATGCCGCCATAAAGAGCAGGCTGAGGGAAAGCTCGCGCGAAACGGATGATACTTTGCGTCCTCGAATGCAGGATATTTCATGCCCCATACGCAAACCCACAAGCGTTTTACCGTCATCGGATTGTTCTTCGTATGCCGGTCGATACGAATGAACGTGATACCGCAACAACCATCTTTGGTCATGATTCCCCTGCACCAATTAGATTTGCACCGGATGGGATTAACAAAATCTGCCATTCGGAAGGTAAATTCACTGTTGCTCAAGCAGCCAGTGAACCTCGGTTTACCATATTTGCTTGTCTACTGCAGGCAGCTGCGTCATTGAACATGTTGCGTTTGCGAACGAGCAGGGTGCGAAAGCAAACAGCTTGGGAACCGGAGCCACACGATTCTTCCAGCTGTATATGCCTCATGATGATGAACCTACCATCTCGTTGCTCAAGCGAGCGGTGGACAGTGGATGTACGGCTTGCATATTGACGCTCGATACCTGGCAGTTGGCAAGGGCGACATGATGATGTTGCGACTAGCAACTACGCTTTCTAGCACGCAGCAGGCGCTGATATGGGATTGACGGATCCAGTCTTTCAGAAGAGGCTGAGAGAGGCAGGCATCGGCCCTGGAAAAGCAGCAGAATGAAGCGGGTCCAATTTGGGCTGACAACGTTTGGCATTGACGAGCTTGGAGTTGGGAAAAGATGCCGTGGTCGATAAGACCTGGAAGAGTTGTCAGAGGGCAAGCCAATCTGTCTCAAGGGTATCCAGAGCGTCGCTGATGCAAAAAAGACGGTGGAGTATGGCTTCGATGGAATAGTAGTGAGTAATCATGCTGAAAGACAGGTTGACGGGATCATTGCAAGTTTGGACGCTCTTGAGCAAATAGTTGATGGTAAGCTTCACAGCTTGTTTCGTATTCGATCGCTGAGTTTGTAGCTGTAGGGGACAAGACTTAAAGGATGTTCAACTTTGGAGTACCTAGCACGTCTGATGTCTTGAAAGCCTTGGCTTACAGAAGTTCGTGTTTGTCGGAAGACTTTGAATCTGGGGTTTGGCGATTATGGGTGAGCATAGAGTATGTACTCTTCCGAACCGACTGACGTGCGCTTTGTTGATTGTTGGCGTACAGGTCAAACGTGTCATGAAAAGGTCACCTCAATGCAATCGATATTTTGCTTTTCGTCGTTGGCTTCCAAGGTATTGCTCAGATCGACCGGTCAGCACTTGGTGAGCCGTGGACTCCAGTCCTGGGGAAGAAGTGATTTAACATTTATCCAGAGTCGTATCAAAAGGGCTACCAGATCATGTCGGAGAGGTCGAAGCTTTAGACTTTAGTAATGACGACGTAGATAGACCCGGACTTGTGGATGTGTGAGGCGCTTTGTCAAGCAAAAGAAAGATAGATCTCCAGCCTCTTCCGTAGGGGATTTGAAAAAACTCCATCAGATCGGAGACTCCGCCCTAGGCTATGCAGCATATAAAACAGGCAGCTAGCAGCTTCGATGCATTTGAAGAGAGCTGGAGGCGTACACGGAAAGGCTAGACGTCCGCCGTGCATGTAGACAATGAACGAGCAAGATGCCCACTGCGGTCCAGAATCCAGCCAGTTGCAAGGCATGTGGGATCGCCTCCTCCAAACGAGTCTATGTCCCTTGTTTGTAGATGATCGCGTGGCTCCATTCCCTTTCGGCTGTATCCTTGTGGCTTGCCTGCAGAGCGTCGGAGTACTGCCTGGTAGTGTGTGTTGGAGCAAATCGATAAACCCCTCCACCAACAAAGTCGACTGCAGCTTCTTCCTCTCAACACCAATTGTGCCGGGCTATCCTACCAAGCCTCATCCCTTCTTCTCCCCTCAACCCCCACAACATCCGAACAGGCACATTGGAGCCGCAATTTTCTCGCTCCCAATTGCCATTACCCGCACCACGTCATACCTCCTAGCGTGTTCCGCGACCGCAGCGCCTCTCTACTCGCTTCCAAGGCCAACCTAACCCTCCTTTGAGACCCATCAGCCTGTGGACAAACACAAACACCAATACCACTCTTTCTCGCACCCTCCTCTTCTCTTTGCTTCTCTTTGAGAAGCCCTTGCAATGGGTCAGACACTATCTGAGCCCGTGGTCGAAAAGGTACTTCCATCGCGGTTCTGGCTGCATCGTCATAACTCATTGTGCGAGTCTTAGTGGGCACCGCAGATCCTGCACACAAGCTCGATTTCATGCCCTTCATTCACTGACATTATTGACTCTCAAGCACTCCGACGGCGGCCAGGATGAACGCCTCTTGTACGGAACCTCGTCCATGCAAGGATGGAGGATAAGCATGGAGGACGCCCATGCCACCATCCTCGACCTCAAACCGGGCGATGACGATGACGGGAAGCTCACTGCTATCGGCGAACGAATGAGCTATTTTGGAGTCTACGACGGTCACGGCGGTGACAAGGTTGCTATTTACACCGGAGAGAATCTGCACAAGATAATCGCAAAGCAAGAGGCATGGAAATCTGGCAACTTCGAGCAGGCACTGAAGGACGGCTTCTTGGCTACGGATAGAGCTATCCTCAGTGGTATGGAAAGACACATTCTACGCGTGTCGGCAAATGCTGACAAATTCACCAGATCCCAAATACGAGGAAGAGGTCTCTGGCTGCACATCGTGTGTCACTGTGATTTCAAAGGACAAGATCTTCTGTGTACGTGAACTATCTGAAAAGCGTGCCTGACGTACCAGCTTATTGTGGCATAGGGCAATGCCGGTGATTCAAGAGCCGTACTCGGCATCAAAGGCCGAGCAAAGCCACTTTCTTTCGACCACAAGCCGCAAAATGATGGTCAGTCAACTACGTTGGGAACCTAGAAGGCTAACGAGCTAACTCTTCGAAGGCGAAAAAGCTCGAATCTGCGCCGCTGGTGGTTTCGTCGATTTTGGTCGCGTGAACGGCAATCTCGCACTTTCCCGTGCCATTGGCGACTTCGAATTCAAGAAGAGCCCCGAGCTACCCCCAGAGCAGCAGATTGTGACGGCCTTCCCAGACGTGACTGTTCACGACATCACCGAGGACGACGAGTTCGTTGTTGTCGCATGTGATGGTATGTCTTGAGCTCACCCGATCCACACCGACCACATCTAACTTGGCAATAGGTATTTGGGACTGCATGTCTTCCCAAGCGGTCATTGAGTTCGTCAGACGTGGCATTGTCGCTGGGCAGGAGCTACACCAGATCTGCGAGAACATTATGGACAACTGTCTCGCATCAAACAGTGACACAGGAGGAGTTGGCTGTGACAACATGACGGTCACTGTTGTTGCATTGTTGCAAGGCAAAGACAAGGCGGCATGGTACAAGTCGGTTTCCGACCGTGTGGCCAACGGCGACGGGCCATGTGCTCCGCCAGAGTACGGCAAGTCCTAATTTCCTCTGTAGCGCTATGCTCATTTTTACACCCTTAGATTTGCCCTTAGTAAAGAAGAAAGGAATCTAACACTTTCCTCGCGTGCAGCTGAATTTCGAGGCCCCGGAAACCATCATGGTCACAGGTATGATGACAGCCCTGAGGATCTCGATATGGACATGATGGACCACAAAGCGAGAAGCTTTGGTCAAAGTGGACGTATCATCCTTTTGGGGGACGGCACTGAATTGACCAGCTCCGAAGCGGATTCCGATATGTTCGACCATGACGATGAAGACAGCGATCTTGCCGAACAAATACAAAAGGGCGCTCACGACGATGACGACGATGATCTGGACGCTAGCGAGCTCAGGAGACAGCGGGAAGGCACGCCAGCGCCTTCAGGAATGCCAGTTCTCGGTGATAAGGTCACCGCTGAGCCAACCTCTACCGAATCTCCCTCCTCGACCAAGACGGAAGATTCTGAGGCAGATAAGAAGTCGACGACTGTAGGATCAACAGGGACAAATAAGGTTTAGAGGACGGACATGTGCGACAGCTGGGATTGGCTCCTGTCACGATGCTTTACGATAGCTTCACCTAGGGATACGACGGGACGAGGATGACGGACGACCGTGTTGAGAGCTGGTTTGGAAGCGAACGAGAGAGGGAGCCTTGATACCTTACTTTTATCGATTCATTCAGCACCTACTTCTTTCACCCAGGCGCTAAGCCTGTGATACTTTGTTGAGCATTATTTCTCGGTTTTTTGCTGTAGATCGTGAATTACTGAGTCTGGTCATCAACCACCACGACAGCTCCTGAACATCCCCTGTTCAGTGGAGGCTCTCCGCCTGCCGAACTGCGGGCCACCTCCTTCTTCAGTTTGTGGCCTATGAGGTGGAATGCAGTCGCCACGGGTTGAGCTTGGCGTTGTGGTTTGAGTATTGGAAGGAAAAAATATGGCTGGCGTTTGCTGCAATTTAAATTATTGTGATTTGGCGCGAAGGACTCGACCTGAAGGCCGTCAATTGACCTGAACATCTTTTCCACGCCGAGCAAGGTTGCGCACCCTCGTCTCTCGCCTTGTTCTCCACGAATGTCACGATTCTGGGGCTGCCAGTAAATCCTGCTTCAAATTTCCCTTCAACGTCATACCTAGCCGTGATCGCAGCCATCTGAAGCTACCACCACTTGCGCCTGCATTGTCTTTGCCCACCGAGCTCCAACATTCAATCCACGTGTGAAACACTTCCTTCAAGGTTCTTATAAGGAGAAGTTCGACCCTACCACTATTGCTCCTCCATCATTGAACCACTCGTTCACAATTCACCCTTACCGAAGAAAGACGTGAAAATGGCACCAAAACGCAAGAGAGCCAACACAACCTCAAAGGCAGCAGAGGTCTCTATCCCAGTTTCCGAAGTTCAGCCGTCCTCGCGCGACGCGTCAGGAGAAGACACTGAAGATGCAGTTCTTCAGGCAGTCAAAGCTGCGAAGCAAGACCAAGATGCCCCATCGTCGAAGCGCAGTCGATCCAACGGTTCCGAAGCCGAAAAGGGAGATAACGATGCAGATATGGAGGAGAGACTCGAGCACGGAGAGGGCGGGGAAGCAGGAACCATGAAGATGGATGCGCCACCTAAAGCTGGGTTGGTTGATCCTGTGGGATACAAGACGAATCCGCCGCCCGAGGGACGTCCCGTGAGGATCTATGCGGATGGAGTCTTTGATCTGTTCCATCTTGGGTGAGCTCCATTGAATATGGGAACTGGCAATCTTCCGTTGCTGACCTTCGAAACAGGCATATGCGACAATTGCAGCAAGCGAAGACTGCTTTCCCAGACGTATATCTGCTTGTTGGAGTAACAGGCGACTATGAGACTCATAAGCGAAAAGGTCTTACGGTTCTTTCTGGCAAGGAACGCGCCGAGAGCGTTCGGCATTGCAAGTGGGTGGACGAGGTGATTGAAGACTGTCCTTGGATCATTGCCGACGCGCCTGAGTTCATGGAGAAGCACCAGATTGACTATATTGCTCATGACGATATCCCATACGGAGCTGACGAAGGCGATGACATTTACAAGGGCATCAAGGAGGCAGGCAAGTTCTTGGTGACGCAACGTACAGAGGGTGTCAGCACGACCGGCATCATCACCAAGCAAGTATTTATCGAGACTACCGGTCTCAACTACTAACAGCGTCTAGGATCGTCCGCGACTACGATAAATACATCTCCCGACAGCTTAAACGAGGAACTACTCGACAAGAGCTCAATGTTTCGTGGCTCAAGAAAGGCGAGCTCGAATTCAAGCGTACCGTTACCGACCTGCGCGACAGCATCCGCCAGAATTGGTCAACAACAGGGCAAGAGCTGGGCAGAGATATCAGGCAGATTCTGCAGCCAAGCAGGCCACAGAGCCCCGCTCCTTCGCGCTCGAGAGAACCTTCCCAGGATCATGGTGCCCTCAGATCTCCAACGGCGCTATCACATTTAGCACATTTGGATGTGCCAACATCGTCTCCAGCGGCTAACGGATCATCACCTGCTGGGCAACGACAAGATTTTGCGACCGGTTACGCTCTGGGCCTTGTTGGGGGTGTAAGAAACTGGGTATGTTTTTCTCCCCCGAAATCGTTGCCCCAATTTTGCATATGAGAGACGCGAAAGCTAAATTGATCTTCGCAGATGACGAAGAGCAGACGCAACCTCAATGACAGCCGACAGGATTCTGATAGTGAAGAGAACGAGTTAGGATCACCCACAGGGAGTATGAAATCGGGGCACACAATGGAAGAGCCCAAGAGAGGTAGGCAAGGCCAGGCTAAGGCAGACGCAAGCTCGTAAACAATCGTCAACGGCCAACAGACTTTGGAGTTCAGTCCAGCCTTCTAACGACAATCCATGATTTGGAAAATTGGGCTCTCAGCGAACGCATTCTGTACACAGCGATCAATCACCAAATACAGTCATCCCTGCATGGAGTTTTGGGAGTTATTACCAAAAGAGAATTGGTTCCCGACCCTCGTGCAACCGGTTGATGCTATCAAACGGGCTTGGGCAAGAGGCCTCACCAGCCCATCCCATCGTGGCTCAGCTGTTGTCCCGCTCTTCACTCGCCGCTGCTACACAGCAACTCCATCCAACGTATGTGAGTTCATCTTGCCGTTCAAGCGTCCCCTAATTTCCTCACGTCGGCATTGGTCAATTATTTTCCTTGGAAACGCAATTTTTCTCTTTTTCCTTTCTCGAGCAAAACCATGTGGACAAAAGTCGCTTTCATAGACCACTTGTAATCTTATTCCTTAGCAAAATCTTACAAATTGCACGGCCGCTGCTTTTGCACGCCGCCATTAGCACAGTGGAGCGCTTCTACGGATTCTACATGTCGCGCTGACTTGTTGTCTCGTTACCGGGCGCAAACGTGAGGTCTCTGTCGCTCTTCTTTGTCAGTGGCAAGCAGATGTGGTCGTGGACCAGGCAAATGGGAGGGAGTGTAGGGCTGTCTGTTTGGTTCCTCTGTGATACCATGGGCAGCTTTACCTTTGGGCAAATGGATGTGTGCTTATAGACAGACGAATTTCTGCTCTCTTCTGAGGGACTCTCTTTTGGTAAGTTGAGGTAGGCGGTTCTCGTTGAGCAAACACACTACTGCATTTTTAGTCGAGCTACACAGACACGATTGAGAAGCACGCCCGAATCGATCACCACGACGGCAGTTCCTTGGATGCTGAAGGATCTTTGGACCATTCACCGACGAGATTGTTTCGCGAAGCGCAACAACAAGAGACATTGCTCAGTCCACCACTCAAACCACGTGAATCTCGCGTGCCTTTCTCAGCCTCATCCTCTGATCGCTAAGACACGCCATACCCTTCACAATGTGCTACCTCGTCTTCGCCACCCCAACCTGTTCCTGCCCGCCCTTCCCCATCCCCCACACCCCGGGCACGCCCTCCTACCTCTTCTGCCACCGCGCCGTCGCCGTCGCCAAACTCCACCCCTACCAACTCGCTGGTGTCTCCAGAGTCCTCCCCAGACTTTGTGAGGGGAAAGATCGGAAGGTGTTGTTTAAAGAGTGGGATGGTATTTGTCCTGGGTGTGCTAGGGGCATTGTTGATGAGCGGGGGAGGGAGAGGGTGGGACGGAGGAGGCATCAGGGGTGGATGGAGTGGGAGGGGGGAAGGGCGGGGAGGTGGGAAAGGGCGGGGGAGGTGGAGAGGGAGAGGGGGGTTAGGGATGGTAGGAGGGGGGAGGGAGGGAGATGGGGGGATGGGTTTTGAATCGTTTGGTTCAGTTGAGGTGGGTTTTCTTTTTTAATGTGTGGTGGGAGGTCTCTTGGTTTGGAGTTGAATTCGGAATGGAATGTCAGATTTTGGGGTGTTGGAATCGTACTATGTCGCTTTTCTTTTTGCTTGGTTCATGCTGCACATCCCCAGCAACGTATTGTACTGGAAGGGTAATAAATCTCTGGTTGTGGCAAGGTCTTCATTCTTTTCCGACTTTTTTTGCTTGCTGGTCCAGGTTACGTGGTTTTCTGTCTACGATCTCTTCTGTTCGCTTACCTTGTTCTCTCGGTTACGGTGGAGAAAAGGGATCGAATTTAATCGGAATTGCGAGGTGGTTCTGGCATCTACTCGCACCTGGATTATGGGCCGATGCGGTCTTGTGCGGTTGGTATCTTTGTAGAGGCTGGGAATGAAAGGGAGGAAGGAGTATCCCCGGTGGCGGAATCTGGATTTGTTTGTGTGTCGTTTGAATTGTTTGTACGCGTACCGCTGTGTTTGAAAGGTTTGAGACGGAGATGAAGGGAGCTTGTATGTACTTGCGATGTTGCATTTGCGGAGCTGGATTACGGTGATGTTGGGACTGGCATAGGACTGTTCAGGTGAGGGGAGGCGCCGTTTTGTTTGCCATGCGGTGTCGGTTTTGACGGTTGGATCTATTTATCACTGATGAGTTTGTCAGTTTGTCATTTCTCTTATTAGGCGGTTCGATGAATATGTCTTGGGCTATGTTTTGGGCTATCGTTACGCGTGGACATTTCGTCGTGGGCATCTTTTTGTTGGATTTGATGTGGTGCTCAGATTTTATCTGTTGATTTGGGTCTGTGGTTACGGGTAAGAGCACGATGTTATGTCGTAAGATTGTGGGTATTGGCGTCACAGTGTGGTTTCCTTCTTAAATGGCTGGCAAGCGAGATATGTATCACGCTGTGAGTATGGCATGGAACGGACCCGAGGATGAGGACGGATCCGTGAAGGAGGGAAATCAAGGACGGAGAGTTAGGTTTGACATGATATGCAAATCGTCGACTGTTGCAGCAAATCAGAAGAGTCATGCTACAATCGAGAAAGCTTATCGTTCTTTGATGCAGCAGAGTAGATCAGTGTACAATCATGGATCGCTGGATCTGGCTGAAGGATCGCCTTAGCATTGTATTCTGCAAGCCTTCTCGTCACCTTTTCAACATTGTCTCTATCATCTACGAGACGATCTGGTTCCAACCTCTTGGGATCAATGTCTCAGCCTTCTATACAATGTCTCAGCCTTTTATACAAGGCTGTTCCGGATTCCAGTGATGCCCAATATATCCTCCGACTAAAGCAGATTCGCGAACTCAGCCGGTCCCGTTATGCGAGAATATGCAAGGCACTGCACTACTGTAGGATGAGGATCATGGGATGTCCATCCATCATCCTCTGTTGTCAAGTTATTCGTCGTGGACAGGGATGTGCCTTCTACCAGCCTCATTTTGATTCGTCTGATCGCCCGAGGCACTCGGATCTGCACCGGGAGCGGAAGGCTGCAAATTCCCTTAGAACCAAGGCGTCGAATGACACTGTTTTCAGATGCTTTGAATTAATGTCAGTTCTTCGTAGGGCGCTTGCTGTCTCCTCTATCGGTCAGGCCCTAGCAGCCTTTCGCTGATCTGTTGCCTTGTTCGAACCTGGACCCGTGGATCGCTATAAAGCCGCGGGTTCCATCGCTATCTCGTGGTCCATCCACTACCCACCTCCGCCTCAGTCTTTTGGGACCCAGAAGACGAGGCTGTTGGATTTGCTTTGCTGCTGATCCATTGAAACACGCAGAAAACCGCGACGATCACCGGTCTACCATCTGTCCTGCGAGACGGTCCCTATTCGATGCGTTACAAGCCCGGTATCGACCGTTTGACAAAGCAAAGCAAAGCATGAAGCATGCAAGTCACGAGTGCTGGACCACTTTCAGCAAGACATCTCTGTGTCCCTGTCTCCCGGGTAACGACATTATCGTCGGCATTCTCGCCTGCGCGCCGAGCTGGAGTGCAAGAGAGCCGAACATGGCGTCGTCCCGTTGCTGGCGGCGACTCGCATATGGGAACCCTGCTCTGTCCGGTTGATGCTCTCCGTTTTCGTGCCGTTGTTCCATTTTGCCCAGTTACACCTATGAAACACCGCTTGCTGCATTTTCCGACTCCTCTCCCGTGACGCCTCCTCTCCTCATCCTCCGGGCTCATATATCCTACTTTTAACCTCTGTATTTCACCATCATGGCTGTATCGAGATCCGGCGCACCGTGGGGCCGTTCTCGCCGCCCAGCAGAATGATTACCTGGCAACCGCGTCGCCTCACTTTTCAAAACGGCGCGCTAAAGAGATCCAACCAAGACCATAACCCCATAGTCGCTTCTGGGAGGCTCCGCCTTGCTCGACCCACCAATATCATCACCCTTTCGACGCCATGTCAGGTTCTGCCTGCAGATTACTGCACATCCATATGAGATTTCCCCAACGACCGATGCATGATCAGCAAGATCCAATCGCCTTGGGGCGCTGAGCCATGGATTGCTTGACTTCCGCATTCCAAAAGTGTAACGACTCGGACGTGTCGAGCGCACAGCAGAGCGCTCTTTGCTTCGCTCCGAAAATATCGTGTGGCGCCTTGTTCTTCTCCATTGGTATGCAATGATGCGCTACTCAATCTCCTGCCTCGCGGGCCACGATAACAAGGAGATCATGCCCTTTCCAAGGCGTGCTGACAACGTCCCTTCCTAAGGTTCTGTATCTCTTTATATACTCGGCGCGTTGTCTCCCTCCCTGCCCCTTTTCGACCCTTGTGTCCATGCTGTTGCCCGTTCACTCACCGTTCCCGTCACATCTGTCTCAACGACAGCTGCTACTTCCGGGTGACCTGTTTGTACTCCCAGCAGAGAGATCACGAACACTTCGCATACATAGGGCCAAAAAGCTGGCTGTTGTAGGCAGACGGCTTACTACAAACCTAACGCAAGCGCGACCCGATCCAACATAAGGTAAACAATTTCACCCATTGAGATCTGAAAGTGCGTTACTCTGTGTTACTATTTGCGGACACTGCGCAGAGGTTTGCTGCAATGCGGGCATCCGCATCGTGAACTGCTTCCGACCTTCGGCCACGTATATTCGTGTGGCTTGCATGCCTCCAAGTTGAACAAACAACGCTGATGCGTCTCAGATTTCTAGACATTAACCCTTGATGTTCATGCCCGCCTTGGCATAATTCTCCCTTCTACCACTTCGATTCTCGGTTCAAGATAGGACCCCCAGCAAAAGATATCATCTGAGTGGGTGCTCGTAATTGGCGTGGGATTTCTACCGGTCAGGCTATTCTCCAGCCTCGTGGGAACAAGGCAAACATGACGGAGCAGTCGGCAGACAACACAACGCCTCGCGCACAACGCGGTGTGCAGGTCAATAGAAGGATAGGAAACACAGGACAAGCAGGCTTGGACATAATACCTTCGGAAGAGTCATGGCCTCGCAACGATCGCGCGAATATGCCAACTCTCGACACATCCGGGAAATATCCGAGCCGCGACCCATCACCTCATAGCGAATCGCCGTCACTTAGGGATGACATTGTCGAGCCAATGGTCCTACAGGCCTTCCAAGAGCTCCATGGGAAAGACACGGCTGAGTTTGCCGAAGCCGTTCACCACTTTACTTCAGCGACAGAGGAACCCCCAATAACCAAGAAGTCTCTGGGCGAACTGGACATCTCCTCCATCATCAACAACTCGAAGCTCCGTCATGACGTCAATTTCGATCGAGAACTCCATTTCAGGCCGAACCTGGATGGACCGAAAGGGCGTGCGAAACGAGAGGCTTACAGTGGCTACTGGCTTGCCGTCACAGCTGAATTGGATCTATATGGGTGGATGCTCCAAAGGTCAGCATCAGCAGAGATGGTCAAGCTCTGTCAAAAACGAATTCCGAATATGTTCGACAACATCTCAGATATACTGAAGAACTTGGTGCCGGAGCGAGATCAGCCAGCCGTAGATCAGCATCTCGACAAATCGATGGTCATGCAAGAGATAGAGAAAGGCGTGTGTGACTTTGTGAATATTGCCGAATGGCTCGCCAAACTTTTGAAGCGGCACTGTGCACCAATGCGGGACGACATGGTTGACAGGATGGTGGAGAAGATTCGCAGAGGCACGTCAAGATGTATTTCCGAGGGATTGGGGGATTTATTTGGCGTGCTCGAAGCTATGAAGCTAGTACGATTGAATTTTTTCTCTCTTCATATACAACAAAGCTAACAGCAGCAAGGACGTAGCCAACCACCAGATTCGCCATTTACGGGCGTTGTTGATCGAAGACACCATCAACTTTGAGCAAAAGTATCATGTCAGCCGGATGTCGCGCAGACGATATGATATCCAGTACGCTCGTTCATGGTATCTCGACGGCAAGGAGAATCTCGAGCGTATCCCGCTTACTACCTCATGGCCAAATAGAGACGTGGAATGCTTCGTCTCAGCGTTGTACCAATCCTTGCTGCCCAATTCCGCGATCAAACTCCCAGACACTTTCAACTTAGATCTGGATCGTTTGCGGCTGCTCCGCTTAGATCTTGATGCTCTGATTTGTGAGAGCATTTGTTGCGATCTGTTGGAGCAAATGGTCCGCAAGAAAGGCAAATCATGCTCTGCCACTGCCAAAGCAGCTTTCAGAAGAGATCTTCAAGTCATCATATGTGAAAGCAGAAACCCAATCAAATGGGACACGCAATCCATCAGCGTCGAGCTCACGCGGCATGCTCTGCGAGAATGCGGAATCACTACCAAAACTGATGCTTCTCTCACCAGATTTGCTGACCACAAGCTGATCGAGGCGTTTTCGACTCCAAGCATCAGAGCCACATTCGCCAATTCCCACAAATGCGCAGTTTCCAAAGAGCTCTTCGCATCGGTCGAAAGTCTCCTCAGCAATTCCCCTTGGGACATCTTCAACAACCTCGTCCCTCCCACCATCGCCGGCGGTCCAACCCCGCTCCCTCCTCCCTTCAAAACAGACCGCAAAACAGACATCCTGCAACGCCTAACCCACATCGCCGTCCTCCACTGGCGGATATGGGAGAACATCGTCTACAATAACGACGATCACCAGTTGGACACTCTATGTCCTTCCTGCGCACCCAGTCGCACGCCATCACCCTCCCACATCGTCGGCCCCACACTTCCCATCCTCCCCTCTCCGTCCGAGCCGCCGGCCACACAAATTGAGACTACTCCGACGCCCACCGCGGAGTCGGAGATGGACGCGAATGAGAAAGGCACTTTTTTGAAATCGGGATGAGAACCAGATTGTTGAGGGCGAACGGCCCCGCTTTTCCTTGGATTTACGTACCCTTTTTGCACGAGAGGTTGCAGTCATCAAATTACTACCTTCCGCATCGCACTTTGTGCTTTTGCCTTCCCGGCGCCGAGGATTTCGGCGCTTGTCTGGTGGGTTTGTATCGGACGCTTGGCTGGATTTGAGAGGAGACGTAAGAATGTCATGAAGTGGTCGGAGGGGGGAAGAGCAGGGAGGAGAGGGGAAGGGAAGGGAGGGAGGATCCGTAGATGCATGATCCAGGCACCCCGTGAGAATCATGAGTTGGGATCGTTTATTAGGTTCGTGTATATACTTCTTTTTCTCCGGCCGGCGGTAGGCGAGCTGTCCATGACCACCAATCAAGTTTTTAATCACGTCTTTTGGTTCCCCTTCTTTTTCCTGTAATGCGAGGTCTTACCTTCTCCCCGCCACCATACCGATACAGACACGCTTGCTTTTTTCACATACCGGATCCCCGAGATCCGTTGCAAGTTTACGCGTTTTCTCCCCGGGTGTTATATCCTTTGCGCGCTTGGTAAGGTCGCGCTGGGTTTAGCCGTGAGTCAAGTCTTTTGCATTCATCGCGCTTCATGGTTATTCCTTCTCCAAGGGCGCCGTACGCCAGTTCCTCACCTCACTCCCATCAATACCCAGAAACAGATGTTTAAATGTCGGATAAAGGCTAGTTCCGCGACTCGATGTGTGAGCCTCGTTTGGTTGGACCCACTTCAAGGACCGCTTTTCTCGATGCGGGCAAGGATCAGGGGGGTCCGGACGAGTATGGTACACTATATCATTGGAGAGCGAGGAAATTGTGGCTTGGAGGAAGGTGGTAAGGAGGGTATATGTAGATGCTTATCTATATGCAAAGCGATTATCATGAAGGAATACTCTGTTTTTTTTGATGGGGACATTCCATTGTATTGAAAAGAGAAAGGCGGGAATGCGTGCGGGAGGGGGATGTTGTTGGTGTCGTTGTTGATGTGAAGGTGAGACGTTACGGTGGAGGGATCACTCTGATTTGGATTGGAGTTTTGTTGTCTTCTTTGCGTTTGCGGTTGGGTTTGTTATTTGTGTTTTTGTAATTGCTGATTGGATCAGTGTTTTGGGGTTGGTTGAGTTGTGATTTCGATTTATGGACTTTGATTGTATTCACTTGTGTGCCTGTGAGTGCTGCGTGAATTTCTAGCTATTTGGTTTGAGCTAAGGATGGAGGTGTTTGGCCAAGATTGAGTGGTTTTTTTCATACGCCTTGTCCCGCCTTTGTGGATACGCGTCTCTAAGATAATAAGATCCAGTGTGTTTAGTGTTGTACTATAGCGAGGCTCTTGAAGAAATAAAAAGGTTGAAAGCCAAAGTCAACAATCACGTCTGCGGGGCCGATCAGGTGTGGCACGTTGATCATTTTGATGATCTGGAATTCAGTAGACGTCGAAAGTAGCGAGGACGAGAACGTTGATATCCGTCACAGTTCTAGGAACATCAAGGGTATTCAACATTCTTCTCGTACATATCAAAAGGACAAAAAGTTTCCGATTTTATATCTATGCTTGCCGGTCAGTCTTTGATTATAGTAGGCATGCAAGTCATCAAAGAGGATGAGTCTACCACATACCTCGATTTCGCTAAGAACTCAGAGTGGCTCTCAGCGACTTCAGGGGTTGTTAACGGATCGGAAGATGGTTGAGCGTTAGTCTGCTGCTTTGGATGATCTTTGGACAGAATTCCAATGATGGTCGGCATCAAGGCTTCGGTCGATGTATGGCGAGACTGGGCCTGTGACGATGTTGGTGAGGTGTGTGACTCTGCTGATGTGCGTGACTCTATTGATGTGCGTGACTCCGTTGATGTGCGAGACTCTGTTGATGTGCGAGACCCTGTCGATGAGCGAGACTCTGTTGATATGCGTCGAGATAACATTTTGAGAGAAGAGTTGGTGAGAGTGTTGAGAGAGAGGAGTTTGTGATTTTGTGAATGTTAGATAATCAGATCGACTCAATAGCTTGGTAGACGGTCCTAATATGTGTTTTCGTTCCTTCTTGGATTCTAAGAATCCATACGCGTTCTCGATTCTTCTTATGCTAGAGCTTTCTATTAGTCTATATAAGTATACAGTACACTTCACCTCCACTCTTTGTAGATCGTGCTCGCCGACGACGATCACGAACGATCCAGCTCATGACGAAGACTACCAGCTCTTTCTGAAAATGAATTCAACTGCGTCTTTACCACAGCAAAGAATAACAAAAAGGCTATCAAGGAGCTAGCTCGAAGGTCTTGTTAATGACAGTCTACATCGAGTGCGGATGTCACTCTTTTATCGTGATTGGTGGATCCTGCCGACGACTCACTCATGAAGTCAGAGGCGCTGGCTAAGATCTTGTTTTTCACATGCGCCTTCCAACGGGTTCTCCCGTCGATGGCCGCTGGTGATCTCGGTGCTTCGAAGGTGGTGGTGGTGTTGCTTTTGAGTGGAAAGGATGTTGGTCGTAAAAATTGGATTTCGAACTAGAAACGGGAAGTGCCGTTGTAGACCCATGTCACATTACTTTCGAAGCCTCGGCTGGCAAGGATAGAAAGTACTTCGCAATCAGTCGTGCAGCTCATGCTCGAAAATCTCCCCCTTTTCACCATCAAGTATCGATACAATAGAGGCATTCTCTTTGGTCATATACATGACACATCAGTGATTGACGAAATCTCTCCAAAATACGGTGCGAGTTAGGCCATTCCAGGTCTTTCGCAAAGGACGTGGAAAAAATCACAGGAGCTTCAATGAATGAATGGATTTAGCCAGGGCCTGCCGTTCGTCACACTAGGCCAGCGATGTCGGATTCGAATGCGGCAGGCTCGGGTTTCGTCCTACCAATACCACACGATCATGTCCTGGGCTGTGACTTTGCTTTCGACCGTCGATTGATGAATCAGATAACTGGATGCAAATACACGGGGTGGATTTACAGGTAAGTATGAACATACACTGTCGCAGACAAACCGGGCACCGCTCCGATCAACACAATTCTTGGTGATTAGTGCCTAATAAGTGATGTCATAGTACACTCTATAACCTCCCAACTCAGCAGCTACGACTTTCCCTGCCGACAAAATGCCTTACCCTCCGCGTCTCTTCAAAAAGTCGAAACCCGTTATCCACCTCGATCATAAACGGAGGCTCGTCGCACCCCTCAATCGGACCTGAACACTGGTATGGACTCTTTGCATCATCGGCTATACTTGAAATAAGGTCGATGGTGATCAAATCAATAAAAGACGATTGGGGAGGGGGGTTGTGATGGGGAAGGAGTTTGAAGGGGACGGGAGGAAGGTGTTTTATTGGCGTGGTGGATCGTAAGTGAAGGATGGGTCGAGGATTTGTTTGTATGTGACGAAGATCTTTGTTGGTATGTCGTTTCGTAGTATTGCTTGAATTATGATGGCGGTGATGAAAAGTGTCTGGTGAGATGTCGGTACCAAAGCAGAGGAGCCTTATTGTGCATGGCGATCCAATGGGTTGTCCATACATTCATCCGTGGGTATATTTTCTCCTATCCTTTTAGTTTCTTTCTGAACGAGTTCGTCTCGTATCCTACCACCCCATTGTCCCCACCCGATTCGTAACGGAACTTGCCTCCATCCAATTCATCATCCAGCCGTATCATTCCATCTCAATCTCACATTGAGGTACTCAACAACAGCCTAATAGGTTCCAGGCACGTAAATTACGTCCACGCAAACGGCACACATCTTCTTGAAGAACCTTCGCCACTCCAATGGGTCTCCTTTGGCTTTGTTAAAGCGGACCTCGCATAACTCGTCGTTGAACATCTCCACAGTGACCGTCCCATGAAGTGCCTGTCTCCGACCATCCACCGTCCTGACCCGTACAAGCACCTGTCCATCCCTCTCCACGGGCGTGGCGGGCACGCCTAAGCGATGTAAACCTTCGATGATATTCGGAACGAGTAAGGCGATCGGGAGGGTCGAAACGAATCGAGCAAGGGAATGTGAGGGCACAATGTCGCCGAATCGTTTCGCAGCCTGTGTGAGAGAGATAGGGACGGAGGGCTTCTGAGTGAATTGCGATAATGCTGGGTCTTCTGCGAGTATGTCCATCATTGAACTCGAGACTTGAGTTCCTGCTCGCGCTCGAGGGTGTGTTGGTTGTGACCGTGTCAAACTCTCGGTCGGTTCCCAGTCGAAAGACGTTTCTATCATGGGAGTTTCTGGCTGAGTTGCTGCAAAGCCTGGGTCCCGGTCCCGGTCCGTCATTTCTACATCCATTGAGTTGTTATGTTGAGAGGTAGTCGGAGCTTTCATGTCGATACGCATATTTTCCAGCATTTGGGTGGCAAGGGCGATGGGATTCACTGCTTCGCCCTTGGGACCGAGATACTGATTTGGGCGAGTGAACCAGGGATGCGTTCTTATTTCGTCAAGGGTGAAGCGGCGAGAGGTGTCGAGTTTTAGCATGCCGCGCAGGAGGGAGAGGACTCCAGATGGTAACTTGAGCCACAAATCATCGCCAGTCCGTCCATCCGTTTGTAGATACTCGTTGAACTCGTAGCTTCGTGCTGTCGGTTCGTCCCAAGGTGTATTCCCGACCAGTAGCACGAAGAGTACCACACCACAAGACCAAATATCCGACACATTTGGTGCGTATCCGACGTCCAAAACGTCCACTCTCTTTGTCCGCTGCCCCTTGACGATCTCAGGGGCGATGTATGGCGGGCTTCCACACACGGTATTACACAACCTCTCCACACCGCCCTTCATAAACAAGGCTGCCAGTCCAAAATCAGCCAATTTCAGATTTCCCTCTCCACTCAGAAGCAGATTTTCAGGCTTGATGTCCCTGTGCGCCACACCCTTCGCATGCATATAGCCAACAGCATTCATGAGCTGAACAAAGTAGAAATGGGCAATATCTTCTCCGACTCCCTCGTCTGCCTCAATCTTGTCAAAGAGGTCGCCCCCTTCGGCCAATTCCATGGCAATCCATGTGTACAAGGTATCTTCGCCATGGGTGAGGAGTTCTATTATGTTTTTGTGTTTGCCGAGGTATTGGTGGAGCATGAGCTCCATTTGGAGCTGTTTCGGTCGAAGCTTGCCATGTTGGAAGGCGTGGGCTTTGTTTATGAACTTGACTGCGATTACGGGTGCCGTTGCGTTGAGGGGGATGGCTTTGCGGATACTATGATATTGTTAGTTCCATTACGCGTGAAACATGGCAGTGGTTATCCAACTCACAAGGCATACGCGCCTGTTCCAATTGTTCGCGATACTACTTTGAATGGCAAATTTCGAGGTAAAGGCGCTGTCTGGGTCTGATCTGGATTAGTCAAGGATCTCCCGGTCACGGTGGTGAAGAGCTTACCCCAGGAAGAGGTGACATGTCCGTTACAATCTTCGTTGTAGGAGATGTCGAGTTGATATAGTCATCTTCAGGCATTCATGTAAACAATATGAATCGCGGAACGCGATCAACGACCCTACTCGCCTCCGCACGTGGCGACTTGCGGAGCGTTCCGTACTAGCGCTCTCCGCAATCTCAACACCACACCTTTCATCTCATGTTTCTCCTTGAGATATCACTCATCAACAGTCAAGACTACGTTCCAACCCACCCTCCTAGTTTGGCTTATGAATTTTAAAGCATACCCGAGCAATGGAACTGTTGATAGAATTGCGCGCCGAAAATCGAACTCAACCGCGCGCTTTTGCTGACCGAGTGATTTGGTGCTTCGACCATCTTGTATCCGCTGAAACCATTGTAGATCTTCTTACCGCGTCTCAACGACGAAGGAAATAACACGGGGGGCCGTAACAGTATTCAAGAGCAACAAGGTAGCAAAAATTCGTCGGTGTGCCTAACTGACGATGTAGGGAACCAGAGGCTGCTCAGCCCGAACATTTCGGAGGCAGCAAATATGAGCATACTCAGAATACAAAGGTTGGCCGCTATCGACTGACATAAGATACTGGTGGGTTTTCCGATGCCACAATGACGATGCATAGTTTTTGTATTGAGCAGTGCCAGGACGAACCTTATTCCTAGAGAATCAACTCAAACACGATTTCATCTTCGATGGTCGTGAAGGCCGTTTTGATACTGACGATCAACCTCACCATCGAAGTTTGATTTCTTTCGTCAACCTCCACAGTTCTTCTCCCACTTTACTCTCTTTAGCAAGTCATCAAGCCGATCTATTCGACATCCACTACCCAGCAGTGACGTAACACTAAAGAGTGTACATCAAATCTTTCTACCGCATCATGCTAGTAAAAGACTCCACAACTCAAAGCAGAAGCCGATGGCTCAAAGCCCCTTCAGCTCACCACATGCACCCAAGACAAAAGCCACACTCTTCTCTTCTAGAAAGCTCCCACCTCTGACTCGCGCTCACTGAAGATGTCATTGACACATCCCCAACAGTCACAGTAACAACCATGTCCCTCCCGCCCCGCCAATTCCAGCTCGAATCGGGCAACGCCCAAGATACAAGTCTCACATCCCAGCCAATCCCATGCACCGCGGACCCATCACCTACTCCCGCGCTCGCTCACGATGCAGGCCACATCTGCATCTCCCCACGATACCCAGATATGGCGTTCTCCTAGTCCATCTCCGAGCCGCGAAACCGTCCATGCATATATAAGTGGGGAATCCACCGGAGACAGCTCCTACCCAACAAGACACCACCATTGGCCCACCCCCCTTCCCCCAAAAGTCATGACGACCGCCATTCTTTTTCCTTTCCCCATTGGGCATTGAGGCTTCTAATTGATCAGGCTCTACCCCAGATAGTCCCACCGATCAGATCAACTGCATCCACCCAGCCACCACAACATTCTCTCCTCGCGCCAGATCGCATCCCCTGCATACTCAGGAGATGGGAGGCAACACTAAATCTCAACGATGAACGGAGAAAGCCGTGATCTCGATATGGGTTGGAAAGGGTTAGCATGCCAAGTAATGGTGTAGACGTTCCCGGTCGTTCGTGTGGACTGTGGGTGTATGGTATGACAAGACTAATTTTCCGCATCGGGATAATCGAGCGGGTTGTTCTCGCTTCTGAGATGAGACTGAGACATGGGTGTTATAGTAAGAAGAGGTGGTGCGGGTGCGTTGCGCGGGTATGTAGTTGGTGTGCATGCGGGAATATCTTTTTGGGTTACTGCAGGTCAAGAACGCTAGAAAGAGGTTGTCCCACTCTTTCCCCGCGTGCGAATAACCAACAGAAATTATTTTGAGACGCGCAAAGCTCCCAGGATGAAGACGCACTTTGAGCGATATAGTTGACCAGAATCAGGACCAAACTTGCCCCAAGACCAAGGCCATTCATCACTGTGCAATCTATCTCCGCGTTCTCTTCCGTCCTACATGGCGGAAAAGAACATTAATAATCCCAGCGAATGAGAGAATGAAAGGCTTCTACAGATCTCCACTGGTCTACTCAGAACCCAACAAAAATCCGTCGCCTCAAGTCGCGTAGCGCTCGTCATCACACAACCTAACGAGCATGTCAAGTCCGTGGCTGGGAAAGTAGTTCGCCCGAAAACAAGATGAAGAGAGAATACATACCAGCCCGCTCAAAGCGTTCATCGGAAGCTTAACAAAACTAAGAAAGTCTGCGTGTCGAGGCAGGGAACAAAGTAAAGCCTCTGAAGCATCTGCAGTATCCAACAACGTGTGCCGCCATCTTCTGCGTCTTCGATCTGTTGTACATTAGCAAAAACGATCCATGTTGACAAATCCTATGCGGCTCTGTGCGAGAGACATGGTAATTCCCGTCTAAAGCTGACGAACCATCGAATGGTCCAATATCCATCCGGAAAGGTATCTGAAACCTGTCTCCATCACGATCGCAATGGTCCGGCGAGGTGATCGAAGATCTAGGAGTCGATTATCCAACCTAAACAGTGGGGACAAGTACTTGGCTGTGTGACTGTCCCAGGATCCACCACGTCCACATACCCCTGAGGACGTTCGACTCACAATAATAACGTTCGAGTCATCATCGATGAAGAATCGGAAATGGAATGACAACGACACAGGCGAGGTGGAGACGACAAGGTCCTCGACACGGTCCCCATCCTGACAAATCCATAATTAGAAAACGAGCCAACCCCAATCGTCGCGGCGAAAATTTGACATCGTGAGGGAAAAAAAAAAAGGAAAAAAAAAAACTCTCCCCGCGGGAACCAGTGCAGAAGCAAAAATCGTCTGGATCAACAGTACGGTACCTCCGTATGAGCGCGCAAAAAGAGCAAGTTCGCGTATGTATGAGGAAGCACTGGCCGGGTCGCGAATCGCCGTCTCTTCTAGCGGAAATCTGGCCAGCCGCCGGCCGCCAAAAAAGGGAAGTGATAGGACTATCTCCTTTCGCTCCGGCCCGAGGAGCATGGGTGCTCATTCGGACACGAGTACCGTCCCAATTTTTTCTTTCGGTCTTGGAGGTTTAGCGTCTCCGGCGGCTGGCTGGCTGGCTGGCTAGAGGCGTCAATTGGGATATTGATGGTCCACAAATTCCTGATGTATGATTAGGAGCTGGAAGTTTCCTGTGCGGCTCCATCGCTCTTCTCTTTTTTCTTGAAACAGCTAGTCCATCCGCTTTCTGCAAGAGAGACTGCCTGGGAGAAAGGGGGCGTGCTGCGTGCTGCGTGCATCCCGAAGCGATGTCAGCCCTACCATCCATCGAAAGTACCCAGACGTAAGCTGAGTGGAATTTTTCAGGGCTGAGTGCCTAGAGCGACTCTTGATATCGCCCATCGAGCGATTGGTAGTCCTTCGGCCTAGCTCACAAATCTTCTGAAACAACGGAGCTGATGAGTTGTCCATAACGGCCTAGCAGGAAAGGCCATCTGCTGTTTTGGTAAATTGCGCCATGAAGCGCAATTCTGCCATTCATCCTATCAAGCCATCAAGCCTCCTTCGTAACGGTCGTGACATGCGTATGAGTGTGAGTGGAGCAGCCACAATGCCCGCCAACCTCAGAGGGTCTAGACGCGGACATGTGCGACAATCTTGGCTGTCCGTACTCCTAGCGAAGGAGGTACCTCCTAGTGCGATCTAATCAGTCAGTGTGTGGATGAGGTGCGGAAATCCAGATGAGTAGTCAGATATCAACGACAGGCACAAACACCACCATGATAACCACGCGGACAACGTCCCGCATCGACCTGACATGATGACAGCAAGCAAGATGATGTCTAGTCGCAGCAGATGGCTTTCCTTAGCGACGAGTTACGGCCCGCCGGTGCCTGCCTAAATGCCATGGACCGGTCCAGCTTTTGGTGCTTCGAGATCTCGATGATGGGTGTCGTGGTGGGGCAGGCTATAATAACTACTAGTACCTCAGTAACTGGCCAACCGGACCTTTGGCAAGAAATAACGAAGAGAGCGGGTACACTAGGAGATTCCATCTGATGGTCGTCGATCCGGGTATCTCGTGAGGTTAGTGTCCGATTGTGCTGCTGTGGAGAACGGTTGGTCATGGATTGTGGCGGGCGTGAAAATCCCTCTCCTGCGCATTACGCAAACTTCAGAGTAGGCCGATTCGAAAGCGTGATCATCGTCTGCAAGTTGATATGCTATGAGAGAGATATGGGACGTTGCTGTGGTTGGGATGCAGGATGAGCCGATGACCTCGATGCGAGAAGGTCACTTGTCGCGTTCGAGTTAACGCTTCTCATAGGCCCGATGTACCATTTTCCCTGCGTGGTTGCAGCTCAGGAACGACGTGTCTCACGGCGGATTATTGGCAGTTTGGAAATTGGTGTGGCAGCCTTTCAGAGTCCAGGACTCTACAGAACTGCGCATTGGTCGCTTGACGATGCATGGTCAAATGATGTGTGTATGAATCGTGCAGAGAGGTCACGTCGGCATTCTTTGCGGACGTTTGCCTCTCATGCTTTGTGGATTTCTTGGTATCGTGAGTATATACGTTGCTATCTACCTAGCGAGCAAAAGCTGAGATGTGCCGTGATGGTGTGGCTGAGATAATCCGCCGACAAAATGGAATGATGTGGTTACAATTCCGCCCCTCCATTCTCGTGTCCAAATGAATCCCAGTTGTGTGACCTTATCGCCTCATGCCTAGGCACCCAGTGACAGGAGAAATGGTTTGTGAATGAGTGACTTGACGCAAAGGTACACATTGCACACCCCACCAACCAAAACGTGAAATAAAAAGGCTGTTTTTTACAGTTGCATTGTCTTCCACAATCCCGACATAAGAAAAATCCGGCGATTGGGAAGCCAAGTGATGTACAATGAAACCATGCAGTGGACCCAGGTGCGTCGTGATGTGGCACCATACCGGAGAAAACAAACTCCAGATCCGACCACTTTGAAAATGCTGCCAGACCGATGCAATGCTAGGACGAGAGGGGAAAGGATGATGTACAGTCGAAACGGTGATGGCGAGGGTATCTCTCTCTGCAAACAGAACTCCGATGCTGAAAAGACGAGTGCTGAGAACGGGACAGAGACGTAGAGTAGCGATGATGGTGATGAGAGATGTGGAATGACGAGGTGGATTTAGCCCATGGTCACCCTTCGTTTCCAATTGCGGTCCTGATCGAAGGCCCCAGAATACGCTCGCAGCAGGTTCGCCGCCTGTTCGGAAATGCCAGACGGATTTGAGCTTGATGTACTTGAGACGGAAGAGAGGGAGGATCGAGATGACGAGGTGGAAAGGCCGCGACCAGTCGGCTGCTGGTAGGACGAAGTCGAAGTTTGTGCAAAATATGAAGAAGTTGATTGTTGTCGTGGAGCCATGGCAGATCTTGGGCTAATTGGTGGAGACTCGATGCTGCTAGCCTTGTATGAGGAAAAGTTGACGGCCGGGGCCAATTGAAACTGAGATCTTGAGGCTGAGAGACTCGAAGTCTGTGATTGCCATGAGGTCCATGAGGGGCTGTGTCTGGGTAGGCTGGAGTTGAATAGATGTTCTGGGTGACCAGCTTGTTCGAGGTCTGCGAGTCTGCAAGTTTGGGAGCAGAATTTCTCGCCGTCAGCGATGTGCCGGTCGCAAGAGAGGCAAGTGTCGTGGTCCCAATCCATTGTGAAGTGCTTGTCTTGTTGAGCTGCTGTGCTGGTTGCAAAGGAGGGATTGCGGTTGTTGATATAGACGGAATGACGCGAGATGGCAACACGAGGCTATAAGATCGTCACGGCGTATAGTGGAGGTGGAGCACGGCTTAGTGAGTCTTGTGTGAGGTGCTCAGTGTGAGGTGATGGACAACCGTGATGGCGTTTGTGGAAGAGGAGAGTTGAAATGTATGGGTATCAATTGTGCAATGATGGTTGAGCATGGGGAGTAATGCTCTCGGCGGAGGCGTGCGGGCTTCTTATGACCTTCTCAGGCACCTTCCACATCTCAACTGCACACAGCATGCAGGCGAACGCTTCGGGACCAAGCAGGCAAGCCTTGAAGCCCTGCAGGCTCTGCTGCGAACCCATGTCTGCCCTCTAGCCCAATCCAGTACTTGCGTGGGATGCGGCGGCTGACGAATTTGTGGACCGCCAGAGCCTGCGCCTGAGCCAGAGCCTGAGCCTGAGCTGGAGCCTGAGCCTGAGCCTGAGCAAGCCACTTGTGACGCCTTGTAGAGGGCAGAACGTGCACCCGACAACTTTCGATTTTGGCCTGCTAGCCGCCGTTGCCTTACACCACCAACGTTTTGCATTCTTGTGCCTCTTGCCGCGTCGTCGTGACGAGACCCTCGCTGCTCATAGGGGCCTTCATACTCCTGCTGCTCTGTGCGCTTTCCAAGGTTTGAGAAATGCCAATGGCGTTACAGGACGGCGTACGTGAGAAGCTTGCTCCGTTGGTGCACAAGTTCGCCGGTTGTCTGCAATGTGGAAAGTGAAGAGCAGACCAGAGAAACTCCAGCTGACGATGTGATTCGCTCTCCTTTGACAGCTGGTTGGTTCCCAGACGCGAACGACTCATGGATTCCATTCAATCAATTTGAGGGACGGCATTATGCGCCCTTCCGCAGTGGATCCCCTGCTCGATCCAGCGGAGCGGGTGAAGAAAGGGTGCATAATCTGGAAGACCAGAGTGCTGAGAAGCTGTAAAGTGGATGGCGGGTATATTTGCAGGGCCTCGAGCGACTTGCTGCCGTGGTGGGCAAGAATAATCCATCAGGTTCGCCATGGTATGCAGAGGCAGAGTTTGCGAAACAAGACGGGGCAACGGGCATAAGCCATGGCTTGGCGTTCCTCACGCACCGAGAGAACCGGCTGTTGGGACTGATCGACCTCTTCTTCGCGTAACGATAGTCGCCACACGGGCTCGGGAGGAACCATCATGGCTCCAGCTTATCACAGTTCACGGCACTGTGTAGATGAAGTCCGGAAGATGGATGGCCATGAACGAATCCAGCGCTTCCTCAATACAGACATGGCCGTGCCCTTCTGCTTGGCTCATTATTCTCATCTGTCTGTAAATCATTTCGTCCATCCGGGAGGTCACGGAGCAGTGGCAGGGCTGGTCTTTTTGAGATCCTAAGCCTCTCTACTATGTGATACTGCGTCGAAATTGTGAATTCCTAGGTACAGCGGCTGCAGCAGCAATTGCTGTTTCTTCGACAGGTCTCCCGGAAAGGAAAACATCAGTGCCCTCTTCCCAGATGCGCGCTCTCTGCCCTGTTACATTTAGCACTCCAGCACGGCTCATTCTCTTGTCCAGGAGCACTTTCCCACTGTCCAAAAGCTCATAGGGCAGAGTCCGAATCACCGGATTACATTATTTCATCGTCCAAGATCCTCCCGACGAACAGTCTTTGCCGGCTTTTAGTCTGACCGGCTACGCCCTCAGTATAGTGAGCGGCCTCTCGACGGATAGCTACAGCTTCACCATTCCAAGACCTATTCCTGCTCGAAGCGAGGCCTTCAAAGGGGTCGCAGGCTCATTTGGATGCTCGCTTCTTCGACCAGTGTCTCAGCCTGTAGCCAAGGCTCCCTCCACACACTCCAAATGCAAGACACTGCTAGTTCTCTATTCAACCCTGCTAGTAGCAATCCGTCCGCGTGCGGAGCAACGAATTCGACAAGCCCCCACGCTCCATTAGCAGTAGAGCAGCATGCCTTGAAGTCATTTGTGTATGAAGCAAGACCGTACTAAAATGGCAATGAATCTGCCATATCTCGAGCAGACTGAGATTACCTGCCGACATGCCATTGACTGTCTCTTCAGCATCGAGTAATCCGCACGAGGATGTCCACATAGGGGTCAGCATACGTGCTTTGTCTTCACTCAACCCTCCTGTCTTAGCGATGAAACCCCACGCCCACGGGTCTCCCCGCATTTTCGTCGTCGATATGTGCGAAGCCAAGTTGGGCAAGATGCCGCCGTTCTTGTCACACACAGAGGCCCTTCCCCACAGTCTCCTTCTCCACCACCAGCTTCCGTGATTGAGAAGTCCATTCTTGGGGCGGAAGAACAATGTCTGCACTCATATGGCGGCTTGGCTTTGTCGCACGGAATCTGTTGAGCGACAATCCCCAGCTGCTGTGCGACGATCGTCGCATTTGCGCGCAAGTTGTGTGGACAATCACTGGTGGTTCGACACTTCCCCGCAGAACAGTGGCAGGCCGCAAGACTCCAATCCTGTCGGAGGTGAGTCCAGGACCCTCCGATTCTGCCAGAATCCGTGACCAGGATATGGAATTGGACCGCGCTTGGCGTGCATAATTACATTGCCCACGATAAGCTGCGGTCCCCTAATCTGTCCGGGCCGTGGAGTACCCAGATCCTGCTGTTCCCTGTTTTCACCTCCTACATCTGCCATGGGCCCGCGACGGGGGCTGGTCTTTAGTACCAGGCCATAACAGTAAAGTATCCGCTGACGGGCTGGGATGAGGCTTTTGAACTGTTATCTTCGACCGAGAACACGGGACTTATCATCGAGCAATGAGCAATGAGCACTGAAACGGTTTAGAACGGCGATGATAATCTACGCAGCCGCCAGACGCGTCTCTAGGTTGTCACGTACTTCCGCTTGCCTTATCCGAAAATCTCCGCGCACCAGTCAAACAACCGGCAGATGGATCTTCCATCATCCGTACTATCGTGAGATTTCAATATGGATCTCTTGGTAGACGGGCGCTGATAAGCCGTCGCGGGCTGTTCTGGCCTTCACCACCGCGACCGATTCCTTACAGCTGTCGTGCCCACCAAGAACAGAACATGTAGGATCGCATCCAAAGGCCGTGGCACACGATAAAGCAACTAATTGCACTTCTCCGCGAAGCAAGGTCTCGCTTGTGTCTCCTCCACAATTCGCCGAAATCTTGTGCAACAAGCAAATGGCATTGGCGAATGTTCCATTATTGGCAAAATTCGTCATTGTGTAACCTTCTTTTTCGACATCACGATCGAAGAACGGCGCTAAGCTTAAAGCGCGCGTCACGCTGCGTCGATGGACGGCACTAAGTCTGGTCAGGTTTTCTAGAAACGTGACGAAATGCGGCGACTGACGTATGGCCGCTCACGCCGCTTCAGACGACAAACAACGAATATGTGGAAACTCAAAGAACAACTAACAAAACTAGGAGGGAACCTCTCCCAACTCCTCCCAATTGGTATCCCACGTTGATAGGCCCTTTTGCCAAAAACAAACTCACCCAATCTCTCCTCTGACTGCCCAGTAACTCATTTTCCGTCATTTACCTCCGCCTGTCTCTCAATATTCGGTATCGACCTTAGGAAAGGCCCTTTGCAATCAAGACGCTTTCTCAAGCTTGGCACGCAGCCCGTAAAGAGCCTCCCACGGTTCGTCATCTCAAACCCTCAAGCTTCCCATCTCTATCAGACCACCCACACAACCGAAAATTCGGGCTCTCGGATCTCGGACTGACAAATTGCCATAGTAGATTAACGATTCTTTGTAGTAGAAACCCCACGCGCCATGGTCTCTCCCACTGCCAAACCCACCCTACTGGTACAATATATCCATCATGCCCGTCTCACATCCATCTAACGCTACCTCTCCGGCGAACGCGACGGATAAGGAAGCCGAGCCCGAGACGCGAGCAATCAATCTACAAACAAGGCCCCATAATACGATTGCTGTCGCCTTGGGACGTTTCCAGATTATCTTCCTCGGTTGATAAATTAGTCGAGACCGTTTTCCGGGCCATGATGGACGTCCTGTCGTTTCAGATGGCGGGTGTGATACTAGGAATTTAATTGCGATAGCCGGCGCTTTATTTAGATGGGATCTCGGGACGGAAAAACCCACCACAGTACCACGGTATATATCGCAGTATGGATGTATATTACCTATACGATGATGGAGGGGTAGATATGGGTGGGGTGTTTGTGAGGGGTACTGAGTGGGATTTGGCAGGGTCTTTGGTGATGCTGGATACACAGTATTCAATTACCTTGATGGATGTTTGTGGCTATCTTGTGAATATAGTAGTAGAGATGGATTTACTACTTATGAGGTGCTAATATTACAATGTCTCAGGTCTGAGCATTTTCCAAACAAGGAAAGAGTCTCGGTTGGTTTACTGTAGTAATTTAGATAGGTGTGATCCGGATCCGAATCCTCCCCACAAAGTCCTCCTACACAGTAAGTGGAAACCAATCTTTGCCGGTCACCAAGAGCTTGGAATCGAGACCGTAGAACATGACAATATATTCCCGCACTCCAAGTACCCTCCTTGGACACGAAGTACAGACAGGATACATCTCATATCCATCTCCCAATCCACCACAATAATCCCTCACAGCCCATCAAAAAAAAAAAAACCTACCACTACATCGAAGAACCCGCCTATACCCTCCACATCCTCCACATAGCACTGCGACGCCGAACACCCAATCCTTCCTCCCAACAATCCAACAAACCAAACCCCATCTCCATTTCCATCACATCCTCATTTCACCACCCTCAGTTACGCAACTTCAACAACTACCCTGCCAAACCCACATAGAAGGGAACCATCAACACAACTACTAAAAAATACTCCAACCCCGAATTTCAAGTATAGATTTTACCATCTTGCCATGGTATCTCACCTGCAAGAGAAAACATGTAATTTGTTCACTGGAGATACAGGGAAACCCCACACCCAGCCAACCAACTATTATCCCCCCCCTCTCAAGCGGCCCGCGAGAATAAGTCAGTACGTGAGTAAACGAGTCATCAAAATAAGACTACAGTAACTCCAAGCGTTCGAAAAGTGATACGATGAGATGGGGATAGGATGTGATGTGATGTGACGGGAAACAAGAACAAAAGTACAAAAGAAAAGGCAAAAAACAGCGAGAACGAGAAAAACGAGGGATGAAAAGATCAATCTATTCTTCATCATTGAAATCTCAGATCTGGATTCACGATGGACGCAATTCTTGACACGTTCTAACAATGCGTTGATCATCCAACCTACCTACCTACCCTTCCCTACCCTACCCTCTAATGCAAGATAAGTAAGCCAGAACGTCGTCATTCTCGTGTCCAAATTACTGAAGAACGGCCAAATCCAACTCCGGTAACGAAATGAACGGATATTTCCAATGCAGTGTGCACCACATCGTGAGACAAGTCGAGCGAAGCATGTCCGTCTGTCTATCCAAAGAATCACGATCCACGGTGTGTAACCAATACCATGGCCCAATAACGCATCGAATTCAATTCGGCATCACTACGTCCCATATCCTCTTGACAATATCCGTCGCTTCCATCATAGCACCAGGTCCAGAATCGCCACAAGCGACTGTCTTGGTGATCGGTCCCAGCACCTCAATCCAACCATTCTCAACCCCGACACCCCATTCGTTCCGCAAGACATCCATGTGCTTCTTTGTGACTGGATGGTTCCACATGGCTGGATTCATTGCAGGAGCGACCAGAATTCGCTTGCGGCCGTGACTATCTGTCCTTTTCGTTGTATCCGAGCTTTCTTCAAGCGCGAGTGCGTCTATTTGACCTGCAAGATCTGCGCTCCTTCCCTTCATACCAGCATCCGACTCATCTTCGAGGACAGCACCGTTCTCGTCCAGGAGCTTTGAAAGATCCGCGGAGCGATTTCCGAAGTAGCGCATCTTCCCCCTGAATTTGATGGTGTGACGTGCATCAAGGTTACCATAAATGTCCCATGCGCGCATGGTATTCAAAAGTAGATTGTCGCTGATGCCTACAGCGATTTTGGCGAGAGAGTTGGCAGACAGTGGTGCGACGACCATGATATCTGCCCATCGCCTGAGTTCGATGTGTAAAATCTTGTTGCCTCGTACCCAAGGGACCTTCCATTCACAATCGTCTGTATAGACGCCATCGACGCATGGAATCTTGGCGAGGTCATCAAAGTCTGGTTGCTCAACTGCTTGACCCTGGAGAAATCCAGATGCGTCAATCGTAAGGATCAGGCGAATTGAAACGGGTGGAGCGGTTTTGCTGAGCTTGGCCAATTCGCGTATCATCACTGGTATTTTGATGGTTGCCACGCTGCCCGTGGCTGCCAACAGGATATGCACTTTGTTGTCTTTGAGGTGAGACTCGTGGTCGAATGCCAACTCGAGGGATTCATAAGCAGGTGGGTTCATTTTCCTACCTTTGCCTCCTGAGATGCCAGGGGGAGCTGTGGCTGGAACTGTGCTTGATTTCGGGCGACTTTCGAGATGCTTAACAAGAGCGTAAGCTGTGGCTGTAACTGTGATTGATTTCGGGCGATTTTCGAGATGCTTAATAAGGGGGTAAGCTGTGGCTGGAACTGTGCTTGATTTCGGGAGATCATTCAGATGCTTAACAAGTTCAAAATATCGGGCGTTTTTCAGCTCCTCAGCCGTTAACGCAGAGGCTGGAGAAAAGCCCGGGATAGCATCAAGCTCAGCGAAAGCTTGCTCGGCTTGTGTTGATCCCGGCGAGTTTGGTGACTGTAGACTTGGTCTCACAGAGGGCGAAGGATTGTCAGAGGTGCTTATGGCTGGAGCTGTGCTTGAATTCGGGGTATTTTCGAGATGCTTAAGAGATTCAAGAGTTCGAGCCGTTGTTAGCTCCTCGGCCGATACCGCAGAGGCTAGAGAAGTGCCCGTGATAGTTTCAAGCTGAGCGAAGAGTTGCTCGGTTAGCGTTGATCCGGCCGAATTTGATGGTTCTGGATTTGTTCGCACAGAGGGAGAAGAATTGCCAGGGGCGGGCCGGCCTAGAGCGGAACGTTGGTTGGTGTCGACTGCGGGCAGAGAATTTTCCGACCTTGCGATCTTCTTGTCGACCTCTGGTTCAGGTTCTGGTTCAGCACCAGATTGTCTTGACTTGGAGGATCGCTTTGATTTGGAGGACGTCTTGGATGACTTCTTCGTGTTATTATCCGGTCCTGTAGGGTTGCTGGATTGGTTCGTAGCAGAGGTGACCTTAGGAGAGTCTTGATTTCCTTGCGCTGGTTCAGTCGAGGTCGGCCGAGTATTTTTTCCTTTAGAAGTGGATGTTTGTGCTCCGATTCCTGTAGAGGTGGAAGGTTGGGTCGTAGCAGAACTGACCTCCGGAGTGTCTTGATTCTCTTTCGTTGGTTCAGTCGAGGTCGACTTTGTTCCTGTAGGAGTGGAAGGTTGTGCTCCCTTTACTGTAGAAGCGGACGATTGGTTCGTGGCAGAACTAACCTCCTTAGCAGGGCTTTGATGCTTATGCGTTGGTTGAGTTAAGGTCGACTTTGTTCCTGTAGGAGTGTAAGGTTGTGCTCCCTTTCCTGTAGAGGCAGAAGATCGGTTCGAAGCAGAACTGACCTCTTCAGCAGGGTCTTGATTCTCTTTCCTTGGTTCAGTCGAGTTCGGAGTATCTGTTTTAGCCGGAGTAGAAGGTTGTGCACTCGTTCCTGCAGAAGTGAAGGGATCGTACGTAGCAGAATTGCCGGTCGCGGAGACTTGTTCGGTCCCTTCTTTGGCTCGTATTCCAAGACGATTTGTTGAGAAAATCGCCCGATTAGCGTTTGAATCCCAAGAAAAGGCAAAACTACCGAATGCGATAGATCGTTCCTGTAAAAGATGGTTTGATGGTGATTTGATCAAGCTTGTTGGATTGGAGTATGGTGCAGAGGTTGAAGCGCCCAGAGCAGTGCCGCTTTCTCCGCGAAGTTGGGCTGGTGTTGTTGGGGCAAGACGGGCTGGTACTGCGGTTGCTGAGCAGCTTGGTGTAGGAGCACGAGTTGTTGGAGGGGCCAAGAGGCATGGATCGTCGGTCTGTGTGGCTGATGAGGTCCCGCTTTCAGCCTGAGGAGGCTGAGCTTGAGCCTGAGCCTGAGCCTGAGCCTGAGCCTGAGCCTGAGCCTGAGCCTGAGCCTGAGCCTGGTCCGTCTGTGTGCAGGAAGAGATGCGTTGGGCTTGGTCCGTCTGGGTGCATGAAGAGACTCTTCGACCCTCCGTGAGCATCGTCTCGAGCCGCTCCTTCAGCTTCGCAGCCTCCTCAACCTTGCTCTGCGCTTCCCTATACTCGATCGAAAGAAGGGACAGATTGGTAAGGCAATCAACTATCAATGAATAAGGATTCTGGTGCTCTTCGGGAATCAGAGACTTGAATTGCATCAGCCAGCTGCTCATCGTGTTCAAGCCTTCACGATGCGTGGCGTTTTGACTCTCATCCAGGGCTAGCATGAATCTCTCATAGACCCTAGGGGCGGGTTCCGTTGAGGGCGCTCTGGGGGGTGGACCGCCGAGATCCTCCGGCTCTTGCACAGGGCCCGACCGGTATGACGGAGCCATGTTTTGTCCACCCTGAAGCTATGCTGATGGATGAAGGCTGAAATGTGTTTTGCGAGGATGATGCAACTGAAAGGCAATAGAAACTTGAACTGCGGTCTAAAGCGTCTGCTGCATACGTTGTAGCAATAGTACTGAGCTTCTTACAAACAAACATCAAAGTCGTCGTCGTCAATCACTCCCGTCCCAGGTCGTCCATCTCGCCTTCCAAAATAATCCATCATCCCAACTCACCTCGTTCACACTCGACACCATCAAAATGATAGCAAGACCACCCTTCTCCGTACGCTCTCCCTCTCCTTCTTCCCATCTCCATCAATACCTACTAACTGACTAACAGGCGTTCCGCCAAATCGCCCGTCCCATTTCGCTCGCCTCCAGAAATGCCATCTCACGCCGCTCCTTCCTCACACCTCTCCAAGCCCGATTACTATCCAGCGAGACCAGAGCCGCAATCGACAAAGCCGTCGCCACTACTCCCGTCGTTTTATTCATGAAGGGAACGCCCGAAACACCACAATGCGGTTTCTCGCGCGCCTCGATACAGATTTTGGGAGTCGAGGGTGTGGATCCGGAGAAGTTCACGGCATACAATGTTTTGGAGGATGAGGAATTGAGATCTGGTAAGCATGCGGCGAATTCTGAGGGCACACCTCCCGTCCAATACCTCTTCAATGCGAATTTAAGATGAGAGAATTGGAAGGGATGATTTCCTGTTTGTGGTAATCAAAGGCTTACGATTGGACAACAGGAATCAAAGAATACTCAGACTGGCCAACGATCCCCCAATTATACATCGACAAGGAGTTCGTCGGTGGGTGTGACATCTTGATGAGCATGCACAACGACGGTTCCCTCGCAAAGATGTTGGAGGAAAAGGGCGTTCTTGTTCCCGCCGAGGAGACACCTACTTCGTCGTAATCAAACGAGCCTGGAGAGCAGAAGAGGAAAAGGTATGTAAGCATCTATATAGCCAAATAGTAAATTCTACTACAACCCTCTTTTCACCTCTAGAAATCGCGCAGTCGTTTCATGCAGTCCTTCGGTGCCGTCATCGAGCCCAGTGACTATCTGCAGCACAAACATTTCAACATTCTAATCACCACAGAATCTTCAAATCTATCTCTTTCCCAAAGCCTACCTCAAAAACCAAAGCCCCAAGCACGCAACACCCCATAACCTCATCTCAAGACCGAAACCCACCCTCATATCTCCACACCACCAGCCCAAAGGGCTCCTTCACAAATCCATATTCCTTCCTCGCCCTCAATGTCTGTCCCAAAAGCTCAGACGATTCAACAAATGCTCAGACTATTCAACACATGCCCAGTTTATCAACAAACACTACCCACATATCGAAACAACCACGCACCAAGACACAAGAATCCCCCCCCATCTCACTTATCGCAAAAAAAACTCACGACGTAGAACCGAGTATATGGATCATTCGCGTTAGTCAAAAGACTCAAGCATAATCATCAGCTTCTCACTCGCAAATTGATATATCAACCCACCACCACCACCACCACCACCACCACCACCACCACCACCCTTCATGCGTGCTCTAGCAAATTCTGGCAGGGATATACGGTACAGCGATCCATTTCTACCCGGTGGTGGAGATGAATTAATTATGAGAATATACAGGCATCGGAGAAGCGTGAGTTTGCAGAACATGGTTTCTCGGATGGATCTCGTGGGCGTATTGGGTGAAAGGAAGGTTCAGAGGGCGCGGCGGGAGGAGTGGTGGTAGAGTACGGTTTTGTTTTAAAAGGGGTGTTGATTAGATGTGTGTATAAATCTGTTTGGACACCTCTCAGCAGCATCGAACTGGGTGATGACGCGCGAATAGCTCGAGATACGGTACAGGGCCCCTGATAATGCATCACTTGGAAATCACACGTCAACGTTTTATCGTCATCTCCTCGATACACGCACACGCACACGCACACCCACACCTCTCATCAAATCTGCTCCTACCTACTCCTCCCAATCCCCTCCACTCCCATCCCCATCCCCATCCCCATCCAACCCAGCAAAAAACTCCACAATCCTAGCCCTCCTCCTCCCCTCCGCCCTCACCTCCCCCTCCATAACCCCAATTTCCACGGCCCCCACCTCCGAAATCTCCCTCGCAAACTCCATCGTCCTCTCCACAAGGACCCGATGCAACCGCATCCTCTCCTCATCCCCCTCATCCCCCTTCCCAGTACCATTCTGCGCTGGGACGCGCAAGATCTCGGCGACGAGGGTGTCGATGGAGGAAGTCAGGGATGTGTGTTGTTTTCGTAGGGAGGCGAGGATCTTCTGTTCCCTTTCGACGGTGGTGCGGAGGGATGTTATGGCGGGGGATGGGCGGAGCGGGGTGGAAAGGCTTGTAAGGAGGTTTTTGGTAGAGGGGTTGAGGAGGGTTTCCGGCGATGCAGTGTCTATACGTTTGACGAGGGAGTCTCGGGTCGAAATAAGTTTGGACGAGGCGGAGGAGAGGAGGTCTGTTGCGTAGGATGTTGTTGTGTCTGTTGTTGAAAGAGATTGTTAGCATTTCTCTCTCTCTCTCTCCCGTGAAAACTTCCGAGAAGCTGAGGAAGCCCGAGACGAGTGCCTCGGTGGAGAATATGAAGAAAGAATCAACAAACCACTAAACTCCACCAAAAGCGGATGATCCATCCCATTCTTCTTCGGAATAACCACTGGCATCCTCCTCCGCGATTGCGGGCTCAGTTGCTCTTGCCTGAGTACAGTAACGCGCTGCAAAGTGGATGCGTGCCCCAAAGCGGAAACGTGCTTCAATCCCTTTCCAGCTTTGAGCTTCGGAATCTGAGCGAAAAGAACAGAAGTAGAAACGACCTTCTTGGTCTTCTTTTGACGCGTCTGAACGGCGCTGGGGGTAGCTTTGTGCGTTGGTGGTGGACGTTTGGGCGCCATCTCGATGCATGTGATGCACTAGTAGTGGGAGAGGGTGCTGCGGTGATGTGTGACCGCTTATGAAAGAAACGAGTGTGTAGCTGAAAGGCGAGGAAGCTTCAATTTGGCGGGTTGGAGGGGGAGAGACAGTCGGGCTGGGGATCTGATGAACGGGATCCTTTCATTTGACAGATAGGACGCGTGTATCGCTGTGATTTGAGTGGTAGGAAGAAAGTGATAAAATCGTTGGCCACGAACGTGCCGAACGCGTCGGGATCTGAGAAGAAAACTAAGGCTGTTAACAAGAAAAGAGGAAGGAATGTAACTCACCTCTCATCGACCAAAGCCCAACATAATCCCTCATCACATCCATCACAACCATCACCCTCTCCAACCCAAAGTAGAAAAAAAAATACACACGCACAAAAAAGAACCAGCAGGTCTCGCATCCATCCTCAACATCATCATATCAAATCCGCCATAACGTCGCAGGGAATCTTTTTAAAACAGGAGGGCTGTTCGACAAAGGTCTGAAGGATCATAATCAGTACGCATTGATGATAAGCATCGCTGGAAGCGGGCTTACCTTCAAAATTGGGTACGCAACTGATCAACAGGCCGCTCTGGACCGTGTGCTGCAGCGCGCCGACGGGATCATCCAGCAATTCTTCACGTAGAGTATGGGAAAGGTGAAACGTGCGGTGTTGCTGTGATGTGAGAATCAAGCGTTCATCAACTGACAGTGGACGAAGAACCAAGTACTGATTGCAAAGCACCTGAAATATAAAGCATACAACAGATTAAGATCAGGCTACCGCTATACTATGTCTGCCAAGGACATAACGCCTGCTCGACTGCAAGTACGCTTCTATCAAGAAGATGAACAGGGAAAAATCAAAAACGCACAGCAGCACCGACCAAGCCGGTCAACATTCGCTCTGTTCTCGCATTGCTTTGAATCTCAATGTAATCATTCTCAGTGAAAACCTACCAATCAGTGCCGATGTTTACTTTTATCAACCACATCCGCGAAATCTTCCCTTTGTATACCATACACTGCCACCCAGAATTAGGTGCTAGCGTCTCGAAGATGCCAGCCAAGCAAAGAGCAAGCCTCCCCAGGAGGAACCCGTCGTTAGCAACGGAGGTTTTCCTTCTCTTCGCAATATTCACTCATCCGCAAGAAAGGATTGTCGTCGTTATTAAGTTCTATGCAATTCGACGAGAAACGTGAAACAACAACGCCGACCGAATCAGACCCAAATAAACAACTTTACCACAGCCCAAGAACAACAGCGAGAACACCGAGGAAGGTGTTGGCAGGGCTGTAACCAAGGGTTGAAGCATCACCCTTCTTGGCACCGGACGAGGCCGTGCTGGAAGGCGTGGTTCCAGCGTTACCTGGGTTTGCGACTTTGCCAGCACATTGGTACTTGCCCTTGATGACACTGCTGGCACCGGTCTGAGCTTTGAAGGTCGCGCAGTCGGCAGTGAGATCACCGGTGGACTGGATGTTGAAAGCACCACGGTTGTCCTTGAGAGCTGGGAGCGAGACGCTAGATTGCTGTTAGCCAAGATTGAGATTATGGGGAGGGCTCCAAACTTACTGCGTCAAGTTTCCGTACATGTCAGTGGCACCACCAACGGTCTCGAGACGAGGGAAGACGATGGAAGAGAGAAGGGTATTGTTTTGGACCTGAAGACCACCGGTGATGGACTTGAGGGCTTCCATCGTAACGTTGCTCAACTGAGTGTTGGTGTTAATGGCCAAAGTACCTCCGACGGTAGTCAAGTTTGGTGCGGTGAGACCGGTGATGGAGTTCTCGTAGAAACCGAGAGATCCGCTAACGTTGTGCAGAGATGGGATGGACAGGGTTGGGACGTTACGGAAGGTCAAATTCTGGGCGCTCATCAAGTTGGGGAAGCTGGCAGTGAGACGGTCGCCGTTGGATTCCAGAATCAAAGACTGGGAGATGTTTGAAACCTGGAAGCTGATGTCCTGTAGCAGACGGTTGTTGGCAATGTAAATGCTGTTGACTTGTTGCAAGTTGATTCCGTCCAAGGTGGAGAGGAAAGTGTTTTGTATGTTCAGTGTGCCGGTTTTGGCGACGTTGGACGTGAAGCCGAGGAGGTTCAAGTTGGGCAGACCCTCGAAATCGATGTTTCCGACCGATGTGAGTTGTGGGAAGGAGAGCGAGCTCAGGATTTGGCAGTTGGACACAGTGAAAGTGCCGCCAATGTTTGTCAAGCTGTCGGCACCGACGCTTGTGATGGCGTTGTTGCTGGCAATGTTCAAGTCACCAGTGATGGATCTCACTGACGCAAAGTTGATGGTATCGGTCGTGCCGGTCGCGACAGCAATGTTTCCGGAGAAGGTTGTGCAGGTTGCAATGGCTGAGGCATCGCCAGCGTTCTGGACGGTCAAGGTACCGGAAGTACTGCAAGCAGCTGGAGAGACGCGTCAGTTACCGTTCTCAGGTGAGCCATTGAACGTGTCCGCAGTCAATTGAAGCGATTGACGATGGCACGCTTCGTGGAGTGAAGAGGATACGTACCTGAAGCAGCACCAGCGGCCGCAAGGACCGGTAAAGCGTATCTCAACATGGCGGACATTGTGAGTTGGGCGAGGGAAGAATTAACTGTGGGAATCGAAGGTGGTCAGCTTTCAATTGCCAAGATGCGTCAGACAGATAATTGACGGGTGTAGAGGAAGGGATCCGGGGTGGTCGTACTTTGTTGGGAGATGGCAAGCAATAGAAGAGTTTGCACGGGGTGTTGTCTGGGACTCCCTGTGTTGATTGATTTGGTGATGGAGAGATTAAAAGCCTGCGTAATAACGAGGGAAGCAACTTCGTGAACGAGAGAAGGTGAAGGTGGATGGGAAGGTGTGGCTGGGGGCAGCGTTGCTTGATGAAGAGGCAGGACGACCTGGAGGATCCGGATGGGAGACAAAATGGCAAGGGCCTTGAAAGGAGTAAATACGCTAGAGTAGACGAGCCGGGCGTCGGTGTCGGTGCCCACACCCACTTTGACCTTGAAAGGTATGCGCCACTTTAGATACCCGTCCAATAGCCCAATCAGACCACGCCTCGCCCATACTTGCATGCAGCCGGCCGTGGCGTCGTCCATAACCGTCGTCGTCAGCTGGAGATGCCGAAGACCTTCACGTCGCAACGAGCCGACGGATTCGTCGACAGCACGGCGTCGCAGCATCGCAGGACAAAAGGACAAAGATAGTGAGGGCACACCCTTTGACGTGTCCCTCCCCACCTGTCAGAAGCCTCGCGCCCACACAGCAGCCAATATGGCCGTGACGTCGACTGGCATTCTGTCAATGTCAATTTGAATTGGAGCAGGCATGGCGGCCAGGCTCACCCTGGCGCGCCGAGATGAACCTTGGAAACAGTCCAAGTTACACACTACCACAGAACACACTACTAGACCACGGGAGTGGCGCCTATCCAACCGCAGAAAAAGGCACTGAACTGCAATTCAACATGGCTGCCCATCGCTGCACTGGAGTTGATCCAACTTCCTCCTGCGCTCCATTGTTGTTGCTGTTGTCGGAGAGAGGGCTTCAGAAGAAACCACGATGGATGCACTCGTACCCATTGGCAAATCATGCCTGTCCGCATCGTTTGCACGCTTCGTCGACTGCCTGTGCTTTGGTGGACTCTCTGACTCTCCCAATCTTGTTGCCGAGCCTTGGTTTCGCGGCTCGTTATCTTTCCTTCGCCCTTAAAACGTGCCCACCCTGTAAATAGTTTGGATTCGATCCTCTGGCTGTCAAGCTCAAGCCTCTGTCTTTGACAACCAATTTGTCCATTTCTGATACTGCTGCGTGTCCGCCTGTCTCACTGTGCAGGCGGCATGTGCATATACTGTGGAAACGGTGTACTGTCAACTGTGCAAACACCCTACCTCCTAGTCTGAAACAATTTCCGGGATCCTGGATGCGGATCAGGGTTGCTTGTGGTTGAATCCACGCTACCACAGTTTGATGGCGCGGGAACCACTCCAGCTCCTCCATATCAACACCATATCACGTTGGAAAATTGAGATCATCTCTACCGCACCCATTCTGCTCGCTCTGTTCTTTCAGCAGGAGTTTGTGATTAAATGGCGCAAATGCTGTTCCAACCTTGCACAAACCGTAACCAGAGAACGGTTCGGTTGTTTGTCATGTCCGACCTCACAGAGGTCGGACATGACCCTTGGACCCTATTTGCATGCTCATGAATGGAACACTACGGAGGTATTCAAGACCCTTCAAGAATCGCTTGGTGCTCAGGTTCCGATGAGAATATCAGCTTGCGGCGTGTGTTCCCATCTCATCAATATAACTTAGTAGAGTACGGTAGCTATTGATGCTGTCAACCAAGAGATCAGAACTTGAAGCAAGATCAATGCAGTGTTCTTTCCAGTTTGGAATCCGATAACCGACGTCACACAGTCGCACCGCTGATTCGAAAGTACCGAGTACAATTCGAGGGTTCGCGCCGTGTGACTTATCCTGGTAAGTTCCAGAGCCGCAATGGGGACATGCCCGCAATTGCAATTGGAATCTTCAGCTGATCCTCATGATCACTCTGTACTGGGTCTTCGCTCGCGGCCATCACATTTACTTTTGCTGCAGTCCTCCAAGGATGAAGTTCTGAAGAGAGAAAGATTTCCAATCGTGCCCTTGTCATCTTCGTACTGGGAAAATGCAAGTCGGTTATGCGATAAAGCCCTGGTCCAATATTTCGGTATGATGTTTTCTTCTGCCGTGCGGGAACTTCCTTCTCTTGAATACGATGGATGAATCGCTCGCGCGTAGAGATGATGAGGAAGGAATCAATTCCGTTTTCATCTTTATTAAAGTCCTCCCGCAAGCTACGATAAGATGGATGCTCCTGCGACTGTATTATGCCTATGCCAGAGTCGAAAACATAGACCATTGTTGCACTCCTACACAGACAAAAGCTTCGTATGATGCAAACGTCCTCGAGATGGGACAGGGCCGTAGAATTTTTCCGAGACTAGATGACCAAGAATAATGCATCACTGTCACGACGTAGCGAACGTGTTCCAAGGGCATTATGGTCGTCTTCAATGGCAGCTGGAGGTGTAGAACAATCGTCATAATATGTAGTAAACAAAACCTCCCCCTCCCTTCGTTCCAAAACACCTCTAGATATTCCCTCATCACCGAAACCCAGTACACAACTACTTCGATAAAGGTAATAAAAGAATCATTATCCACAATACATCTTCTCTCACCCCGCCCCATCCCAATCGCTTCCAACTCATTTCCCACCCAGCATATCACCACAACTATACATGCGCAAAAAGTAAATCAACACATATCCTACCTACCACCGTCCCACATCAAAACACAATCATGTTTCCCGGTGTGTATGTCGAAACTTAACGCGTCCACATATATCAAACACTAGAGGTATTCTGTTTCGATCGTCACGCACAACCTTCCGTTTGGGACAGAGATTGGAACGCGGGAAAATAGGGGATATCCACTGGTTGGGCGCGTGCTTGTTCTGGGATTGGATGGGCTTGTTGTTTTGGGATTTCTTTGGCTTGAGCTATTGGGATGGGGGATAGAGAGGGAGGTTGGGATGATTAGGTAGTGCCAATCTGTAACTGAATGAGGTCTGTAGCATGTATATCTATATTAGTTAGGTATACAACGGATTCCACCATCAGTTTTGAAGCCAATAATCGGAGTGAGAGATTGTGGATATATCTTCTATTTAGGAGTAGTTGAAAGTAGGAGCGCCTAACATTCGTCGTCTGTTCTCAAATTTCATCTAGGTACCTTACGGCAATTATTATCCTCGACCATTGCCGAAAGTCTGATCCTCAAGAATAACAACAAAAACAACGGCCGGGGAATGTTAGCCACAAGGACAAAAAGAAATCTAGCCGTTTAGCCTCCACGCCGGATCGAACGACGGACCTTCTCATTACAAGTGAGATGCTCTACCACTGAGCCATAGAGGCTGATAGTCGGCAATCGTAGCACAGTTTTTGTCCAAGATCCTCCAATCTTTGAGTCTCCAAAAGACACTTCCTCGAGGAGTCTTAAACCTCCCACCCATTTATCGTTTTATACTTACGAACAACTACCTTAATACTCTGAAAGCGTATAGTCCAGAAAGACCGTTTCTCCACCCGAACGTAGCCTGTCAGCAAAACAAGTCTTTGCAATTTGATATTAACAGTTGATTGGAATTACCGTTGCGAGTTGCATATCCTCATTTTTATTATCAAGCTCTACCGTCCACCTGTGTCGGAGCATTCAGATCATCTCACAACACATTGCACTAGTATTCATTGGACAAAGTCCCGCCTTAAAACGACCTGTTTGGGTATATATCATGAATCAAGGACGTCCAAAATCTTCCCGACAGATTTCAAAATCAAGCCTCCATAGCCTCCAGATTCACATCCTCAATTCTCCACATATACCACATGAATAAACTCCTGTACGGACGAAACTTCTCCGAATGCTTCAGCATATCCGCTTCGCTCATGTACTTCCATTTCCCCTTATCCTTGCTCGCCTTGATTTTCTTGACGTCCTTGCCGACGTATGCTGCCATTCCTCTCTGCACACCCAAGTCCCCAGTTGAGAAAATATCTGTCCGCTTGAGACCAAAGCAGGCGAACATTTCGACGCTCCAACGTCCCAGACCTCTTACTGCTATTAGCTTCTCCATGACCTCTTCATCTGTGGCCTCGACTAGCATGCGTGCTGATAGTTCTCCTGAGTCGAACTTTTCTGCCAGCCCACGTATGTATTCTGCCTTTCTTTGTGAAAGACCTGCTATTCGCAGTGTAGCTATATCTTTCTCAACGACCTGGGCTGGTGTTGGGAAATGCTTTGAGCCGTCTCCAGTATTGGGTGGCAGGGTGAAGAGGGAGTTGAATTTGTTCTTAATGGATGAAGCTGCTGCACCCGAGACCTGGTCCAATCCTGTCAGCTACTTTCTCCTTCAAGGTTGAGTGAGTGAGTATCGGTACCTGTTGTGCCATAATCCCACTACTCAATGCCGTAAATGGCTCAACGACTTCTTGCAGGCCTTCTGGACTAAACATCTTGCAATGATGCTTATCTATTACCGCTTGCAGCTTCGGATCCATGCTGACAAGATGGGCACATGCTTTGTCGAGCAAGTTCTCAGTTGTAACGCCTGTCTCGGCAGCTTTTTGTGGGGAGGGCAGGGCGGACTCAAACAGATCGGAGGGGTATTTGACAACCTTAGTGCCACCCGGTGTTTGCAATGGGGCATTTGTGATATTCGGAGCTGCTTTTCGAGTCCCGCCCAAAGGCTTGCGCCTAGGATTTGTGATGGTATCGGAGAGAGCTGCGATAGTGGCTGGTGTAGGTGTTGAGGGAGGTAGCTCTGAGGCTATGGCAGGTTCCTTCTTCCGCCTCTTTGGTGTCTGGGAGAGTTCTGGGACTTTGAAGGGGACTTCCTCGGGTTCGCTGGCTCCTCGTTTGACGGCTGTTCTTTTGGATGGGTTTGATGCTTTAAGCGCCGGCTATAGTACATATTAGTACGCCTATACACTTTTAGTATGTTTGGGTCTGTCACAAACATCTTTCGTAACGCCATTCGCTCCATTGGTGGTTGTAGCAGTTCCGTTGGAGACTCGAGCGCTTACTCGAGCCGATCGTCTTTCAGCCATGATTGCAAGTTGGCGACGTGAGTAGAAGGGAAAGTGAACACATAACCCCGCTGGAAATATAGCTGGTCTGAGCATGCATGAGAGGAGTGAAACGCGTGAGGGGGAGATGACGCATCGTGATCGCCAAAAGAATACGAGAGCAGGTGACGGACGAGCTTACAACCTCCTCATACTTTTGCCGACGGCCTTTTCGTTTCATGCTTAACCATCATCATGTTTCACTCAGGGTATTCCTTCGCTGAAAACTTTTTTTTCAACCTTGTAAAGCAATTCGAAAGGTGCATTGAGCCATCAATTGCAAGAAATATCCTTTTCTTCATGCTACACCGAGTTTGAATGCACCTCGCGACCCAATTAATCAAGCTTCAACGAACCTTAATCGACATACCTTGCATCTGCTGGTTGCCGCGCATCAATTTACGCCACTGTCAATCTTACAACGACGCGGGTCAGCCACGCAAATGGTTCAAAGTAAAGGACAAGCTTTGTGAGACTCGACCCGACTTCACGTCGATTTAATCCTTTGGAGGCCTTCAACGATAATACAGCTTCACGTATTACTACCGGCAGGAGCTCATTTGATATGACCACTGAATCTCAATCGCGAACGGAAGTAAAGACTTGCTATTTTCTCCAACCTTTTTCCTCTCATACACCTAACCATCCCAACTTTCTCCCCCTCTCCTCATCTTCTTCCCCCTCTTCCTCTTCCTCCGCCTCGTCTAGGCTAGAAGAATAAAGGTCCCAAGCCATCTTCGCGCAATACAATGCCGCCATACCCACGCCACTCATGACTCCAGCTTGGACCATCCCCCCGGACGCCTCCTCCTCCTTCTTCAACGCAACAGCCGTATCATAGGACGGCGGCGCAGATGTCATCGCAGGTCGCACCGTTTTCTTCGAACCTCGGCCAGGTTTCTTCGATGATCTTGACCTGATCAACGCCGACGATGTGGCGGTCGATGAAGATCTTACTGGCGGCAGAGATTTAGTTGATGTTGAGCATTTTGAAAGAGAAGCAGGTTTGTTGGCGTCTTCAGGGCGAAATATGATTTTGAGTTCCTTTTCACGCGTTACCCATGGTTTGAGTAGGCTTTTCGGTTTCTTGGTTTGTGTTATCTCGATCGTGCCTGGTGGGGCTGAGGCGAGGATGCGCCCGATTGTGTCCTTCTGCGGCCATTGTCAGATGAGAGGTGAAAGGGGGAAGGTAAGAAATGAAATTACTGGGCGGTCATTGTTTGAAAACCAATTTGTGACGAGATTCATGGGCTTGGTTGACTTGTATTGAGATTGAGGTCGGGATACCAGTTGCCTGTAGCGTTTCCCCCTTCTTTCTGAGAATGCTCAAAGTTGGGAGGTTGGAGGGGAGACTTCAAAACTATTGCAAGGGCGCGGGATCAGTGGAGATTTTATGCACGGCGGAAGGCTGAGAAGGGAATAGTGAGTCGCGATCATGCCTGTGGTGTGCATGCCACGTCGGACACGATAAAGAGGTTCTCCGACCCGGAGTCTGCTCCTCACCGCTCTCGTCTCCAATTCGTCCATAGCTGTAGCAAGAGCTCTCCCATGGCGGCAACTTCGTCCATATTTATGATTTACGCGAACCATTCTCTCGATTTCAGGCAGGTTCCATACGTCCAACTTTTTTAAATGGTCCTGCTTGTACTGCTCTTGGTATCGAGTCTTGATACCTTAGTATTTAGGAAAGTTCGAAAAAGTGATGAGAGGTCACGACATTTGATTGTTGTTCTCGAAGCTGCCAGAGTGTCAGACCTTGCCCCTCCTACTGACAACCTTGATGATGTGTCTGCCCTTGAGCAAGGACGAAGGTTTCTGGCTCTTTGAGACTGTTAGATGGACTTATCCGATCCCTATCAATCCCTAGACTTACACTTCTATTGACGTACGTTCATTTGCTAGGTCTGTTTCGAGGAGCGCTTACAGCAGTTAATGTCTATATCGTCGAAGACCCGGCCTGCGCACCGTCAGCTGTGTGAGAAGAAGAAAGAAAACATCGTGAACAGGTCATTTACAAATGTCCAGTCTGACCGCAAGAAACTATCTCTAAAAGTATCTTGACACTCCCTCTTTGAATTTTCTCAACGCCTCAACAACCACCCCGTGATCCTCTTCCTGCGCAAGTCCACTGACAGTAATCACCGCCACCGTCCCCTCGACCCCCTCCACAAATACAGGAACAGCACCACCATGAATAGCATACTCCCCCGCCCTCTCTCCTGTCAAAGCGTTCTTCGCGGCAAAAGCGACCTCATCACCCTTGAATTTTGCACCCATCTGATAGCTGGGCACGCCCCACCTCAGCACAGTTTTCTGCTTCCGCGATACCCAGATCGAGTTATCTGGGGAAGTTCCGCTGTGATTTGTTGCCAGGAAGAGAGGTTGTTGGTTTGCTAGGATGATGGAGATGAGGACGGCTTTTGGGTGGTGTAGCAGGCGGGTGCGGATTGAGGAGCCGATTTCCCATGCATCTGTGGCGGTGAAGTGTGGAAGGATTATTGTTGATTGAGCTGCGACTATTGCGTCGACCTGGGGCTATGTTTAAATTGCATACCAAAAGATGATCGTGCTGGTATTTGTCATCTTACGTCTTTTTCGATGATGGGGATTGGTGGGCTGAAAGTGGTTGACATGCTGAGAACGCTGGGAAGATATCTTAGCTACGATATAATTGACGAAGAATGGTATTTGAAGGGTGGTTTTAAGACAAAGGGAAAATTGTATCCAGATTCTAATGGCGTCAAATGGCACGTCAGTGTTTTGAGCACAAAAATGGACCCGGATCGATGTCGGACATGACCCCGCTCATAGGGGGTCTGCACTGTTGGTCAACCAGACTGTGTACTTCTTGAAAGCATGGAGACTACGATGAAAATCGTCAGGATATCGGTGGTCGAAAGAGCAAAGCCTCAGGCGTATAAATGCTGAAGATGATATGACTGAGTTGTAGGGAAATTCGATACCTCGAAAGAGGGCATAAAGGGATGCACCTAGCGTTTGCATTTTAGACATATCCGACCAGTGATCAAGGGATCAAGCGCGTGCATTTAAAAAAGGTCGTGGGATATCAACAAGCTTCCCCAATGCTTGACTGCCGATCTCCTGAGACAAACACCTCGACTTCGATCTGGACGCTCGAGATATGCTGTCCCCTTACAAAGATGGATGCTACAACAACGAGTCCCAAGAGCCCGATCGCTGGCCGTATCCCCGAAGCTGAATGTATCAAATTCGGTCGACACAGATCCTGACCTCCCATACGATCTACCAATGATAGGGGACTCCAAAAATGATCATAGATAAATTACTGATGAGGGAAAATCAAATCAGATAAAAATAATATATGGGAAACCTAATATCACGTGCCGGGGTTTACTTGCCCAGCCTCTCAGTGAGTGCACTAGCCATCGCGAAACGTCTCTGTCCAAGAGGAAATCAATCGTAAAAGCCCCTTGGAACATTTGTGTTGCCTCCATTGATACCGATTTATCGGTCCAGCGACAATCCAGTGAAAGTCAAAGGTCTTCAACCCGTCCCTTGCACTTCAAGTTCTTTGCTACATGCGTGAAGAAGGCACGATACGTCTTGCTTCACGCGTCAATTTCGACCAAACCATCGTTTTACGTCAGGGACGACTGGAAAGAATGTCTCTATTTAATGTCTACGCCCCTACTTCAACCTCAGCGACCTCTCAAACACTTCACAACACTGCCACTCAGCCCGACAGTCCAAGTCCTGCATCATCGACGGACGAGCCGGTTGAAGGCGAGGATATAGCCCTTGTCTTCTCAAGCCCGCTCAGCTCTCTACCCAGTCCAAAAACTGCTCAGCCATCACAAGTTACACCCAAGAAACGCGGCCGGCCTAAAAAGATCCTGTTAAGCCCTCAACATCAACATTCTCCTCCGCAGAAAATTGCTGCGGTCACGACCGGTCGCCGAGGACGTGGAAGACCGAGAAAGATTCCATTAAGCCCTCGAAAGTCTCCAGATGCTATGGGTAGATCTGGATTTATGCGACAGAGCGGAAGTCGACGTTCAGGTTCGAACCCTGTAGCACACGGTACTGCAAGCGACCCAGGTCCAGAAATTGTCTATTCAGATGACGACGAGGATGATGATAACGACGGAGAACGTGCAGCCAAACTTCTAAAGCAGGCCCATGCCGAAGTTCAGAACACCACACCAAAGGCCGCTGAAGAAGCAGAAGCAAAATCAAAGGCAGCCGAAGAAGTCATAACAAAGGCCGCAGCCAAGAGCAAACGAGGCCAGCCAAAGGGTGGTTGGAAGAAGAACACCGACGCCACTCCAAAATCCATGGCCACGAAGCCAAAACGCGAGGCGGCTACAGAGTCTGCGAAGAAAACAAGTGCGAGCTACGCGCTTACCTCAGACCCAGTAGCTGATAATTCCAGCGTAGGCACGCCAGTTGTTGGCGACGCTGCACCAAAGAAAGGAAAGCGAGCGAAAACTGTTCACGACGGTGACGAAGAAGGAGATGCAGCTCCGCAACCAGCCAGAAAACGGGGTAGGCCTCGGAAAAACCGTGTTGAGCAGCCTGTAGGGCGCGCACGAGCTGGACAGCATGACGATGAGCCGATGACAGTTGATGCTGACGACAGATCAGATGCAGGAGAGTCTGACGCACCACCAAAACGCAATCGCGGACGGCCATCAAAGGAAGCTGAGGCTGGAGGTCCTTCTAAGGCTCTTGGTGGCCGCACAAAGAAGGGTACGAGCCCCATAAGCGCCGATCTAGAGTCGCTCATATTGAAGGGTTTCACGTTCGGAATGAAGAAAGTAGTGAGGGATGGAGTGGAGAGGTCTGTCCTCGAGGGTCAATTTGCCTTTCTCCCCAGAGGTGACGATGAAGACACGTCTGCTTATCAGATTGAGATGATGGAGGGAGGCGGCTTCAAGATGACCTTCAGCGGCGAGTTGCAGTAGAGGAAGAGGAATTGGGCAGGCAGTGAAGAAGAAGGAATTTAGCATGCTTAAGAGGCAGCATCTGTACCCTAGCATTCTACTTTTCAACAGAGGATAATGAATATTAGCTCTTCGAATCGAAACCGACATTGACAGTATTGTGGGCGATTCTTGGGATAAAATTTCCTGGAAGTTGTGATTGATAATGATCGTGATTTAGTGCTTGGGGAATGGGTTTGGGATGGTGGTTGGGAGTTTGAGGTCGTATTCTTTGGCTTTTCCAGACAAGTAGTGAAGGTTCGAGGGAGATAAGTTGAAGGCGGGAATTATTGCTGCCTTTGTGAAGGGGATGCGTAGCAGATGGGGAGGGTTTTGTCAAGACAGTAAGTTCAAAAGACTTATGTTCAGTGCCATAGATTAGGGATATCAAATCCAATATCACGTTCAATCATCCTTATCTGGAGGTACATTTGTGCCCGGGCTAGATATACATCGAAAGGGTTGTTCATAAATATACACGGTAGTCTACTCGAGTAACAGTTTGACCAAAAACGCACGTCTTGGACGTAGTTCTTCGAGAATCGAAGTCATTGTGCCGAATCTTGATGACGAGCGAGAGCAGTAACACGTGAACGGACGACGAGGATCCAGACAGGCCAACAGAATTATATTGATTGTTGGCTCTCAGGTTCTACGACCTCGTTGGCGTTCGTGTAATGAACGAAGGCTTAAGGCTTAAGGCTCCTTTATACCGTGATACCACTACCGGTTGTCGGATTGTTAATGAGAAAAGAAAATCGTCTTTGACATTTGGAAGTAAAATGTCACAGCTAAGTCCCGGCCCAGTCTCGAGCGAATCTGGATGACACGCGCATTTAGCATGGGTAAGCACGGTTGGTGACTATGGATGTGACTAAGAAAGGCTGGATTTGATACGTACAACAGGGCATTCACAGGGAGCACTGGCGAGAGCGCAGTCTGGAGGTATGCAATCTGAAAAGAAACGTATCAATATCGCTCCACGGTTCTGCGGCCCAGTCATGTGGCTTGGGATCCAATCAACCAGATACTATTGTCGAAGCCCACAGCCAAACGCTTGGGGACGAAGCTGACGTCCGCAAAGATCGGAAGGGCAACGTTTGGGTGATGATTGGCCCCAAGATTGACTCGAGATTCTCAATGTGTCCACCAGTAATTACCACATCGGGTATTAGGGAAATCACGAAATGAGTTGTGCTGTAGCTATGTCTAGATTCCCGCATGGAAATTGCCATGCTTTTTCTTTAAGCCCCTACAGAATCTGTTGCTATCAGCTTACTCCATGTTCCTTTAATTTGCGTTGTCGCCCAGCAGCGCTGCAGTGGGAATGAGTATGTGTCACAAAATTCGGAGCCAGCTTGCTCTTCAAGCACATCTGTATATGTACAAAGGAAGCGAGAGCAGTTCTTGCCAACTCCCACTGCCTGTCAAGCAGTGAATGCCAATCAAATTCAAAAACCCTGCTCGTCCTCTTACTTCCTGTACCACATACGGGTGATCTGCCATGGTTAGCTATTGTAGACATGTTGGATCTTATGGGGTTACCGACCTTGGTATGCCTCATCTTCTTTTGTAATTGGAAGATGCCGTACATGAGAGCCTCAGATGTGGGTGGACATCCTGGCACGTAGATATCCACCGGTACAATCCTGTCGCACCCTCTCGTAACCGAGTAGCTGTAATGATAATATCCACCTCCATTGGCGCAGGAGCCCATAGAAATAACCCATCGTGGATCTGGCATCTGATCGTAGACCTGTCGCAAAGCCGGTGCCATCTTGTTGGTCAATGTTCCAGCTACAATCATGACATCTGACTGTCGTGGCGAGGCACGGAAAATGATTCCGAGTCTATCCTGGTCGTACCGTGGTGTGGAGAGGTGCATCATTTCGACGGCGCAGCATGCAAGACCGAATGTCATCGGCCATAGGGAACCCTGCCGTGCCCAATTCGTGATTTGGTCGAGTGTGGTCCTGTCGCCTTGTCAGTGTCCGAGTCCAAATGCCACCGATCTACGGTCTCTGCGTACAATGCGTATTGAGCGAGGCCCTTTTTGCCTTCCTGACTTGGTAGAACGACTTCCTGTCGGTTCTTCTTTGCCGATAGTGGAGTGGGAGGACCAGTGGAAACGAGGCCGGGTTTTATGGTGGCTGGCTCGGCCTTTGAGGAAGAGGAGCTGGATATCCAGGCGGATTGGGCAGCGCGGAATGGCATGAAGGCAGCGGCGGGTTTAGCTGTTCATGTCTATCAGCGCTGGGAATGTCTTTTGTGGCAATTTCTTGTTCAACATACCGCGCAGTGCCATTGCAGCCGTGGCTCCCGTCCTTGACAACATCTTGGATTGGGTGAGCACTTTCTACACACAGAAGAAGAGAGAAAGACGGATTGAAGGAGTGGAGAGGAGTGCTTTGGTGGCGGCGAGATATCAAACAAGTCAATGATGCTCGATTTGGGGATGCTGGATGTCTTGGCGGCGCTAGTCTTTGAAATCAGATTGCCTCTGATGTGATTTGTCCAGCGAAAACTTCAACCTCATATTCCATGAGAACATCAGAAATAGACGACAAATCCAGAACAATCATCTTCGGAGTTTATCGAATACAACTCAGCTTTCAAATCTCTTCGCTCCCGGAACCAGCATGTCTGCTCGCGTTCCAGCTGTGGCCTGCATCGGCGTGATAGGCAAACTCGTATGTGTGGGCCACTCGTTCTCCATACTGAATGGGCAAAAGTCCCGCTTCAAGTGAATATTCTAATCCAAATAATTCGCTAGAACAATCCGCTTCACATATCACTGTTTCCGCCAGGAGAACGTGATCCTCTTCAGTTCTCATTCATGCTGTCTTCGTGCCTCGACATCTTCGAAATCAGGATGCCTCACAAGACAGCTGAGCAGGACTTTGGTCTTCTTCAAGCTATTGATGAACGTCTTGCCATGTATGGATGGCTCACCAATACTGGCGTCAAATTTGTGATTGTCATCGACATGGAAGGTCGACCAGCCACTCTCAATGAATCCAAAATCAATTCAGCTGTTGGAATTCGAGATGCTGACTTGAAGCCCGTGAGTTGCAGTTGTTTCAAGAATGATGCGAGACTTTTACTTAATACGATTAGGCCTTCCGAGCTCTACAGACCGCGTACATCAATTTGCTTCGAAATCCATTTTACGATCCTGATGAGCACTCTCCTTCCAAAACCGAGCAGGAGCGCAGAACTGGATCTACTCAAATCACAAGCAAAGGTTTCATCAAGGAAGTGGCGAGGATTGGTGAAGCCTGGACGCCTGGATTGGCTACAATATGAACCATTGTCTACTCGTTCACGGTCACCTCGGCGTCTTCCCACTCCCCGGTCCAACAACAGTCACACTATGGCTTGTAGTAATTACGCCAATTGTGCTCCTCCTTGAATCCCAAAACGACCACAGCCTTCTTGTTGCTCAAGGGAGCCTCCCATTCATCCATTTCCCTCGTCATTTCCACGTCCGGGCAAGCCTTCGCCAGGAATTTCTTCGTGGGCTCTGTGGCGGTGATGGTATCATTGGTGGCGTTGAAGATTTGAAAGCCCAAACCGCTTCGTTTAACACACAAATCGCAAATCTGACCCAGATCACGGGCGTCGATGTAGCTCCAGACATTTCTTCGACGTGTTTCCGGCTCGCCAATATGTCTTGGAAAATCGGATGCGTACTCGTGTGGCTCGATCACGTTTCCAATCCTCAGCGCGTAGATGTCGACACCGAATCTACGTGCAAGGCCTCTAGCGGCTCTCTCGCCACATAGTTTGGAAATGGCGTAGGTGTCCATAGGATTCACATCGTCATCTTCTGATAGAGGCAAGTGATCGATTACCGGCTCTCCCTGGGTGAAACAGATTCCGTATGTCGTCTCGCTGCTTGCAATTATGATCTTCTTGACGCCGAGCTTGCAAGCTGCTTCAAGGACGTTGTATGTCGATGTTACGTTCGCAGCAAATGTTTCGTTATCGGGAACAAGCATGTTGCGGGCATACGCTGCGAAATGAATGACAACATCTGGTGGTTGTGGAACTGATCGGCCTTCGTAGCCCTCGAAATCGAAATGGGTGGTGAGAGCATTGAAGACTTGTCCGCTGTCCGTGAGGTCGGTTTTGAGCGTGAAGACTTGGTTGTCTGGGAATGGAACGAGATCGAGATTCAGGATCTTGTGGCCTTTGTTGAGGAGATACGGAATGACATGACGACCAGCTTTGCCAGAGCCACCAGTGAAGACGATCCGTTTGCCGATGGTGGATTGAGTGTGTCTAGGAATTGGACGAGGTCTCGACATGTTATTGAACTGTGTGATGGTAGTTTCGGAATGTCCAGATGATCAACTCAGGGAAGAATGTAGAATACTTGACGCATCTTTATCATCTCGTTTGCACGGCTTTTGCCCCTCTTCGGCCAGTGACGTTTTGATGTCGGCTTCGTCTCCTGACCAAGATTCAGGCCGCTTACCACACTAGGCCGCTTGCGGTGTCTGAGAGATTGATCCCAACCACACTGCTTCACGCGCAGATCTTGTCTATCACATATCAGGGGTTTGATAAGTTATAATGTTCCATACGTCCTTTTCATCATCTGGACTTGGATTCCAGTCAGTGGACAAGGATAGATGCAGAAGATTGCCAATCGGCTCGTCTGAAACGACCTTTAGCGTCATGACATCGTCGACTCGGCTTAATTTACGGCATTCTTTTCACCACAACAACATCCATCCAATCCTAGGTGAATTGGCGGAAGTGGAGAAAAAGTGTGGCAGTCCCGATAGTTGAGACCAAAATATAGCCGGTAGGAGTTCACTGCTATGAACGGCTCAACCGGTCTTACAATCACCAATCCATTGGTCTTGTACAGGGCCTTGATAGCGACGAACAGAATTCGAACTGATCCGTCGCAATTACGATTGGGTATGTTTGTCTTCGATTATTGCATGGTGGCTTCTATTTCGGTTTTCTTTCCAATTAATATCCAATATTGTCGTAGCGCTTCATCTTCAAAAACTCTACGAATCGCTAAAAGATTATGAGCCTCAAATCGAATACTCTACTCGACTTTCGCGTCTAAATCAAACTCTCGGCCCCGCTCCATCGCAAAATGATCAAACAGATTCCGCAGAAGAGCGTTCGAAGATAGGGTCCCGTGGAATCTGGACCTCACTCCTCGCCCAGAAGGAGAAAAGAGATTCTCTAGCATTGACAAAAGTTCTGACGAGTCATGAAGAAGCTATGCTTTTGAGCTCCCCAAAGGGCTTGATGCTCCACGGCTCAGTCGGGACTGGAAAATCAATGCTCATTGATCTCTTTGCTGATTCTCTTCCTACGCGGAAAAAGAGGAGGTGGCATTTCAACACGTTTATGCTTGAAACCTTTTCCCGCTTGGAAGAACTACGCAGATCTCGTCTTACGCTGAACAGAAGTCGGGGTATGGGCCTGGGTGCGGAGGAGCATTCGATGCTCTGGTTGGCACGAGATCTCATCGAAAAGAGCCCGATTCTGTTTCTGGATGAATTTCAACTTCCAGATAGGACGGCTAGCAAGATTTTGACAAATTTGATGACCAGCTTCTTTCAACTAGGCGGAGTGCTTGTGGCGACAAGTAATCGCATGCCGGACGAGCTTGCAAAGGCGGCTGGTGTAGAGTTTGTGCCACCTGCACAGACAAGGAGGGGATGGGGGATTAGAAGAGGGCAGAGTGGCAGGAGGTTGAGTAGTCTGCCAGGGCAAGCTGGAGAATTCGCAATGTTTCTGGAGTTGTTGAAGAAGAGATGTGAGGTCTGGGAAATGGAAGGTGGGGTGGATTATCGACGCTCTGAAGCTTCTTCGACGTCCAAATCAGAAGACCGTGGGGAATCGGTTAAAGCGTTTCTTGCTGGGACTGCTTCCATCGGCCCTGGAATCGAGGAAACGACAGACGTCACTGAAGACTTGGATGAAGCGGACTCTGGACTCCCCCATCATTACTATATACACTCCGCCAACGATCCAGCGTCAATCAACGACTTCAAAGTCGCGCAACTTGCCACCCTCGACGACGCTTCCATCACATCAATTGACACAATTCCCTGGCAACCCTCGGACCTAAAAGTCTACGGCCGCACCGTCTTTGTTCCCCGAACGCACAGGGGCATATCTTCCTGGACCTTCGCAGAGCTCTGCACCGCATCTCTCGGACCCGCAGATTACATCTCCCTCGCCTCAACCTACCACACCTTCATCATAAGCGACATCCCCATACTCACCTCCCTGCTTAAAAATGAAGCCCGTCGCTTCATCACCCTCCTCGACGCCCTCTACGAAGCACGCTGTAAACTCATCATCTCCGCCGCCGCAAACCCAGACGACCTCTTCTTCCCCGAACGCCGCCAAGAAAAGTCCGGCACCGAAAACGAAGGAGAACAAGACGCCATAACCTCCGAATCCTACTCCGACCTCTACCAAGACGCCACCGCGCCCTTCCGCCCGAACATCTCCTCCTATCAAAACCAAATGGCTGACGATGCATTGGAAGACGATCCGCCCAACCGCGCCATGAGACAAGCAGGTGTCAGTGAAAGCGATTACACGGCTATGCAAAAGGACCCCGACTATTCACCCAACTTCTCAATCGGAAGCACCTTCATCGGTGAAGACGAGGTCTTCGCCTTCAAGCGCGCTACCAGTCGTCTATGGGAAATGTGTTCAGAGCGGTGGCACGCCCAACCTTCTTCCGAACTCTGGCGACCGTTACCGAGGGAATCGAGGAGGTGGGAAGGTAGTATCTCTGATGTTCTTGGCCGCATCGAAAACCCCTCTGCTCTCTCCTCAGGACAAACGGGAGTCGGGATTGGGGCTGGTGAAGGGATGGGCGAAGCTGCATCGATAGATAAGGAGAGAGATGAAGTCATGTTTCGTCATGGCGCTTCTCCGTTTCGCACGGCGACTGAACCGCCTCCGAAATTCAATTGGACGCATGTTTGGGGGACTGTGAAGTGGGGGAAGAAGGCCGGGGCGTGGGGACAGGGTGTTGATGGGTTGAAGGATAGGAATAAAGGGAGAGATGGCGGCAAGTAGGATGTAGTGGGATGCGACGCGGTGGGGTATAGGGAGTTTTCGTAGATGTAGATATAGATATCGGAGATGAGAGTACCTGCCATCAAATCTCAGGGGCAGAAAACCAACATATAGACATGATTGCAAAACTCGAGCATACATCGAGGCTGGACGTTAAGAGATCATCTTCAGGGTTGCCGTTTCACGTCTTTTAGACTCATATTCATTATAGCGCCATATCAATCAAGGAAAGGTCAATGAAAGGGTTTAGCATGGTCGAAGAGAAGGAGAGATGATCCAAGGATAGTATAGAGTAATGGCGAAGGGATCCAGTAATTGACAATCCTGATTGATTTGCTGCTGATCCATCTCTAGCCGGAGGTAGATAGAGTGGGAGAGCTGAGAAAAGTCTGCAAGTCAGTAATGCCAGGACACGGCTGAGCCTATCCCATTCAAACGTCCATCGCAAACAAATTAGCTGAAGCAGAGACACTGTCGTGGATCGTTCTCATTGTTTGTGAATATATTGGCCTCTATGCAAATCTTTCAATGCCAGAGACCTTTTGCCATGCCCATGCCTAGGACGCCTTCAACGATATTCCCGCGGTCCCATATCCGTTCCACTACATCTAAGCATCGTCGACAACAGCGGTCTGGAGACCTTTGGGGTTCTTGACATTCACAGCTTGGACGTAGCTGTACAACTTCTCCTTTGCGCCCTCCTCATCATTACGCTTTCGCGAGATACGGACACGGAGTCTGAATGGGACACCCTTGATGCCAGATTCCCACACCTTCTTGTTGAGCTGGGGGTCTAGACGGACATCCTTGGTGCCCTATAATCAAATTCTTTAGTAACCGACCGCAGGAAGCCAGCGGCAAGAGAGTTGGGACTTACCATAGACTTCTCGGCAAAGTACTTGATCTCCTTGATCGCCCTGGGAGCGCGCTTCTTGAAGCTCACGCCATGAACCTATATGCCAAAAATCAGTCTTCCGTCCAATGCCAACATTTCTTCGATCAAGGTGAAGGGAGAAATTTGGCCCTAGATGGACTTCATAAAACTAATTCATGTTTCTTTTTGTGCCTGGAGTGTGTGTGTATATGTAGAGGAACGTACACGCTTGTGGAGGTGGATGGTGTATTCGCGGGCGACAACGTCGGCGATGGCGCTGCGCTTGGTAGGCTTGGTGGAAGCGGCCTTGGTCTTTTGTTGAGGCATTGCGCTGTTGATGGTGTTAGTATTGAATCGCTTGAGGGGCGGAGCATACCAACGATGATGGGCCCTGTGTTGTCGAGTGAGCGTTGTCGATTGCGAGGAAAATCTTGGAGTTGAGGTTTCGAGCACAATTCAAAATCCACGGTGTGAGCACGGCCCATTTTTGCGGGAGCTAACCATATCGAGAGTTTTACGCTAAACGCCGAGAACAATCACTGTAGCCTTGCATCAAGTACCTTCTTTCTTCTTATTTTGTATCATAAATCATGCACTGGTCACTCGATATCCAATTAGCATAAGCTACTAGTACCCCGATGGAGCCACTCAAGATTTGGCACCGAAGATGGATGGGCGGGCACCAAAAAAGAAACAACGCGAGGAGTCTCGACATCAGCTTTCATCATAACACTTGCTTCACCATAACGTCCTCAATCGGGCGTCAAAACAATTACAACACTGCCATCTACTCAGTCAGTGATCGAGAAATCTCTACGCCCTGGTGAATGAGAATAGGCAGTTTAATGGGCTTGCGCAGCTGGGACAACGCCGTGACTACTTGAGTGAACGTCTTCAGTCGCGATTGAAACAGTTCAGTGACATGTCTAGTGAGTGCCGTGATTGGAGATGACATGATTGGGTGAATCAAAATGGAGGTGAGGGTGAGGACTCTCTGTATCCCGTCCCGTCGTGTCGGTTTAAGATTATGTCATTCGGCACTAAGCCATAACCAGCCAAACGTTTTGCGACGATTGATGGCCTCCACTTCGATCAATTCATCAAGCTCCCAATTCTTACTCACTATTCGATACTCGTTATGGCAGAGAAGCCTGCCCCCAAGCTATCCCTCTACGCCAATCTGCTCAACCCAGGTGCTGCTACCGCCCTTTCTAGCGAACCGGTGCTCTACAAGAAGGAAGAACAGGATGCCAAAGCTGCGCAACTCGAAGCGGCGCGACAGAAACTAAGTGCTGGTACCTACGACTGAAATTCCCTGTAAGAACTGCCCACTCGAGGAACATCATTACTCACGTGCTGAAGCTGCCCTACGTTTCCAGCCGACAAAACGAGCTCAAATACAAACCAAGAACAAGCCAAAGGTGCTGTCAAGACCACTTGCTGTGAAGAGTTCCAGTTCGCCGGATAAAGTCCAACAAGATGCGAGCTCTACGCCTGCTCAACCGGTGAACAAGACAACGTTGGCCGACTGGACTGCAGAACCTGAGGATGGCGATTTCTATGCTGGACAGCGAATTAGGGGTGGAAGGAAGAACAAGAAGAGAAAGAAGAACAAGCAAGAGGCTGAACGACCGCAATGGGATGATATCTATGATCCTACCCGACCCACCAGTTTCGAGGAGTACAAACATAGTGAGGAGAGCGCCGCTGAGATGAACGAATGGTTGGACCAGCTGTATGCGCATCGCAAGAGAAGGACGTCTTCTGCAAGCTCTGAGGAAGAGTACAGACCGGCTATGAGCAGTAAGTCGTTCTTGGATCGAGGATGTAATCAATTGCTAACATGTCCAAAGAACAATTCGCGCCGCCTTCGTCACTCTCCTTTGCACCTCCTACCAGCTACGATGACGAGCCATCGGCGGACAAAGCGCGATCCTCAACGGACAGAAATGATGATGGGGACCCGTACGCGAATCGCGCCAAAATGTCGCGCATGTCAGGAATCAACTTCACGCAACCCACGGTCTCATCCCCCAGTCCTCCAACAGACGTACCAACCTCAAATCCTCCAACGTCAGACACTTCTGCTCCTCTCCCCATGCCACCCCCTCCACCTCCGACAACTCAATCCGCGACTGTCCTCTCCTCCGCACCTGTCCGCTACAACCTACCAGCACCCTCCCCGGATATGCCCACAAACCAGGCTGAACTCGAAGACTCGCTTGTTGCGGCTGTGGATGAACCTATGGCAGATGCGGAACCAGCCGAAGCGCCCGCCCGTACAAACCGGCCAGGCCAAGCAGGCTTCGCAGAACGCCTTCTCAAAAAGTATGGCTGGGAGAAAGGCCAAGGTCTTGGTGCCGCTGGAGATGGTATTACCACAGCTCTCAGCGTCAAAGTCGACAAGCGCAAGAAGAAGAGCGATGCTGAAGGAGGTGGATTCAGGAACAAAGGCGCCATGGGCACGATCGTTGGTGGCAAGAGGAAGAAGGGGACAGAAGAATCAGCTGGCATGTCCACGGTTGTCGTCTGTACACATATGGTTGATGGGATGGATCTTGACCACGAAATGGGCCCCGAGGGGAATTTGGTGGAGGAGATTGGACAGGAGTGCTCGAAGCTGTATGGACGATTGGAACAGGTCAAAGTGTTTCGTGAGAGCACGAAGGGAGACTCTATTCCCGTGTTTTTGCGGTTCACCGAGCCAGTGTCGGCACTTCGAGCAGTCTCAGCATTGCAGGGGAAGCTGTTTGCTGGCAATACGGTCGAGGCAAAGTTCTACGACGAGGACCTCTTCAAGGATGGGGTCTATGAGTAGGCGCGACTTTGGGTTATTGATTCGAGTGCCTGGGGAAGATTTGAATGTTCACCCGTACTTTCAAATACCACTTGAAATAGGCATCATTGGCACTCCCCGAACGTCAACAGAAACGTAAGCCGTTTGCCAGTGCCGCACATTTAATTCTCCTCTGCACTTGCTGAACTGAACGACCGGACCACTAGAAGTGCCCATCTTGAAAGGAACTGAGTTGGAAAAGCTGCCACCCAGCTTTGTGACGTGGTTACACTGCGGTTGATAACCCCACCATGTTTTCGGTTTGAAAAGTGCGATTGGTAAAAGAGATTAGGATTTAGGTTTCGAACCGTTGTGTTTGTACTGTCCAGGCCACTATGATTGGGATGGTGGATATTCAAAGCCGTGAGAGAAGGAACAGAAGATGCCTTCAACCTTTCGAGATGAATTTTCTGTGAATATTTGGGTGGATAAGGTGAGTCGATATCAGTCCGAGCGGGAATTCACGATAATCAAGTGAGGAAGTGATGCTCTTGCCTCTCTGAAAGCTAAGGCGAAGTGCTTGATAGGCGGTCGCACCAAAACGGCATCTTGGCCTGCTATGGATGACCTATTTCTAGACACGTAGTTCTGCTGCCGCTCGGTACGATGAACCCACAAACTCGACCTAGCTGTGATGTGGTTATTAGCGAGTTTCTCTAACGGATTGGTTAATGCGTGAAGATCGTGACGAATGAAGCGTCTCAGGTCTTTTCAGTTTATATGTCGTTCTCATGGCTCAACCCATCCCATTTCCAAACCCAGAGGCGCACCCAAAACACATTTCTCAGCTGTCCGCCCTCACCCACAACACAATCCATATAGCAGATGGGGTTTTAGCGTACCAGCCAGTCCCAAGGACAGGCGGCTCGCTGTTTTGAGCCCGGGCCTTTAAACCAAGATCCATGGGTTGCCCGGAAGCTGGATCTGGCTCCATTTTGGGCTATACTTTTTACTCCGAGTCATGGACTTCCAGTACGACCTAAGCTTGCGGAAGACTGAATGAAGTATTGTGAGAGCCTGCCTGGAGGGCGAAGCGGGGTCAGGAAGGGAGCGTCTTCAACGATGTGAACTGTGAGAGTTTGAGAGTGAAGCAGAGAGTGAGTTGTCAAACCTTTTACCAAAGTTTTCATCATTGACGCGTGGTGTAGAGAGAGTGAAGAGTCAAGTACATACCGTATAGAGTGAGCTAAGCGATTAACCTTGTCACTTGCAATATGATTTGTAAGTGTGTCGGCAGCGGTGCAAGGAACCTCAGTTCTAATTATGGAAGAGGTGGATGTAATGAATAAGGAGAAGGTATGGGTTAGCGGAATTGTCCTCAGATGTTTTCTAAATGGTGGCCTTGAATCTGCCGCGAGCGAGGCAGGCGAGGGCACTTTGTAGCATATTTGGGGATTGTGGTTCCGCCTGGAGAAGTCTAGTATGTAATGCTCGACGTTGGTGATGAGTGGTGTTGTGTTCGGGTTGGTGGAAGCTGTCGAGGAGATGTGGGACCGAGTCAGGCGATCTAGATAAGATAAGATTCTTGAATCATTGTCATTCACCTGTCATCTGTCTTTTGGCCTCCCCAGCTTTTGGCCTACATAACCGGGGCCATGGATTTTCTGAAGTCCGCCGTGCTGGCCTCGATATCCAAGGGCCCGGCTTTTCCGTATTCCTTCGACACTCAGGTGGACATCGATCAGTCGATTTGGACTCTGCACAATGGGACTAAGCGAGTATGCGCCTCCATAACAGATATCCTCTATACATTGGCTAATGTTATGGCAGGAGGATGGTTCGAAGTGTAGCGTGTTCTCTTTTGATATCGCGGCAAACAAGTCTCGCTTGCCCCTCGCCCGTAACGCTCTCCGTAAATTACGAACCCTTCGACACCCTGGTGTAATCAAGGTCTTGGATACAGTAGAAGTGGGTATGCTCAGGCATAGTCTACTCGGAGACGCGTGCTGAGCCAGATCGCAGACCGAGACATACATATACATCGCCACTGAACGCGTAGTACCTTTGACATGGCATATAAAGCGCAAGAGCCTGGCGCCAGAGACAATCAAATGGGGATTGAGCGGTATTGCAGTAAGTCGATATCCGCTTGGGATACACAATTGACCTAAATTGGGCCTCAGAAGACTCTTAAATTTATAAACGGAGACGCCACTTCGGTTCACGGCTGCGTAAGAGCATCGTCCATATTTACAGGTGAAAGTGGAGAGTGGAAGCTGGGTGGATTCGAGGTCCTCAGCTCGCTCAAGGAAGACGATGCCGTTATATACGTAGGTGCCAGAAGTCATGAATGGCAGCTCCCTCTGACATATCTGCAGACATACGGGTCTCACATACCAGATTCGGGCAGATATGCTCCACCTGAAGTGGTCCGAGGCGGATGGGAAGCGGTCAAGAGCAACCCAATTACAGCTGCCGATGCTTACGATTTTGGTATTCTCATATACGAAGTCTTCAACAGCAGCTACTCTAGCCCCGATCAACTCAGCCAGCCTAGATCGGTCCCACCCAAAATGCAACAGAGCTATAAACGACTGATCAATGCAAATCCCAAGCCGAGAATCTCCGTAGCCGCATTCCTTGATATTGGCCAGCGAAGCGATGGATTCTTCGATACGCCGTTGATCCACTTGACGGAGGACATCGATAACCTGGGATTGAAAAGCGAGAACGAGAAGCAGGAGTTCCTGGAGTATGGCATTCGCCCTAAATGCCTGATCACACATGCTAATTACAAGAAGGCAGCTTGACCAGGTTTCAGACGATTTTCCCGAAGAGTTCTTTAAAATGAAAGTGTTACCAGAATTGCTAAAGTCCGTCGAGTTTGGTGGCGGAGGCCCCCAAGTTCTTACTGTGGTCTTCAAGATAGGGACCAAGCTCACAGATGAAGAATACGAGCAACGAATCACTCCGGTTGTGATACGACTATTTGCAAATCCTGACCGTGCCCTACGCGTTTGCCTACTGGACAACCTCCCGCGAATGATCGATCGACTATCACAGAAAGTGGTTTCAAACAGTATATTCCCACAAATGGTCACAGGATTTTCAGATCCTGTCCCGGTTGTGCGAGAGCAGACTATCAAGTCGGTGCTTGTCCTTGTCCCAAAACTATCCGACAGAACAATCAACGGAGAGCTCTTAAGATACCTCGCAAAGACAGCCAATGATGAGCAACCAGGGATCAGGACGAACACAACGATCTGTCTTGGAAAGATTGCCCGCAACCTCGGAGCAAACTCGCGGACCAAAGTCCTTACTGCAGCTTTCGGTCGTGCAATGAAGGATCCGTTTGTCCATGCTCGAAATGCAGCACTTCTTGCATTGGCAGCTACTGCCGATCTTTTCAGCGATGACGATTGCGCGACGAAAATACTGCCTGGCATATGTCCGTCTCTGGTAGACAAAGAGAAGCTTGTTCGAGACTCTGCCAACAAGACGATGGAGATATATCTTGCTCGCGTGAAGAGATATGCACAGACCTTGCCAGATACAGTCATACAACCAGCCGCCGTCGTTGGGGAAAAGCCCCGCATGGGTACACCTGCAGTAGATGCGTCGGGCTGGGCTGGCTGGGCAATTTCATCGTTCACCAACAAGCTCGGCACAGCAAGTGGACAAATGGCAGTTCCTTCGAATGGAGTTTCGCGAGTGGCATCCCCAGAACCAAGATCATCTTCTGTGCCGCCACCGACAACGGTGCGCAAAGCACATACTGCATCCACCAGTAGTGGACTCAAGCCGACTCCGAAACCAGCATCAATTCTCTCCGCAAGCACAAATCCGTGGGACGCCTTGGAAACGACTTCGCAAGTCGAGGACGAAGACCTTGACACGGGTTGGGGAGAAGATGACAATCCATGGGGCGACGGAGGTGACGATGCCGATCCTTTCGCTGCGCCTGCCGCTGCGCCGACCACAAGTACACCGTTCGAAGATGGAGGCGAGCCCGATTTCGCTGGCTGGATAGCCGCTCAGGCGAATGCGAAGTCAAAGAAACCCTTGCCGAAGGGACTAGCAAAACCCAAAGCAACGACGACACCGAGTGCGAGACCAGCGTTGCCCAAAGCCAAGTCGACTGGTGGCGTGATGGCAGCGAAAAAGACGATACCCGTGGTTAAACCGTTACCGAAAGCCAAGGAAGAGGAGGTCGATGAGGATGCTTGGGGTGATGCGTGGTGAGGTCTCTTCAACTGCCATGATACGATATTGGAATGCATGATGATTTTTGATCAGGATGAATATAGATTTGCGCTAATAATCATTGAAATATGAATTCAATCTGGAAGACCTCTGGGCTGGTCACCCGTTGCGGTCTGTCTCATTTACGACCATTACACCTTGTAACCTGTCCAGACGGAGACGCAACGCCCGCCCTCTGCCCAAGATAATAGTATCCGACTACCTCTCCTTGAGCTGCTATTGCAGCGCACTGTGGTCAACGACATTTAAGATGGATGAAGTGCGGTTAATTCGCGAAGCGGGATTTTCGGATTTGGTTTGGTGATGAGGTTTTGACATGCCGTGCCATGCATGCCATGCCATTGCCGCCATCTTGGAATATAAAGCTTCCATACTTTTCTTCTGCGCCGTTCCTTGGGATTGAAATGGTCTCTTGTCTGGAACAACTAGAGTTGCTCGTGATTAGATGGGTTTGCACGTCAGACTCCGTCCATTCGGAGGGCTTAGTGATGGAATTGGGATATCGCTAGAGGGCGAGTAGGAAGAGATTCGGTGGAGTGATGTAGGACGAACGTAGTGTTTGGCTTATTTGACTTTGACCAGCTAAGAATTGGGAAATTATGGATTCAACACAGAAAATGTATAAAGGAATCGATGATCGAGCATTCGTAGATGAATTACACACCGAGGATCTGTGAGAAAGCTTGGAAAATAGTGATGATGCTCATTCTGGTCGAGATCTGGCTATTCGACTAAAAACTCAGCTTTGCAAGGGTTCTTGAGTAATACTGCCCGCAGCGCCGTCGTGAAATCGACCCCCACTCTTGATCATAACATGAGCTGTCACCAATTCCTGCTTCACTCCATGTGTATCTCCAAATTCAAGATTTTCAGGTCAACAGTACGGTCGATTCCGTCTCAAAGCCACCAATCCTTTTACTTGTCCGCGGCTATCCATACCTCCCACTAGCGACCCTTACAATGTGCCCATGATCTTCCGACGATCCTCGTGAGAGCCTCCTTGACTGAATCTAGCGCCTCAAAGCTAGTAGCTGCAGTCATGATTTAATGTGGTGTGCTGAGTGGACAGAATCGTGTCGATGGTAGCAGTTGTAGTCAGCGATATGGAGACCGAACATTGATCGTCAAGTCTGTTCTGCGAGTGTATCCGATGCCATCCAGCTGTTCGTGTCGATGAGGTAACGGTGAGGGAGGCATCATGAGCTAGGTGTTGTTGTTCTTCGAGGTTCGTGGTGAGTTTGACGGTGTATGACAAGTATGACGAGGAGTTGCTGAAGATTGAATGGCGGTATAGAGCGGAGGAAAGATGATGAGAAAGTCGTGTGCTGTGGACGGATTGAAGAATAGGCAGAGGTGTGTGGAATCTTGTGTGAGCAAATATTGACGCTCAATAGCTCGTAACAACAAGGCTACTCGACCGGGGCCAAGCTGCGGATGAAGTTCTCGTCGATCCATGGTTCGAGTTCGCCCATCCTTGCAATTCGATTAGCAACGTACACAACAACTTCTCTGACTTCAACATACCAGAGCGTAGTCTTGTTGTTCTCGTCGTGAAGGGGATTGCTCAACGAGTGGCTGATCCCCGAACGATTGATAGGCTTCCAGCTTGCAGCTTCTGCTCGTCGGGTCGGGGATTCAACGAGTGGTCGATCGTTGCCCGGCACGTGGTTGAAGTTGAGTGGGGTTCTTGGGACGGTTTATCGCCCTCCAGCTTGCAGCTTGTTCTCGTCGGGAAGGGGATTCAACGAGTGGTCGATCGTTGCCCTTCACGCTCAGAACTGCAGATTGTTAGTTGACTATGCGACATATTGTCGAGGTCGCTGTTGGGAGTGCCCTCCAATAATGTCTCTGCCTTCGACATTCCAGAGCGGTTTCGCTCCGCTAATGGGAGCGCCCTCCATCTGCATATTGTTGGCCGCGTAGCCTCTGGCGCCGTTGTTTACCTGTGGACTTGCCAGCTTCGCAGCCGACATGGAAACCAGCTAGGTGGCGCTCGTTGTTGAACTCGTACAAGGTACTTGAGTGGATTGTGCGAAAAATCCACCAAGAGCCTTGTCTTGAGCTGGAGGCGCTCACAGAGCGCTCCAAATCGTCGTCAAGCAAAGCCCTAACGACTCCCAAGAAATGAGATAGAGGGCTGAGATGAGGCAAACAAGCCAGTAGAGATAGTGTAATGGTGTGGACAAGTGCTGGAGTGAGGGCAGGATCGGACTTACCATGGAGCCGCAGCTCCAAACAAGAAAGAGATGGACACGAAGGTCCTAACTTGCCCACCGCTTGGTCCCGTTCTCGCTGGCAGATAATCTGCCGCGATGATGGGCGATCATGAGCAGTTCGTGCACGTAATTGTTGTTGTAGGAAGGAAGGAGGGTGATGGTTAAAAATCCTGGCTTTTAAGGGAGAAAATTCGGTGTGGGGTTGTTTATCAGGGGGGTAACCCGAATCACATCACATGGTTAGCTTCTACTGCTAGCTCTATGTCGACGTGACACATAGAATGCAGCTGGGAGGCTAGATCCACTGCAGGAGATACATATTCTACTGCAACGTCAACTCTAATTAATGGCTGTAAATGAAATTATTCTGTAGATAACCGGTTGGACTTGAAGATATTCACCTTATTTGTTGCCGTTAGTTACGAGTCTTCGGCCTCGTATCCACAACGCACTGTCTGGCAAAGGGGCTCAGAATCGCTCGCTGGCTTTGTCCTCCGTTGACGCATCCTCCAGCGAATGAAGACGTCTTGCTCCTCTGTCTCGTCACAGCGATGTATTTGGAGTCCTGGGAACCATTAGCGCTGGTGAAATATCTGTACTCATCACATGAGGCCCCACTTACTGGAACTTGAAGAGCTCAATCCAGCAAGAGAGCATCAAGCAGAGCATGAATCTCTTGAATGTCATCACTTCATCCATCCACCAGAGTCCAACGTCATGCCACCACATGAGAATGCGATGAAGTGCCACATTTCAAGAACCATTTGGCCATACCAGCCGCTGTTCATTCGTGCTCGAAAATCCCCGGGCCGGAGAGCTCTCACGCATCTTTACGCTGGAACCTCAAAGCCAGTTCAGCCTCTCCGTGAATTATTGACTCCTGTTCATCTCACCAATTGAGATTTTCCGGAACTCAGAGCAGATCCAGCTCATCCTTAAGGATCTGATCGGCCTTGACTCAAAGGCAACGACCAAGCAGTCTCTCTGAAGACCTTTCAATTTGGACTGTACTCGCTCCAGACCACTTATTGCCACCAATTCACAATGACACCGCGATCTCAATCGTGCCAGTCAAATCTCGACGTCGAACATCTTTCCAAAAGAATTTGCATGTCTAAACTCGTCAGAACTGATAGTATTCCGCATGAAAGAAATTATATATCTCCCTGACAGCACTTTCTATTACTCGTGAATACAAACCTCGCCGGAGCAGCGGCGATCAAATGACTTATGATTTCGACGACAAAGGAAAGTTTTTCTCTTACAAGAGCATCTTGGTGATGGGTTTTCACCATAATGAGAGAGTAGCCTCAGTATCAATTGATAAACTCCACTGTGGTGAAAGTATCGTGGAATCTCGTTCTGTCTCAGACAGTCACTCTTAGAATCAGTATCAAGCAGCGCTTGTACCTCAGCCACTCGATTCACTGCGCATCCTGATTGCATTGTCTGATGTGCCCGATCCTGAATTCCAAGTCGAAAGGATATCTCCTTCCGGTATCTCCTCTCGGCGTGAAGCGTTTGCTGAAAACATATCTCTCCAGCCTTGATCAGCCCAAACCAGCATCGTTCTGCTTGTAAACGAAAATATGAGCGAGGCAACTTAGCAAATTCTATGCCCCGCTCCCCTCGAAATTTCGCTTCATCATTCTCAGAAGTCACGACCTATTTTGTCCATGGCTGGGGAAGAAGTGAGCAAGCTCCATAATGTCCGAAAACACAAAGCTGTAATCATCAGGGCGAAACTCAATCTGTCGCTTCTTTTGTGGAACCAGTCTAGCCAACTTTGTTCGCGGAGAGCTTGAGATAAGACATTGTCTAGCACGGCGGAGACGGTTACGCGGCCTTGGAATTGAAGCTCGCTGAATCGTTCCATTGCCCTGAAACTCACACAAGAAATCAAAACGTACGATCACCGTCACTAGAAATCCCAGAATTAAAGGCTTTCGCACCCCGATCACGCAAAGAAGTGTTGCCCATCTTTGCTGACGGAGAAAAGGCGAAAAAAAAGTATTTCTGTTTGCGGGATTGAACCACCTGCTTCTGTAACACGGGATTGAACCGTCTGCTTGGTATAGTGAACATCTGGGGGAATGTTAGCGTATTTCCCAATGGATGTTTAGCGGTAAGAGTCCGAGATCCAGCAGCTTGTCGATGAGAGAGAGAGCTTGAACTGTTGAGCTAATTAGCCCCAAGCCCCGCCGGCCATGAGCGAACATTCAAGTCATGCCGTATATAAACACTTCTTATTATCCGTTGTAACTCCGCAATCATGCCCTGGTCTCAACCAGAGGAAACAGGTCGAGGCCATTCGAGAACAATGGTCCGGTATATCAATGGGATCCTTCAGAACGGGTGCAGTGATTCAAATATTGTCTGTTGTGACGTGGCTGCATGCGCGAGTTTCTCCAATTGTGAGTTGGATTGCTGTAGAATATCACCAAACGTGGCTCACACAACAAAGCTTCAGCCGTGGTCAAGCCACAAATGATGCTATCCCAACTACCAAGATCATTCTCCAGCAATACGGAAGAAGGTTGACAAGAGGACGATGAGATGGTCCGATATCATACGAAGCAGTTCAGAAGATCATTTTGCGAAGAATTTATCGTACCGCTTTCAAGGAGCTTGAACACGACTTCAAATATCTCCGTAGAGCCAGAAAATGTCCTGGAATGGTTCTTGATGCTTTACTTCAGCGGCTGGGTTTCTCTTTGTGTGGACAATTATTGACGTGATGGGCAGACACAAGCACTTCTCTCGCTCAAGAAGAGCTGGGATAGCAAAGACCGCGAAGAGATTGATATCTGGGCAACACACGCCTTTTCCCTTATCCGACACTTGGGAATAGCACACTGACGACTGAGCGGAGAGCTGGGCGGCTTCCAGGGACCGGATACCAGTATCGAAAAGGTCGAAGGCGGCCACGAACGCTTTCCAGCCTGTTTATCTCTATCGCACTTCTGCAGGCGTTGAGCGGGATTTTCCTGATCCGAGGACAGCTTAATCAAATTTGAAAGGGGGCGCGCTGGTTCAAGCATTCAACTCGATCGCATCCGCTCAACGACTTTCGAAAGTATTACACGCTTAATAAGGCCCAATACTGGCGGGATGTGGCTTGCGAGCAGGGAGTACAGTAGAGAGACGGATCTTGGCCGGGAATCAGGACACGGGCGAATCAGAATGAACAGGCTACGACGATACGACATCGCAGAGACGGCGATCAAGAAGGATCCAAGACTTGCAGCATCTTCGCACCCGCGCCGAGTGCTCCCAGAACGGACTGGCGGATTTGCAACCAAATTTTGCTTTGCTCCTGGCGAAACTAGCCCCCAAGGCATGTCTCCAGCGTTTGGCCAGGCGGCAGAGCGCTTTTGATTCCGTGCATGGCTTTGTTCCTGGTGAATTACAGTGCGGATTGCGTTGCCAAATGGTTGCTCAACAGACAAACAGAGGTCCCTGTGGAGGGAAGGGTTGATTGTGCGAGGAACGCCCGGTTTTCCAGGTTCGACGGCACCGCGAAGGCGCTCGAAGGGTCCCAAAAAAGCTTATGCTATTCTCGTGCATCACCTTTAGCCTCTTCCTCATTTCGCAATACGCTTTCAGATTTGAATTTCGCTTCCGTTTGGGACCTCTGACAGTCACGAGGTAACAGCGTGGTCCATGGTTGAGGCATGCTCATTGACGCAAGAAACGAGTATGGAACACTCAAAGGTGAGGGACTCCCGTCTGACACGACACCACCAGACAGCAGTCGAAAGATAGCGCAGCCACACGTCGTGATTCTTATTTCTACCCATGGGCATTGTTCGCGATCGCAATTTACAGCGGCCACACGTGTTCAAATTCGAATCTTGCTCCGTTTCTGACAGATCGCGACTTTTCATGCTGGCACGCGCAGGCTACGATAATCCGACGGCAAATGGAGTCTGACACCACCACTTCGACGTTCGAAGGGGCGCCGCGTCCCCACAGATAGCTTCTCTGGGAGCCTAATGAGGTGCGGTATCCTAATTCCGTTCTCTCAAGCATCTCCATTCCTTGCTGATGAGAATCCTTCAGTGACAGCGGCGGTAGCAGAGATCCATTACGCACAAGCGATACATAGAAACCCGGCGGTGAGATACGAGGTTCCCGGAACACAGTCAAAAGGAAGCAATCATCGCCATCCTATAGTCCGTCATCGTCCCTGCGCCGCATCATCTCTGGCCCCCTTCAAAACGCCATCGCTCGCATCGTGGCGGACTGGTCTACCCTGAGGGTTGGCGGCGAAGGCGGAGACGCCATGAACTTGGGCAGTTAACAGCGATCAGGAATCCCATTCCTAAACCCTGGCGGCACACTGAGCAAAGGTGGTCGCGAAACTCACGTCAGAGCAGACCCGTCAGAAAGAATTGGAACCATCGGGTTCAGCAAACGTTAATGGAAGTGGGCAGGAAACTGCGAATGAACCTCCACAACTCTTCGGCGTTACATATAATAATGGTTTTGGCTCGAATTGACGAAGAGAGGCAAGGTAACAAATCGTTACGTAAAGCATGGACAATCCGTTGTACGCAGAGCCGGACAGCAACCGCACGGCACAGATCTGGCTCGATACCCGCTCCAGAAAGCCGGGAAGATGTTGCGATACCTGGGTAAACAATGGACAATGCATGATAGGAGGTGAGTAGCAGTATCCTGATCATTTGAAGTACTTCCGCACATCATTACGGAAGTACTTTGAGACACCAGAACCAGGGGCCCTGTTGACGACAATCCCACAAAGCCATGGCACGAGACTGCTTTGACACGAAACCACACCGCTGAGCGAGAATAGGTATGGTCAGGTACTTTAGGGACAATGATGGCAACAGTGGCTGAAGCACGACCGCGAGCAGAGGAGCAGATCCTGAACGACAGCGGCACAATGCGGTTCCGGATAGGGGCTCACACCTTCATCAAGGGAGCAGACCCAAGCGAAAACGTTTGAGATATCCAGATGCGTTCGCCGCGCGTCAGGACGATGTACCATCGAGGCCTGGATATCAGATCGAACAGGGGATCGGCAGCGGGAAACATCCTGGGCCTTCGCACTGCTCTAGTAAATCCTTACCAAGATTCCATCGACTCGGGACACACAGCAGCCTGGAGAAGAGACGTGTTTTGAAGGAGGGCTACCATGGTCAATGAGGCACAGGCCAGACTGAGGGTTGGAGGCCATCTTCAAATAAGAGCGGATAATGGCGTCCTGAAGCTCCACACAGCTCGGCTGGATCATGGAGGAATGTCAAAGAAGCACCAAATGTCCGAGTTCCGGGATGTAACACTTCTGCAAGGACTTGGGAATGCCCATGTATATGAAAATAGCCAAGATGGCTTCAAGTGGTGAAGAAGGCGATGCCGCTTCCAAAGCACTCTTGAGGTCCTGGATTTGGGCGGTAGACACTCAGATTCAGGTTATTGCGGCAAAGACAAAGCAGCCACCCACAGCTTCATTAGAGAATTGAGAGGGGCTGTTCGAATGTTGAAAAAGACATCTCTCGCGCCGTGGAGCTTCTCAAAGTCCAGCTTGCACGTCGGTATTCTCCGCGTCTCGGAGCATCGCTCAGGTAAACACAGAGGCCAGCATAGACCTTCTGGTAGCTTGGAAGTCGCCAAATTCAGTACTGCAACAACGACCCTGCATGTCGGAACTCTGGGAAAGATGAGACGGCGATCTACAATCGAAGAGTCGGAAGAAACCCTGTTTAGTCGAGCGATGACTTGAATCGAAAGAACCGGGCGAAGTCGGACATGTTGCCAGATTCAGCGAGCCAGAAATGGTAGTAGCCCTTCAGAAACTTTCCAATCCGGATCCGATGGCAAAAGTAAATCGAAAATTGCAAAGCGTCTTGCATGTCTATCCCATCTAGTGGAGGCAAGATGTCAACGAGAAAGGCTGCAGATATCGAGCATGTTCAGGATCCAAGATGCCCAAGCTTTTTCCCTCGTGTCGGAGCATTGACATCTGCCATGCCGTGACCGCTTTCTCAAATGCAATATCGCTGCAAACGACGAGCATCTAACGCTCAAGGCAAGATGTATATCAACCTGATCCGGAAGTAAGGGATTGGGATTTCCGGTGCATTGGAATCCTGGGCTGCATGATCTGGCAGAGCTCCAGTAGCAATGCGTGGATGTCGTTGTGTCGTGGTGGTGGAGGGGATTGAAGCTTGAGAAGAGAGGAGGTGAGGTTGGAGTGCGAGCTCCACTGCTCGGTCAGGCCTCAGGCCTTTCCCGAACCGAATGAGACAGGGGGCATCTCAACCTCAATTCTTACTTCCTGTGCCTCCACACGCCCACGACGGCCACCTCATCGAATCGCAACGAGCTTCATCCCGAAGATGGATCGGCCTTGAATAGTATACGACACACTGGAACGGATATGTCCTCGAATGCGCCGTCTTGGACAGCCCACCACAGTCGTTGCCGCGGCTCGACCTAAAGCGCAACTCCCCCGATACGCCTTGCCCAGGGCACAATGTCTCAACTTGGTTACACGCTTTGCGACGACTTGAGGACTGAAGAGCTTGGGAAAAAATGGGAGGAAGACAAAAGACCGCAGCTTCCGCCAAGAGAACACTCGGAACCACCCAGCCTCTGCATCCTCTCATGGTCGAGGCATGTCTGCTGGGGGAATGCGGGCGGCAATTCATAGCATGCACCCTTAGGAAGTGAACAAAGAAGCAACCAAGAGGACAGAGATCTCGGGACAGGCCTCATCGAGCTCATACCAAGACTGCAGCATCATCCAGAGACTGAGCTTACAGTGCTCGTGCTCCTTGGCTATTCGTCAACTTCCTCCAGAGTCGACCAAACCCGGAAGACCATGAACTCAATGCTCTAGCAGCAGAGCAGCAAGTGTGGTCTTCACTATCTGCCTTCTCTTGGTTGGTCCACGAGTGGATCCAAAACTCAAGAAGGCTCTCTGCCATCTCTCCTCGGCTTTCGGATGTCGGAACCCAAGCTTTGACGAATCTGTTTACATCGACCTTCTTTGGATGCATTTCGTTCAATGCTGTGTGCCCTCGGGGCCGCCTCGATGTGAGGGGCCATCAATCATTGGTCTATACCTCCACCCTCCGATATATCCATTGAGCCCTTTTCAATTGCATACGAATGCTTGGCATATGTATACAATCTCTCGACATGAGCTGAGCTCACTGTATACAACAGTCTTGCAGCTTCAACAGCAGTTCTGCTCAGATTCACCTCACTGCGGTTGCATCCTTCTCCAGCTCTTTTAATCAGTAAATGTGCTCACGCATCTTCCATATTACTATGCACCGGCAGTTTGATGAGATCGAAGTCTCATTAGCCTGTGCTGCTGCCGCCTCGTCTGGCCTGAATGCACGCGTTCAAGTTTTTGGCTACAGTGAGAGTCCTTCACCTCTCAGCTCTGTTGTGCCTTGGCTGTGTCCGGGTCTGCCCTGCTTCTATTGTTATCTCCCGGTGTTCTGAAGCGATGCTGGCTTGCTTCACGCTGCATGACCACCAGGACCATCATTGTCCTGCCTCAATGTTCATGCTTGGAGATTTTCCGTCAATCTGCCTGCATCCGGGTCTCCAATGTGGCCTGCATGCTGAATCTGCCTGTTTAGCGAGATTTTGCAGCATTGCGCTGGCCAGCGCATGCTCCATCCCAAAGCTTGGTGTCTCGTGCCCGTTTGCTTCCATTCAACTCTTGTTGTAGCGATCGTTCCTCCGAGTGCCTCCCATCTTGGCTGCGGTCTTCGCGTTGGTTGTTCGAGAGGAAGATGCCGAAAAATTGTCGCTCACATCAAGCTGCCGTTGCAATGTGATGCCATCAATTTTTCTTGCTGCGCTGGAGACGACTCCTTCCTGCTCTTGAATCTGTGATACCACTATTGAGCGGGGGTGCGCCGGTGGATTCTCGTTTTATCCGCCACGGAAGTGACATTTTGGATGGCCAAATCCCTCCACTCAGCCTCTGAGATGCCGCGGAACCATTCAGAATGGTTTTTGATGCCGTATTGTGCCATTATGGGATGCCAAACTTGCAATCTGCCGTCGTGGAAGTGCCGAATGAGGTTGTGTTTTGAAGCCAGATCCTCACATCCTGTCGCAGGGGCGCCTGCCGATGTTTAGGTGTTCCAACTCTCAATGCTGCGGCGGCGATAGGGATTCTAATGGGATTTCTCGATCCAGGGCGAACCTGTTGAGATGATCGGGTCACTCTACCAAGCCTCTGCAAGGTTACAGCCACTGTCCAGGACTTTTGCTGGTGGTAGATGAGGCTGCTTCGTGATGCCAAAGTTTTCCTGGGAAAGCGAATATGCCAAATGAGGTTGTAGTTGACGCCAAAGACCATGTCTTGTCGCGTGTGATGCTCCAACTCTTCGCAGCGGCGCGGGGGAGAGGTTCGGCGAAGACTTTGTTCATGCAGGACGGACTTGTTGAGATGATCGGTTCACTCCAGTATGCTTTTGCAAGGCCATGGCTACTACCCAGACCATTTCCTGGTGGCAGATGTAGCCGCCTTGGAATGCTAGAATCTTCCTGGAGCCGCGAGGATAATTGTACTTCAATGCCAAAGACCAGGCCTTGTCACGCGTGGTGTTTCAAATCTTGTTATCGGCGTGGCGAGAGGAATCAGCGGCAACTTCTACATGCCAGCCCAGGAGGAGCCGCTGGGGTGGTCGGTTCACTCCCCCAGATATTCGGGTGGCTGCAACTGTTGTTCAGAACAATTTCAGATGCAGAATGCGAACCACTTGGTAATTTCCAATCCCTGCCGCAATCGCAGGAATGGCAGACAGGTCTATGCCGTGGTGACAGGGATCGAATTTTCGGTTCGAGCGATAGTCACTACGATGCATTGAAAAGGTTATGCCAATATCTCCCTAAGACGCGATCGCCGGGCAGAAGGTCGATTGAAATGGAATATTCCATGCCATAAAACATCGCTAGACCATGCCTCGCTGGGCCAGAATGTCTCAGAAAGTTTTGCACGAAGACTTGCACACTCGACCTTGTGATGTTTGATGGACAGGGGCAGATGCAAACATGTAGTCCACCATCGCCGGGATGATATTCCTGTCGCGTTATGATATGGGTTGCCGATTGTGGTGACGTGATATACAGAGGGTGGTCGGAGAATTCTCTGTGGGGCCTGGAGAAGGTACTACACCATAATGCTTCAGCGACGCCAAATTCTCACTTCTCGCCCCTGCATGATCACAGGAGTCTTTCATGCACCAAATCCACCATCCCGAAGATGATTCGTGCGCCGTCTTGTATCGCGTCTGCCGTATCTTCGTCTGCAGACATGGGAGGCCGATCAAGCAGGATTGTCTGTTGTCTCAGGGAGCTTGCTACATCATCACTTAATTGCGAGGGGGCCGCTTGAAATCCTCACAATTGGCAAGAGAGGCCTCTGCTGGACTTCTCAAAGTTTTCCAAAGACCTCGCTTTGGTGCTTGGGATCCAAAGTCGTACCTTTGAGAGAACTTGATGCTTCCCCCCTAGCGGACTTTTCTGATGCAAAAGCGTTCTGCAACACGGTGTTGGCTCCTCATAAGGGCGCTTCTAGGTTTGCGAAATGATCAGAAACGAGTGTATCGCCAATTCGGCTCTCACACCGTTTTGGAAAACGCCAATTTCGGGCTTCGAAGCATGCACGAACGTCTGAAAGGGGAGCAGTGTTCAATCATTTGTTGATAAGATGTTACACCCTGACTTCTTGACTATCCATAATTTCGCGCTCGCTACGAATATGCACAGGCATGGGAAGTATCTGCCAAAGATTGCACAGTCAACGTCCGGCGTCGCAAGCTTGGTTACCGCAATGCTTTTGGTGCGAGGAGGATGCCAGAATCACAGAGCTGACAAACCATACTGTGGTTTCGATTTCGGTGTGAAAAACCACGACAGCCTGCCAAGTTTTCCCTGCGCGATTAAATCTTTTTGGGTTGCTCTGAGAGATGCAGACTTTGCAAGAAAAACCTCAACGCACTTCGTCGGCAGTGTGTCTTGATGACAGAAGACGATGCTATTATGTTGCGGTCACTGTGTTGGCGCACAGGGGTGCACGTCTCACGGCCAGACCTTTCCCTTTCCAAGTCGTGCAGAAGTCACTGTCTGGATGTGCATGCTATGTTGTGGGTCCAGATTTCGCTTTCAAGAAGCTGTATGAAATCACGACGTGCGCTCACGAGGACTTGAAGATAGTTGCTCCACCATGGACGTTGACCAAACCTGTGTCCTTGAACGCCCTCGTGCAGTCTTTGATGGCATTCTTGACGACTTTCGGCCTCTCGATTGTTGAAATCGTCCTGTGCGGTGCCTTAGATCCACAACGAACGTCTCAACATTGACTATGAGGATACCAATTCCCATCTTCAACGACTTTCCAGTGCCATCCGTCCTAGATATTGCATCGCCTTGAAGGCATACCATGCCTGCGAATGGTTCACTTTTGGTACTAGCCAATCAGACCTGCCAACATTTGGCCAAATGTACCTTGAGTATTTGATAGGGCTGCTACTGAACATCGTGCGCATTGTCGCCAATGCGATGAAAGTAAGATGCGGTGTAAAACTAGGTTGAGCTGATGCTCTGTCAATCATACACCGGGGTTTTATTCTATGTAAGTCAGCACAACTTTTCACTTCAATTCCGGTCGGCCAGAGTGAGCGGCGAGCATGAGCAACTCGAGCAATATTTTTCAGGGGAGCGACTTTTTTGCACACGAAAGAAAGGCAACATTTCTTTTTAATGATTGAGACCATCTCGGTCAACATTGAAGTTGGCGTTGATGTTGAAATGTGAAGCTATTGCTAACAGGTAGATCGTTTGGCTCGCCTCGCCGATTGATCGAACTCGTCTTGCAAAATCCCTGGGGCGACAAAGTTCCCGAGGGAAAAACTTGAACCAACGTCGTGTATATTTTCCGCAACTGGAAGTTTTGCTAAGACTGCATTCATCAGTATCAATGTGAATGACATTGTTTCTAACAATTAGATTATTTCATTACAAGGCTGGGCCATCAACGAAAACATGGACCCAAACTCATGATCGGCGTTGAGTCAAACATCAGTTCACGTATTTACTTAAAGTTGAGTGAGATCGCGGTAAGCAGTCCATTGCTACGAGGCCGCTCGAGAGACTGCGGCATACTGCACATTCGTCTCGAGCACCCTGCTTGGTTTTGCTCATTCGTCAATTATGCTGCATAGCCTAAGTTGGGCTGCCAAAGCTACACTTCAGTGTAGAAATCCGGCTGTGGATTCATCGTTTTCATCTTTGCTTTCCGGCCTTTCTGCGTCCTGACTTCGGGCCTCTCGAATTCTCTCTGAGGTGTGGTTCTATCCAGTTTGGGAAAAAGATTCGCGAACACGTTGCAGGTACAATCTTCTCTTTAAACTATGCTCGCTCGTCGATGAGGGCTGTCGTGGTCTGGTAGGCATAGGTGGTGACTAGCACTATATAAGTTATCATCTGTGGAACATCTGTCAGCCCCACGGGGTTATAGTCAGGTATGTTGTCCCACTCCTCCCTTCCCCTTCACCACCCGTCGGAGTCGGCTTAGCGAGCTGCATGGACAACAACCATACCGGATCATACTGCACACAAACGGGTTCGAGCCCCACGTTAGCACAGCTAATGAGTTTTTTTGGCTGCTTTTCTGGGCGGACAAGAAAGGAATACATTTTTGAAAGAGGCGCTGAGACTGCGTAAACTACGAATTGTAGGCACCGATGAGCGTGGACCGAAATGCAGCGAGATCTGCATCTGTGATGATGGGGAGCTCGGCGAAAGACGAGGTTTTTGACTTCCTTGATCAGTAGGTCGTTTTTCCTGCAATGGTTGAAAGCTCTACTACAGAGGACAGAGCACTGCAGGCATGAGGTAAAGCCGAAAAGGACGTTCAGTGATGTTACGGCCAACAGATCTCAACATTTTTGATAGGAATTTACCTTACTATGGATCTTCTGCACCGTGGCCATGGAGTTCTGAGCGAGCAGCTTCGAAAACCAGATCATGATGCCTAGCTAAACGGTGAACTCGAGTCTGTTAGCGGCATCGCGTTCTGCTGACAATCTCAGCATCAACAACAAATTCCAATGATCTCATTGTAAGTTCAGGATCTCCGCCCCTTCAAGCGTCCAGATTCGCGTGTCAGACACTAACTAATGGCTGGCGAAAGAATCACTTATCTTCAAAATCACAATCAATCAATAAGCAACCGCGAACATGCCAGGCTCCAGCACTCCACTACCACGTCAATGGAATGTGGGAGCAATCGCAGGAAGTGTCTTGGGATCAATCATCATCATTATAACCGCCATCTTTTGGCTCGCCCTTCGTTCGCGTCGCCAGCTCTTGAGCGGTGGAATATACGGCAATCAAGTCTGAGGCATGCAATTGCAGAGATGGTACGGCCACTAGACATGTCTTTCTGGGGTGGATAAGCAATCATGATCGGGAGTTGGATCTTTGGGATCTGCTTGACAAACATGGATCGACATCATGCGGCAGATCCATCCTTTGATCGTGCAGTTTGTTTGTCGCTCTTCCCTGAAGACGGTGCGGCTCACGATGATTGCATTTGCTATGGAAGTGCGCGCCTCTAAACTCCAACTCTGCACCCCTGATAGTGACGATGGATTTACTTTTTATGTGCCCTGAAGTTTGAAGGCGGACTGCGAAGTCTAACAAAACTGACAAGTCACGGACCTATATCCGCTTGCTGCTAATGGGTTTCAGATGTAGGTTGCTGTTACTGCATCCTTCGTGTTGAAACGCCCGAATCCAGATCTCTCCCAAACATTTCAACCCGAAACCCTTGGACGACATCATAGCCGAAAACATTGGCATGTGTAGATCTGACATAAACACAATTCATGCGATGCTTTTCTGCTGATGGTTAAATACAGCTAGATTTTCCCCCTCCTCAATTGACTTTACTCACCCGTGTCGAAGACCACCGATTTGCAGACTGTCGCGACAAGCCGTCCAAATGGGCAAACGAAACTCTCAATCCCACTCCTCCCAGCCTATCGAACCGCCTTCGGACAAGAAACCCGATCGCTCCAAACTCAAAGAAAAATACGCGCAAGAGCGCGAAAAGCGCATGAACAAGGAAGGCGTAAACCAATACCACAAAGTCCCCAGTGAAGTCCTCGCCAACTTTCAAAAAGACCCGTGGTGCGATCCAAACTTCAAACGCGATGCCATCCACAAGGAAATCGATGTCCTCATCCTAGGCGCCGGCTTCGGCGGCCAACTCGCTGCAGCACGGCTCATACAAGCGGGCGTGACTGATTTCCTGATGGTGGATAAGGCGGCTGATTTCGGGGGAGCGTGGTATTACAATAGGTATCCAGGTGTTAGTTGTGATACGGAGAGTTACATCTACATGCCTCTGTTGGAGGAGGTGGGATATATACCCAGTGAGAAGTATTGCAGGGGCGAGGAGATCCGGGAGCATGCGCGGAATATCGGGAGGCATTTTGGGCTTTATGAGCGGTGCCTTTTCCAGACTGAGGTTGGGAAGATGGACTGGGAGGAGGGGAGGGCGAGGTGGAGGGTTGGGACTAGTCACGGGGATCAGTTGAGGGCGAGGTTCGTTGTTTGTGCGGGTGGAAGTTTGCATGTTCCGAAGTTACCTGGGTTGGAGGGGATTGAGAAGTTCGAAGGGAGGAGTTTTCATACTAGTCGTTGGGATTTCGAGTACACGGGTGGGGATATCAATGGAGGGTTGGACAAGTTGAAGGGGAAGAAGGTGGCGGTGGTGGGTACTGGTACGTCGAGCGATCTTGTCCTGAGCGACAAGAGATACTAATCGTTTTCAGGAGCGTCGTCGGTGCAAGTCGTCCCACAGATTGCAGAAAGCGCAGAACACCTTTATGTCTTCTCGAGGACCCCTTCGTCGGTGGACAAACGCTACGATCAACCCACGGATCAGGAATGGGCTAAGCAGAGCAAGTCACAAAAAGGCTGGCAGCGCGAGCGCATCAACAACTTCAACGTCGTCGTCACGGGCGGAAAAGTCAAGGAAGATCTCGTAGCAGACAGTTGGACAAAGACAATGCACAAACTCCCTCACTGGGGCGGCCGAGATTCCAAGGCATCGATCAAAGACAACATGGATCGACAGACCGAAGCCGATTTCCAGAAGATGGAGCAAATCCGGGCGAGAATCGACGAGACGGTGAAAGACAAAGAAAAGGCCGAGAAACTCAAACCGTGGTACAACCTCTTCTGCAAACGACCCTGCTTCAACAACGAATACCTGTCCGCTTTCAATCAACCAAACGTCACCCTCATCGACCTAACAGAGGAGGGAAGAGGCGACCAGCACATCGACGAGAAGGGCATGCAAGTCGGCTCTAAACATTACGATCTCGACTGCATCATCTACGCCTCCGGCTTCGAATTCAGCTCCGACTACACCTCCCGCCTAGGCGTCGACATAACCGGCCAAAACAATCTCTCCCTCCAGAAAAAATGGAAAGAAGGTCCATGCACGCTACACGGTCTCACCACGCGCGGTTTCCCAAACGCCTTCTTCATGACGACGGCGCAAAGCGGGTACACGCAGAACAACACCCACGCATTGGACGAACAGGCAACGCATGCCTCTTACATAATTTCTCAGATGCGCGAGAGGGGGATCCGTCACGTCCAGCCTTGTCAAGCCGCGGAGGAGAAATGGGTCGATACTATTGTTGAGATGGCACGGGAACAGTATTCATTTGTGCAGGATTGTACACCGGGGTATTACACGAATGAAGGACAGGAAAGTGAGAAGTGGCTTAGGAGCGCTAGTTATGGGAAGGGAAGTCCTGCTTTTTTTAAGTTGCTGGAGGAGTGGAGGGAGGATGGGGCGATGGAGGGGTTGGAGGTTGTTTGGGAGGGGAAGGGTGGGGAGGGGGATGGTGAGTTGGATGAGAAGAAATCGGCGTTGATTGAGGTTGTGGAGAGGGAGGTTGGGGCGGAGGAGGGTGAGGGTGAGAAGGAGAAGGAGGCGGTGGTGCAGAAAGACGAGGTGGTTTGTCATCCTGGAATGGAGCCTAAGGAGATGAGTTGGTTTGGACTTGTCATGTATGGGATTAGAGGGATGGGCTTGATCTGGTAGACGAGGTCTAGATCGTTCGAGTCGTGCGTGCGCTCAGACATTGCTATTTTACGATTTTACAGTTATTTCCGAGGCGAGTTTTTGACATGCCTTTTCACAGTCCCGTCAGTCCAACGTATGTCCATATTTCCCTCGCTATAGCGGCAATTTGCACTAACACGGCCGAAAGCATGACAGGCAGTCACATGCAGAGGGATTCTATCGGCCCGCCCCGGTAGATCTCAGCCCTCAGCCTCGTCCGTGATCACAGAGGAAACATCACACCCCTAGTTTCACATTTACAAATAGCAACCCTCATAACCCTTTACGTTCCATCCAGAAGCACAAATGACGCTCTAGAAGGCAAATACTCTAACTTATACTTTGCCCCTTAACACCCTCAACTATGTCGTCACAAGTTGGCGTCTTTGCTTGGGGCTAAACCTTCCCACTTGTACGACTCGCAAGTCATGCCAACGTCCGCTACCCTCTGTGTCCGTCTTTTTTTTGGCAAAGAATGTTCCCATCCACCAAAGCGTACCTCGAGAGCGTGAAGGCGGATCCAGAAAAAGGCGTTGCGTCTAAACATGGACGGTGGCCTACGGGACGCCAGCGGCAGTTCTCGAATAAGAGCATCCCGACGAAAGCTGAAATTGAGAATTCGCCGACGCTAGAGCTTCTCTCGTTCCCTGAGGATGATCCTGCGAGACCGGGAAATTGGTCTACGGTGAGCCTTTCCCTCCTCCTCTAGACAGTGTGGGAAGGAGTCGAGTACGGGATCTGACGTGAGTTTTGCAGGCTAAAAAGTTTCTCGTGTTGATGTCTGTGATCAACGCTGTGAATAATAGCAACCTTGGGTCTACGCTTTCCTCCAACCCGAAGTCTTTGACCAAACGGTTTGGTGTGCAGAGCGATATCCTACTCGTCCTTCCGAGTTCGGTGTTCCTCATCGGTTACGTCTTTGGTCCGCTAGCCGCAGCACCCATGAGCGAGAAGTATGGACGGAAAGGGGTCCTGACAAGTTGCTTTATGGTGTATAGCGTGACATTACTCTGTTGCGCCATTAGTGCCAATTTCGGAGTGTTTGTGTTCTTTAGGCTTTGCATGGGGTTTGGGGCGAGTACGGCATTGAGTGTCGTTGGTGGGTGAGTATATTCCTGGCTCTCACGAAGAGAACGGAATTTTGCTGACAGAAATACAGGACCTGCGCCGATCTCTACTCCGACACTATTAGACGAGGTCGCGCGGTGAGTTGGTTCGTCACAGCGGCGGGCTTTGGACAAGGCATTGGTGCGATCCTATCCGGCCAGCTCGCTCCAAAAATGTGGAATTTGCCGTATTGGGCAGCTTTCATCATTGCTCTTGCATCGTTGGGAATACTTCTCGTCACACCAGAGACGTATGAGCCTATTATCTTGAAGAAGAGGGCGAAATATCTTAGGAAGTACCACGGCGTCAAGGTTTATGCGCCCATAGAACTGCAGAAAAGTGGGTTGAATGACTTCGTGACGAAGCAAATGGTTCGACCTGCAAAGATGTTCAGCACCGAGCCGCTGGCATTCTTTACTTGCTTGTACTTGGCATTGGTGTATGGGGTGTATTATCTCTTCTTCCAAGCCTATCACAGAGTCTACGAGAGTCAGTACATTCGACGAGCATTTGATAATACAGATCAAACTCATACTAACATTGTCACAGAGGGCTACAAGATGAATCCAGGCAACGCCAGTCTCACCTTTATCCCCGTTGGGATTGGTGGCGTCTTCGCCTTCCTCGTATCTCTGCTCTACGACCGCTACCTGCGAAAAGCCGAGAGAGACGGAAGCCTGAAAGAGAGGAATCGAGAAGAGAGACTCCGGCTCCCATTAGCATGTCTCGCCGGCCCTCTCCTCACCATCAGCATGTTCTGGACAGGCGCATCTGCAAGCCGGCCCCAAACAGTGGGGTGGCCTGTCCCGGTGTCCGCACTGATCCCTTTCGGCATGGGCTACGCCCTCATTTTCTCAGCCCTGTCGAATTACCTCGTTGATTCGTACGAGAAGTATGCCGCCTCTGCCATGGCTGCTTCTAGTGCGACGCGCAGTCTTCTTGCTGCTGGGCTGCCGATGTGCTCGAAAGCTTTGTACGATACGCTTGGGATCGCATGGGGATTTTATTTCTTGGGGTTCCTGATGCTGGTATTGAGTTTCATTCCTTTGGCATTTTTGAAATGGGGGCCACTGATTCGCAAGAAGAGTAGGTTCTGTCAGGAGCTGCGAAGGGAGAAGGAAGAAGGTACGGAATCGACGTAGTCTTGTTCTCGAGTCAAGCCGGTTATGCCGGGCTGAATCTTCAACAGAGTGTGGGTAACAGCATCGAGACAGGGCTGGAGGAAGATAATTTCGAACCCTAGGGCTGACTAATCCTCATGAGGGAGGTCGGGTGGAGGTATTTCCGAAGTCAGATTTATCAAGAGAACACGATTTTTTTCCCAGCGTTTCTTGGTGTGTATGTGAGATTATCTTTTCTGACCGAAACTTCGTAGCCCATATCCAAACTCCTGGTGTTCGTCCGTGCTCGTGGTTAGCGAATGACATGGATTTTTTGACACAAAACTCCATGCTTGACCAAGACTGCGCGATTTCTTGCTTCAGAAACGCTCTGATGCCAGATCAAGTCCAGTCCAAATGCAAATGGCAACAAACTCCTCGCTCCCAAGATATCGGACGTGAAGAAAAGGGTATAGATACTTCACACAACGGAAACCAACGAATCCTTCTTCCGCGCCACCATGAATCTCCTCAGACTCCCCTTCTCACTCGCCTCCCTCCCCTCCTCCTTCCCAACCATCGCAGGCAAATCCCTCGGCAAGCCCCAAACACTGCACGGCAAGAACCTCCAACACTCGCTATACTTTCTCCGAGAACCAGTACTCGACGAGGTAATATAAATACCAGGAAACCTCCAGCCTAGGCGCGACACCGTTTGAACTCGGCGTCAATCCATACGTACGGTCCATGGATCCAAGTAGCATGGGTAGTCGAACTTCCTACAAGGGGAATGTTAGATCGGATAGGTAGTCAGCGAGAGGATGGGCAGTCACATTGTCGCACGTCTTCGAGACGTGTTTGTGCGTTTCTTCCCACGCCTTACGGAGGGCGGTAATTTCTCGAGGGAGAGGATAGCGTCGATTTCATCACGGAAGTGGGATTGGAGTGTCTCGCCAAAGGAGTCTATTATTTTTTGCAGGTCGGCGGCGCGGTAGGCGGTTGTGGGGGTTGTGACGGAGTAGTTGAGGAGGGCTGTGATCCCTGTTAAGAAGGATTGGTGTTGTGCTACGCTTTGGGCGATGAAATTTATGACGCCAGTTGTTTCTTCGATTTTGGGGAAGAAGAAATGCTCTTCTATATGATGATGTTGTTCTAGTTCGTCGTGCCAGAGCTTTGTGAATTGGAGGAATGCTTTGATGTCCTTTTTCGTTCTTACGTGAGGGGCTTGGTTGTAGATTGCGTTCTACATTGGTAAGTCAATCGTTGTGCTTCAGGAGACAGGGCCGAGAATGGCGACTTACTAGTACACGAAGAATACAATTGTGGAGTAAGGACATTTGCTGTGCGAGGAAATGGCTGGCATGTTCTCTGGAAACATCTCGACCACCAAACGGCGTAGGTATCAGAGGAAATGGACCATCAGCCCATGACGTCGGATTGAAGGATGCCATTGTGGTGCAGGCTGGCCGCTGACTTCTGACAGCGAATCAGCAAAAATGTTTGTGATAGATTTGATCTGTCTGAACAGAGATTATCGTGACTGCGTCAAGACTTCGAGAAGTCGATGGTATACCTAGAGTCCAACAACATCAACGACTATGTATCAGTGAAGTCAAATTCAACGTATAGGAAAGGACGAGAATAACACCTTCAACAGCCATGACGATGTCGAGTCTAGAGATCTATTAATATCCCTAGACCCAAGATTCCACTCGAGATTTCACACTTGTACTGCAGCACAATCCTGCAAGAACAGGGCGGGCCACGAGGGAGCGCTCGACTGTGACTTGGTCAAGACATGGATCTCGTTCGCCGCAGAGAGAGAGGTAGGGATTAATGCGTGGCTTGAGTACAGGCCAGGACAGGAGCAGACTTTGCTGCTCTGGAACGGACCAATAGCGCAAAATGTATTTTCGATATGAGGCAGGAATATCTTGGAAGGGCTTCTGGAAGACTGCCATCATCGGGTGTAAAGCTACCGATACAGTCTGCTTGCGCGAAAAGAGCCTTGTCACCATACAGCTGTCCTGGTTTATTTGCGCGCGGTAAGTGGAGGCAAGGACAACTTCGTGAATGAATAAATCAGAAGTGGTTGAGGGAAATCCAGGATTAGTGTCATAGAAATAGATTCGACCCCAAACTACGCCGGATGCGGCAATCTCTCGTACTGAAGAAGCATTCCGAGCACTCTTCTTTGACGTGGAAAACTCAAGAATGCGGATTCCTCTTGGAACATGTCAGGGAGAAGAAGAAACATGCCACTTGCAATCCCAACAGTGACGCCCATCATCAAAAATATCTCTGGCTTCAAGCAAGGGCGAAGAGCCTCAGGCTGTACATTCTATTGATAGACCTATTCAATGACCATCGAATCATGTCGAGAACGGGTAGGTTTTCTCGCAGTGATATCGGCGATATAATATACGCAAGATAGATCATATTCCAACCCATTTTACGATAATAAAAATAGTCGTAAATTAAGATACAAATTACAATTGCACCCAACGTCAAGTTGCGATTGGTTCGGATATAGGTATGTTTACGTTGTTCCCAGAAATATCCTAGGAGAGTTGAGTTGCTCACGAGAAGATCATGTCCAAGATCTGTGATGAGGGGAACTAGACAGAAGCTACCACATTTGACGATGCATAGGCAGTGTAATACTTCATTGATCAAACGGTTGTGAATATAAGAAGCGCTTGGTATCATTACAACGCCGTCCGTCTCTTTAAACACTCATGTCCTGCACTCTGCGCTTCATGTTGGACGATGCGGCAAAATTGTATGACCTCCAACTTCGACTCACGATAGAATTGTAGAACATCTCTATTGATACAACACTGCCGAATGCTCGCAGCATTAAGGCTAAGCGTCGAGCTTAGCTGCGCTATCTGCAACGTCGGCTGCGACATCTGCCGCCTTTTCGCCTTCCTTGGACTTTGCCGATGCATCAGAGCTGCCAAGTCCACTTGCAATCTTCTGAGCTACATTCTTTGTGGGTTCCGGACCACCAGTCTCCGCAGCCAGCACTTTCCCGCTCTTATCAACGATGAAAACTCCACGGCTAGTCTTCTTGGCTGGTTTAGCCTGAAGACCTATCGCACCGATGAGACCGTAGGAAGGATCGCAGAGAAGGTCGTATGGTAGCTTCTGCTTGGTTTTGAAGGTAGTATTGGACTTCGTGCTGTCTCCCGAAAGGCCATAGATGGAGAGGCCAGACGCTGTAAGTTCGGAGTAGTCGTCGCGGAAGAAACAGACCTGCTTGGTGCCTGTTTACATTAGTATGCAGCGCGATTTGGCTCACGCCAGATGCAGGAGACTTACAGCCTCCAGTGTTGGCCTTAGGATACGTGAATAGAACTACTCCAGCTTTGCTCTCGTCGACAAGTTTCTTCAGCGTGACGGGTGTGCCATCTTGAGTCTGAACCTCGCCGCCAAATCCTTCCAGCGCGATAACATCATCGACCTTGGGCGCACCACCAACGACTTTCGCGACAGTCGCAGCAGCTTGCTCGACCTTCTCCTCGATCACCTCTTTGACTTGAGTCGTCTTTGGCTTGGCCTTGGGAGCTGCCTTCTTGGTCGCTGGCTCAGGCGCGGTAGGCGGGGTCTTCCGTTTGCGTAGCTCGACCATTGCGAAAGCTGGAAAGCTGACAAGCGCGTCAAAGAGTTCGAGGAAGGTGTATGAAAGACGTGGAGGTGGCTGGCGGTTAAATGAAGGTGGGTTAACTGAAGGTAGAGGAGGCCTAGTACTGTGTAAGTAACTCGGGCTGGGGTAATTGATCTGTGGTCGCGCAAATTGTAAGCAAGGCCGAAGACAGCTGGCAATCCAAGCAAGAGCAGCTCTGGCGGTAGATGCGTCAAAGTAGATTAAATATGTCGTGGTTAGTGGACTAGTACTTGCATATGGAGTATGATAGTAGTGTCTTTCGATCTCCGCAGACGAGACTCGAGCTCCTCCTCCTCCTCCTGATCACCATGGACAACCCTGTGGCACATCATGGTGCATTGGCCAGACATAAAACCACTGTGTGCACGCCTGTGAGGCGAAGCGCATCGCGGTAGGGCATGGCTCTCGCTGCTGGTCGTTGGATACTGTCTCGTCTTGAATCCACTGGCAGTCCTGCTCGGGTTTGGTCCGGAGGGCTCGTTGGCCTGAAGCTCGATTCTACTAGGAGGTGCAGTGGTCTTCTATCGGGAAGCTTCTCTCATGTCCACCAGCAACCACTCATCAGTATTTATGGAGGAGGATCTTGGTCCGTCATTCGTTTGCTGACAACAGCTTTACAGGCGTGTTCTCAGGCTGTCTCCAGGATTCATTATCGGTCTGGCTTCCGAATCCTTAGATGACCGACTCGTCATCATTGCTTCGAGTCCAGACTCCTACTATGAATTTTTGCTTCCGTTCTGGGCATTATACTATGGACTCTCGCATCAGTATCGTGGCGACACGAACGCCATTGTGTTGCCTGGTGAAACTTTGAAACTTCATCCAGCCCTCACGTGACGCGAATTTTGCACAGGTGGATTCGAGAGGTTGATTCGAGACCACGCTGCTCTGCAGGCTCTCATCTCGCATTCCAATCAAATCTCAAGCCAGGGACAGAGGTCACCTGACGAACACCGGCTTATCACACGAGCAGCTTTTTCAACGTCTTACCAAAGTTTCAAACTTTTGGCGGAGCTCTGAATCTGGCAGCGAAGCGCACAATGAGGCGACAGAAATGATATGGAACAAGAATTCCTGTCTTCGCAGTCTCGTTATGAGATTCTATCTTAGAGAGATATCACAGACCAAGGATGCTACCAACCATTGAGATACCCCATCATACTTCCCAGCTCCAAATTCTCACTACAACAACGTCATTTCGTACCTGTCAACCACGTTTCAATTCTCTCGATAGGGGAAATGAGCACGCATGACCATCAAGTCTATGGTTGATGCGGGGCATTTATCTGATAAAGATAATGGAAGCCAATGTGAGGACCGTCAGGCTCATTTGACTTTGGATCCCTTATCAGACGTTTCCTGGTACCAAGCCGGAGTCAGTCAGAGTCGCTTTGGGGTTCACAGTAGAGGTATACAACCCGTCCCCCGCTCAGCTTGTCCTCAGCTGTATCGATTCTCACCTTCATCGTCTTTGATACCATCGCTACCGCCACCACGCCACCAGTTATTCGTATTCCCTCGACTCCTCGATAGCTAACATTCAGCTTGACTCCTCAATATCTAGTTTCAAGCGGCGCAAACTTCGAAGACGCCGCGCACAATCAGGACCACAACATGGATCCAAAGACAGAAAGCAAGGGCGATTTCGCCTCTACGCTTGAGAATACTTCAAGCGGCAATTCGAGGACGGCTTTACAAGACCGAGCCAGCGCAGGCACAGGAGAAACATGTCAGAATGACATAGAGAAGGAGAACCCGATGACGGTGGCTATCACCAGCAGCACACAGCAGCAAGGCGACATCAAAAATCCAGTGGACTACATGACCATGAACTGGTTCCATGGCGGCATGCTCATGATTGCTGAGTGCATTTCCCTTGGCATTCTAAGTCTGCCGAACGCCATGGCTCATCTTGGTCTCTTTCCGTAAGTTCGTGACTGTAGACACGATTGTCCTATGCTGACCCTCATCTCAGAGGGATATTTCTCATCATAGTCCTTGGCGTCATAGCTGGGTACACTGGAGCCATTATTGGGGAGTTTAAAATCAAGAACAGGCATGTTCACTCCATGGCAGACGCTGGTAGAATGATCGGAGGAAGGTGGCTCGAGATACCGTTTGGATTGGGTCAAAACGTTGTCCTGCTCTTCATCGCCTCAGCACACATCAACACTTTCACCATTATGATGAATGTGCTGACTGACCACTCGGCGTGTTCGGTGATTTTCTCCGTCATCGCTCTGGCTGTTTGCGCTGTCTGCACCTTTCCGCGGACATTGAAAATGATGTCCTTCCTTTCTTGTGCTTGTAAGCCGCCGACAAAGGTCCTGAGAGTGTCGACGCTAACTTTGACAGCTTGTCTATCGATACTGGTAGCTGTAATCATTGTTATGGTTCATGTTGGAACTGACAAACAGCCTGCTGCAGCACCGCCAAAGGCTTTCCCGAAAACTTCATTCAAGGATGGGATGAATGCAGCTCTGAACATAGTTCTTGCATATGCAGGCCACGTCACATACTTTGGCTTCTTTTCTGAGCTCAAGAATCCAAGGGATTATAGAAAGAGCCTGATCTTGCTCCAAACCACTGCCATCACATTATATGTTATGGTCGCTGTGGTGATTTATTACTATGTTGGACCAGATGTCAGATCGCCCGCGCTCAGCTCAGCATCGCCGAAGATCAGAAAGATCGCTTACGGAGTGGCCATCCCAACTATCATCATAGCAGGTGTTCTCAATGCACATGTCGCCAGCACTGCTATATACAGATGGGCTTGGAAGAAACGTGGTTTTCCAATGGTTTACAAGGAGAGGTCGGCGCGAGCTTGGATTTCTTGGCTCGCCATTGTCATTTCAGTTTGGACATTGGCTTGGATTATTGCGGAGTCGATTCCGACTTTCAAGTATCTTCTGGGCTTGGTGAGCGCACTATTTAGTGGATGGTACAGCTGTAAGTGGCTCCGATCAATCTCACATCATCTCGAGTCTAATGGGTTGTAGTTGGCATCACCAGTGTCCTCTACTGGTTTTCGAACAAGGGGAATCTATGGACTGACAAGAACGGAAACCGGGACATGAAGCGCATATGTTTAACAGTGCTGAATGTCTTCATCTTCAGCATAGGAGCGATCATTGTAGGTCTTTCCTTTCCCCCACGCGTTCGTGCCAGGATTGAATTCTTCCGCCGAAGTTATTGTCTACTCGTCACGCGATCGCGATCCATCCCCGAGTGCCTATACCACAGTGAGGAAGACTGCTGACTTTGTAATCTAGTGCGGCGCGGGTCTCGCAGCAACTGGGATGTCGTTCGCAGATGGAACCAGTGGCAAACCTTTCAAGTGTGGAGACACCAGTACATAACGGATTGTGCAGGTATATTAGGCCTGAGGGGAACGGTTGCAATGGAATGTTGCAGCCGCATGTAAATAAAGTGCGTTAATGCTCGAGAAATGAATGTTGCTTGATGAAAGATGAGGGCCTTGAGGAACAAAGTAACGAAGCACTAATTAGCGGCGAGAGTTACGTACCTCCGTACCTCTCCTCCGCCACCAAGCAGGCATGTATCCCCACATTGTTTGTCAGGCGCGTAACATTGTACCACAGTACAGTGACTGTGAGATGTTCCGTGTGTTCGAGAAGGCCTGACGGCTTCTAGCTGCCGCACATTGATGGATGAGGCGACTCGATTGCTGACCCAAAATCGTAAATCGGAGGTGTTTCTGCATATTGCACCGAGCCCTGTTCGAGTGCTCGGCATTTTCGGGCGAATGAAAGCGACATCCTCTCATTGAGTTCCTGGACTGAGAGATGGGCAAGGCTAGAATTGCGCGCTGCTCGGCTGGGATTGATGGAATAATATCGGCCCGGATGGGCTTGGCGGGGCAATATCTCCCTTCTCGCGCGCAGCCCTGAGGTCCATCTCATGCATCCCGAACTCGACCGCGCGCTGCCCGCCAATGGGAGAGGCTGCACTATCGTCCCGGCTGGCACGCCGCTGCTACAGAACTGGCCAAGCCTGATCTTCTGCCTACTACTTGGTACGTTCGATGGAAGAACTGTTTTCCATTGTCTGGAAGAAGGAAGAATAATGTCCTTGTGCAGTGCTGATCCTAGCCCTCACACCCACAGAGCCTCCTGACATCTTTATCATTGAATTATTCCACCCTGCCCGTATACATCCGATACGTATCCCTCTCTCAGCCTTTTCCGCTGTCGTCCGGAGAAGCCCCGTTCCCGCAACATTGCTGACCCTTCGCCATCGCCTTCGCCTTGCCCGGCGGAGTTGAAAGCTGTGATCTACTCTGGAATCCGTCGATAAACAGCTTGGGTATCATCAATTGACTTCGATTGACACTCAAAAGTAACCTACACACCTACAGCTGATCATCCACCCCAACGTGGCTCATGGTTCAGATTCAGACCCGACCGATGTCCCTCCTTGCGCCTATGGAGAGCACGCCCTCTCCTCACCACCACCACCACACTCTCACCAAGAGCCGAAGCGTGGTCGAGATCAAAGAGCTGCTGAATGGGGACAAGCCTGCGCTGCTGATCTTCTATGAAGACGGCCAAGAAGATATCCTAGGAGTAGCAGCAGATGTGCTGGGACAAGATTGGAACATCGCCAGGAGCAGGAGACAAGCGGACAGGGAGAGTCTTTCGACAATCGTCGGAGTATCTGCTACCAACGTCGGACAAGAGTGGTACGAGAAGGACAGGTCCAGAACGTTGGTCTACTTCCATTGCGTGGATTCGGAACACCCTCTGGATGAGTCCCTAAGCTCTTTATGCGATTACGAATACCTATATACCCGAACGCCTTTCTACCGAAGGGATGTTGCGCGATACCTTTCCTTCATTTGCGGACAGATTAACCCACATCGAGATCTTGCGCGGAAGACCAGGACGACACTCATATCCACCACATTCCCAGACGTGCGCGCTGCATTACCGAACCTAGAGATCCTATCTGTTGGCGCCGATGCTGTTGAGCTTCGCGTCGATCTGCTAAAGGAACCGCTTCCGGACGGATCCTATGCTGCGGTACCCAGCTTGAAGTACGTAGGCGAGCAGTTGATGTTATTGCGACAGCGCACGGAATTGCCCATCATATACACAACAAGGTGTACGAATGAGAACGGACGGTTTCCCATGGACGATCCGGATCTTTTCTACAGATACCTAATGAAGGCTATCCAATGGGGATGTGAATACATTGACGTGGAACTATGGCTGCCAGAGGATATACGGCGCACCATTGCTTCAAAAAAAGGTAATAGCAAGATCATATCAGCCTTCCACGATTTCTCACGGACATTCAAGTGGACATCGCCCGAAGCGGAGGAGCTTTTCAGAAAGGGTGCCGTCTACGGCGACGTGGTCAAAATGATTGTCCTGGTCAGCACCATGCAGGAGAATTATGAGCTGGAGAACTTCCGGTTTATGATACAGCAAAAATACTCGCATCCGCCATTTTCGGGATTGAACATGGGCCCAGTCGGCCAATTCTCGCGAATGATGAACAAGATTTTCACGCCCATCACGCATCCAATTCTTCCGATGATCGCTGCGCCAGGACAGTTGAGCGCCGCGGAGATCAACCAGGCATTGCATAGCATGGGCCAGATGCCCAAACTCGATTTTTACGGTATCGGCAGGGGTGGCGGTACAGTGCAGGCACCGTTCATCGACAAATGCTTCAACGAACTTAGTCTGCCACATCAATTTATCTTCGTCGAACGGTCGCCGAAAGGATCGCTGGAAAGTCTCCTTCAAAGGCCAAATTTTGGAGGTGCATATATGGATCCGCCACTGCCAACGGCCACACCTTGTTTGCCAAGCCTTTCAGATGCGGCCAGGACGATTGGACAGGTGGACACGATCGCAGTTCGCGCAGATGGATCACATGTCGGCGAGAATGCACAATGGAAGGGGATCAGGGCGACACTCAGTCGGGATTTCGTGCCGTCAGCGTACAGCAGCAGAGCCGCATTACTGCTTGCCAACGCGGAATCCGACGCAGCCGCATCGGTATTTGCGTTGAAGAGTTTGGGAATCGGACCGATATATACAATCGGTTTCACCATGCATGGACCTCTCGCCTCCGGGGTATCCGCGGTACGGGGGATCGATGACCTAAAGCTTCTGGAACACCCATTCGCGATAGTATCTGCCCTACCGGCAGATAAATCGCTGTTGGTCGGGCCACTTTTGAAACACTATAGTGGTAGCGGGAGGCAGCCGGGGTTCACAGCGGGCAAGGTGTTTGTGGATTTGGCGACTGGGCAGAAGAGAAACGATCCGTTAGCGGTGGCATCGAGTCTTGGATGGACGGCCTATGGGATTGCGGATGTGAGTGCGTGGACGACGGTGGAGACGTTGCGGCTCTTGGTAGGACAGAATGTCCCCTATGATTTTGTTCGGTTGGCCTCGGGAGGGTTGTACTGATAGCCTGGTCTGGTCTGGTCTGGCGCTGCAAATGCAATTGCAAACTCAATTGATGAAACACTTGCTTTTGGGATGGAGCAGGAACACGCTCGGATTATTATTCACAATATTACTCATATCTACCGGTATGGCCTTGCTTGTCATAGTTACAAGATAATTGCCGTTTTACCTACTCCAAACTGTATTTCATTCACTTCATTCACCGGGAGCGATGACCGTTCCAAACTCACCCTACCGTACGGGGGAACGTCTGAAACTCTAAGAATCCTAAGCGTACTAACAGTATTACGCCAGTAAGAGCCAACCTCACATGCGCTGTCAAGACCCTACCTCCGACGCCGGGGGGGCAGACGCAATCTTGATCAATCTTTTAAACTTCATCAATGTGGGTACCCCGATCCGATCGTGGGAGATCCCCTTTTCCCATCACCCACCAATCTGCCAAAGTGGGGAATCCGCGTTGCTTGCCCTAAGCACCCAGAGATAGAAGACAAATTACAATGGTATGTTGTGCATGATCTCCGACTGAGGGATTACATTGGGGGGGGTATTTGATTGTTTTATTACCAGAGTATGTCGTGCAGGATCCGCGACAGAGGAATACATTAAGAGTATTATTTGATTGGTTGTGGCCCTTGGATTGTTCATTTCCAGATTTTCAATAATGCAATATGGGGGGATTGATTGAGGGGATTTGGTGACTTTTCTAGAAGCATTGGGGGGGGGGGGCCTTTGATGTAGTTGAAGTGTAGTATACTAGCTCGGGATTCTTTGAGTTTCAGACCTTCCCGTTGGAGGTGAAGTGGTGCAGGTTAGGGAGGGTGGAACATGGATGCCACGTTTCTCACGGGCGCTGGTGCTGGAAATCTTGATCGACGCGGTGGCGCGAAGGGCTGGAGGTGCTTGGTGCTTGGTGCTTCAACGTCTCGCATTGCGGGTGGAGTGGTGCGTTGTGATTGGGGCGCTTGGGAGGGGAGATTTGGGGCGTGCAGCGTGCAGCGTGCAGCGTGACGATTTGCATGCGCCTTTTTCTCTTTTTCTTTTGCACTGCTGATGCGCCATCTTGCGTTTTTCTTGCTGTGGGGGACGGTGAGGCTGGTGGATGGAGGGAGAGAGGGGAGAGGAGGTTCATCGTGGCGCGCAAATCGGACAAAGGGAAGCCGAACCGAAGCGACGGTGGGTTGGAACCGGTCCAACGGGCTCTGGGGTATGGCAGTATGCAGAGGAGTTCTCTTCATCGAGGGAACCATCTGCAGCAAATAGCAAGCTTGTAATGGTCTTCTGTGTAGCTGGATGGATACGAGCCGTTCCCAAAAGCTTGAGTTGAGGCGGAGGTTGGAGGGATTTGGCTCTCATTCTCTCGCTCCGTGACTTCTTCTGCCGTTGATCGTACCCCAGGACTATTATATCGGGCTATTTATAGTGTTGGCCCATCGATATCCCCAGCCCGTCTTCGCAGATGCATATATGAAGAAGAGGTTGGCCAAGGAGATCAGCACATGTCCCGAATGAGACCCGAAGCGAAAGTGATTGGAGAGCCGCGGTGCCTCAGTCTGCCCTATCGTTCCTATCCCATGGTTTGCCCATTGCCCAGAGCTCCTGGAGGGATGGGAGGATGGGGATTGGGGAGGGAGGGACTTGCACGCCAGAGACGCCTCCCCCGCCTGGCCATCATGTCGAGCAGGGCTTCATCTGCTGGCCCTTGCAAGCATCGTCGTTTAGCTGCGGGAACGGTCAGAGTGCATGCGTGGATGTGTCTGTCAGTCGGACATGGACCCTGCAGGTAGAGCGCAGCTCCAACGGTCTTCTGCTCTGCGAGCAGAGGCACGTAGGGATGGGGCATTTTGCAAAGCAAAGGGTGATCCGAGCAGAGCAGCAGCAGCGATACTCGTCTTTGTTGGCGTCGTGCCACCTCCATCATTCCCTATCTCAGTCTCTCTCTATCTCAGTCTCTGTCTACTCTGCCCGTCTTTCCTCTTCTTGTTGTTGCTGCTGCTGCTGCTGCTGCTGGTGGGCGGATGCGTTCGTTGCTCTCCGGTCGATTCTCGTATACTTGCTGTTTGAGGGTGCTGTTGCTTAGATGTCGATGATTGAGGTGCAAGCTACCTCGTCGCACAACGCGTCGGACACGCCTTTCCTTTCTTTTGATCCCATGTCGAGGCCACAGATTGGGATCGACCGGCTGCCCCAGAGGCGCACGAGTACGGAACAGAGGGAGTCGATGAACTGCAAGAGTTGTCGCAAGAGAAAGGTGCGTGGTTCTGTGCTGCCTTGGCAATGCCATTGTCTTACTGCTGCTGATCCACATTGGAAATGTCTTACTGACGGAGCTTGTGTAGATTAAGTGCAACCGGTTACGTCCCGCGTGCGAAGCCTGTCAGGTCTTTGCATGCCCCTGCATCTACGGTGAGTTTTGGTGTTTTGTCAATCGCGACACGACTTCTCGATACTGATGGTCCCAGATGCCGTTCCCAAGAAGCGAGGGCCGAAGACGGACGTTCTCGAGGCATTGTTGAAGCGCGTGGACGGCTTGGAAAAGCGACTGAGGACGGAAGGAAAGGAAGACTCGCCAGCGAACTCCGTTAAAGAAGCTATTGTGGAAGCTATAAGAGAGGGCGAGGAGAAGAAAAAGCAAGGGCTGCAGCAAGAGGCCACACGGTCTGCCTCCGATTCGACGACGATTAGCAATTCGAGCAATTCGAGCACGGTGAAGGGAAATGGCTCAAGAGCTTCACCTCCTACACCACAGCAAATGTGGGTATCTCCTTTTCTTCATTTAATCTGGTATCGAATGCTAATTGACGTGGTAGATTGCAAGCTCCCACCCAAATTTACCCGGAACTATTACTGGATACATATTTTGGACGAATACACGGCAAACCGTATCATATTCTAGATGAAGCTTCGACGCGGCAAAGGATACTAACGGGGCAGCTGCCCAATCATTTAGCGTATGGTATTTATGCCGTAAGCGCAAGGTAGGCAATTCGCCATGCCGGTCTATAAATCAAGCTTACGGTTTTGTAGATTTGCTTCTCAATATGGCGGATACAGTTCAGCGGTTCAAATTGGCCGCCAGTACGCGAAACAAGCACGCGCGGAGCTTGACATCGACGAGCCGTCAATCGAAACATTACAAACCCTGCTACTACTATCACAGGCTATGTACCAGGAAGGACGAGGAAAGAAGTCCTACATGTACTTATGTGAGATGCTAATGGTTTACGTCTACATACACCGGCTAATGTTCGCCAGCATCTGCAATAAGTATGGCCTTCGCATTGAACCTACACCGCGAGCTTCCGGCATCGTTACGAGTCGCGCCTGCAGAACGAGAAGGCCGCAGGCGGCTTTTCTGGGCCTGCTACTTACTCGACCGCTTCGCAGCATGCGGCTCGAAACGACCCTCACTGATAGCGGATGGTTGCGTGGTCCTTCGCCTCCCCTGCAACACCCTCCAAAACGGCTCCGTAGCTGGGGAAGGCGAATACTTCCAAGCAGCGGGAAATCTGCAATATATGGCTACCGGCAAACCGGGCCACGGAAGCACTAGCATGTTAATAGGCATCGTCCGGATTCTTGGAATAACGAATCGATACCTGGCCGCCGGCGGAGTGAAGGGCGATTCGCATTTCCCATGGCATTCGTTGTCAAATCTATCCAAGATCAGGTCGGATCTGGACATGTGGGCTTCGGAAACGCAGGATACGTTTTCCTCCTTGGACAGTCTTTTTGGGCAACCGGATAGTGCCACTTTGGTGCTGAGTAAGCTCATATATCACCTCATCCATTGTTTGATATACCGACCTTTCCTGCCGGTTGATCTGGCGGAGTTGTCGGGATCGACGCAGCATCAGTCGTGGCAGATCGAAGCCACGAACATCTGCTTTTTGCATGCGAATGCTATAGCTGAGTTGGTGGAGATTGGGAAAACTTCGTCTTCGATCCTGGATTGGCCGTCTTTTGTGGGATACTGCGTGTGTACGGCTGGAACGATACATGTGCATGGAGCCCATTACCGGGGTCGTGATGGAGAGCTGTTTTCCACCAGTGCGGATTTCTTGTCGAGGGAGATGCACCAGTTATCAGAACTGCGGTATATCTGGACGGGAGTTCAGCATCAACGAGACACGTTACAGGCACAATACGGCGCGCACTCGGAATTGGTCAAATCGCTGGCCTCGAATCCGATGCGCTTTTCCGCCGTCTTCCACTTGGAGGATTTCTTCGACCGATATCCTGGACACTTTTTCGACGGCGCCCATATCACCTTTGCTGATATTGCCGTCGATGAAACGTATGTTGCTGATCTCAGAAAACGATCTGATCAGGTCACTAATGGATGCAGTCTCTCCCTCCCTCCTAATGGTAGAAGACCTTCCTACCGGCCGACACTATCAAGCTACTCAAATCAAACATTCTACCCGCTCCAAACACCCGCAGCCGTCCCCTCAACATCTACCCCTCAAGGCCCATCGCGCAAACGCCGCGCAACAGCACCACACACAAAAGATTCCCCGACCAGTCTTCTACCAGCAACCTTCAACGGCATCCAAAGCTCCGATCCTTACCAATCACCCTACCTAACCACAAACAACCAACAACAACAAAACGGACTAAACGGCCACGCAGACCACACATTCCCTCAATCCACCCTCCCAACTACCGCTTCCCCAAACTTCACTTTCACAACTTCTCCCTCCCTCCTCACCACCACTCCCTCCCTGCACACCCAACAAATCGACTCGGCGCACCCATCCCACCTCGACACGAACGGCTACGACCCCATGCTCAGCATGCCCGCTCACTTCGACGATATAGCGCCTAACAAAGCCCCCACCACGGATGGCACGATGAGCGCCTCGAGCGTGAGAGATGGCAGTGTCGCCGTCGGGAATGGGGGCGAGAGGGATCCGTTCCTGAGTCTATTGGAGCAGTTGGCTGAGAACGAGCAGAGTAGGGGCGGACCCAGCGAGTTGGATTTCTTTCTGAGCGGTGAGGCTAATGGGGGCAGGGGGAGTGTTGATTTTGGATGAATGGGCTTGAGCTTGATGCGAATGGGTTTTTCGCGACGTATGGTTTGCTGATTGTGTCATGGGGTGAGGGGTGAGGCGGGAATGTCTTCTATCTTGCCTTTGTCTGTCCGCATAGCCACCGTTGACACTTCCGAGCACGAATATGTCAAGGATTCTGGGCTGGTCGATTAGAATAAAAGGGGTGGATGGACAAATGGACACCCGACCATCCTCCCTCAATCACAACGCGGACTTTGTCATGACGTATACATATCCTCAACTTCTTAGTCCGTACCTGCATTTTTGAGATACCAACGGGTTTTGGGAGCGGGTTCGTCACAAATTAAAATCTTCGTTCTTATATACAATGACCATCCTTTTACATATCTTTGTAGCAAATGAAGGCGAAAAACCTGTAGGATAGTGATTTTGTCTGGGAATTTGTGATTGTGGATATATAGACTAGACTACCACCCAAGTTCTCTCGTTGTGTATATATATATCAATCTTAGAAGTATCCCGCGTTTTCACTAGGTTTTGGAACGCGGGATGGAGATAGGAGGACAATTTACGTCGCCACCTTGACGTGATATCGTTGAAAAATCAAGCGTTTGAATGTTCGTCATCATCCTTTTACCCATCCGAAGCATTCCTACTTATCTAAACGAATAATTCGGGCCATGGGAAGCGTTCAACTACAAGGTACGCATGCGCGGAGGAGGTCTAAGTATTCCACTACCCAAAATTCTTTCAGCAAAGACGGTCGGCCGTACGTTTCGAGTGTCGTTGACGCACTGTGGGTTGATATATGGTTTTGCGAGATCGGGAGGAGTTGGTGGGGGAGGGGATGGACTGGGTTTAGGGGTGTGGTGAGGTTGGGATGGTGGTGTTTGAGATAGGGTGGGCTGTGTGATGGATGCTGGGGACAGTGGGGAGGTGGAGATAGGGACGATTTGTGGGGGGGCTTTTAGTGGGTATGGGTTGGGCTGTAATGATGCTCTTGATTAACAACTAGGGCAAATATTACCGTCGTCTTTTATCGAGTTGTCGTTTCGCCTCATGGCGGTTTTCAACTTGTCGTTAAGATATGCAGAGGGATTTTTGCAGGTAAATGTTGTAGGTAGGCTTCGCTATTAAATCAAACTTCTTCATTGCTTTTACCATATCCCCCGCACAACTATCCAGAACGACCGTTTCCAAAGCCCTCCCCTCAAAAAAGCCCAAACAAAGACCGTATGTACCAAAGGAAATTTCAAACGAAACTAAATATTCAATTTATCCATCGTCTCCACGTCGCAGTCCACACATCTCCAATTGAACGGCCATGCATTTTCCCACCAACTCACCACCACCCATCCACGCTCATCTTTCCAAGACCGGAATCATTCCCAAGACCGAAATCATCTAATGCCAATACATGAACCAACAATGCGCCGCCCCCTCCCAATCATCACAAGTGACAGAGGTCAACCCGCGATCAATACGCACATTCATCCCATCACGACAAGCGTTCTTGCAATGTTCTGGATTCTCGTAGGCGGAACGACCGACTTCGCAACGACGAGGCGGGTTAGCTTCGATTTTTATTGCAGAAGAAGAGGAGACGGAGAGAAGGCGAGAGTTTGTTAGGAGAGAAGGAGAGGGAAAGGGAAAAGGTTATACTAACGATTCCATCTCGCGCCACCGCAGTAGACTTCACCGGCCCAACCGCCGAAATTGGCGACGCAGTCTTTGAGGGCGGCTTTGTTGATGTTGCCTTTTTGTGTTTGTTAGGTCATGTGACGGTTGCAGGATAAAGATGGACGTACCGACTGGTCCGTCTTTCCATCCGACATTGAGGACTTTATTGGTATCGCGCTCAACGTTGTCGACCGGGGAAGCCATGGAGCCAAGGGCGCTCATGAGGGCGAGGACGGTGGAGGTTGTGAAGCGCATGGTTCGTGTTAGATGGCGAGATGAATATATTGGATTTAGTGTTCCTTTGATAAGGAGTTTGAAGACTTGATATTTGATAAGGGATATTCGGAGGATGAGAATGGTATGGTTATATAGTCAACCCTCCATCCTCACTCACCTCTACAAACCTTTGTTTCCAATTCTCCAGCCCATCCGTACCACAATAGAAAGCTTTGAAATCGCAGCTGACGCACCACAAACCATCCATTCACCTCATCCACATTGTCAGACTTGTCATAAGTAAGGCTCTGTCCAACACAGGCACCCCAAATTTCGCAGTTCCAAGGCGCCGAATACCAGATGTCAAAGTCCGAAGACGACATGTAGCACGACGGACGGATCATCCGAGCCTATCACTGCAATCTGACCGTGTAATTGTGGCGGTTCGTGCGACTGTTTGCGGCTTTGTGACCGAGTTATGTAATATTCATGCTTTGTGTCATGGACGTGGTACAAGCTGGCTTCAGTAGAAAACGAGAACCATGTCGTCCAGACTTCGGTATTGTGCTTTTCCTTGGCAGCTTTCGTAATAAACTTCTGAGCTTGAGCAGATAGTCAATCGGGTGGATAAGCCTATATGATGTTACTGTATATCCATATATATATTCTTGTGTTCTGGTGGCGATACCAACTTACGGGAACGCAGCAGTGAAGGTTGGTTGAGACCTTGCCAAATCCCGTAGGTCATCAGATACATGCCTAAAGCTAACTGAAGTGAGAAATAAATTTTGATTCTTGGGAATGCCGATCGTATCACGTAACCAGGAATCCTCCACTGTCAAACATGTGTAGAATAGCTGACTGACCAAACCGTCAGTGGCTGCCGATACGCGAGAGATTGTTGCAAGGTTTGGCCCTCATATAACGTGTGCGTCCACCGGCTTTATTACGCTCAATCGGAGATGCTGCTATTGAACTGCTGATTAAGTATGCTCAAGGATCCTCTCCGATCGTAGCTGCTCCCTTTGAACAACCCGCACATCCTCAGATCAAAACGCGTATTGTGCTTGTGCCAAACGTCCGTCCATTATTTTGCCTGCTTGAGTAGCTCGGAGTATTCTGTCTGATGCGAATAATATCTGTATTAGCGGCCGAGAAACTGGTGGTCTTACAAGACACCAATGAACGTGGTAAAGGCCGCCAGTGGGTATCAATTTTCAAGTACCAAGCCAAACTTCCGCAAAAAGTCAACCCAAGCGCCGATTCCAATGCTGATTCCACACCCAAGCACCAATCAATCCTCATCACTCCCCAAATCGCCACCCTCAGCCTTCGCACTCTTACTTCTCCCCCGTCCCTTCTTCTTCACTTTCACACTCTCTTCCTCACCACCATCCTTATCCTTCTTCGCCCGCTTCGCCGCCCTCTCTTCCTCCTTGGCCACTTTCACCTCATCCGGCGCTTCGAAAAACTTCCTGCTCTGCTTCAAATCTCGATCCGTTTCCAGCAGTTCTTGAACACGGCCGAGCTTCTTGGTGTCGTGACGTAGCGCGAAATTGAAGTCGTCGATTTTCAGTTTTTGACGGCCGGCGTACCGGGCGTGGGATTCGGCTTCGTAGCAGATTTCTATGATGTAGCTAGAGGATTTGTCAGAGTGGGAGAGATATAAGTTGGGAAACGCAGAGGTAAAACTGAAACGGGGCACGCATAGGAAATCCTTACTCTGTGACAGCTTGGTCGAGGACTCTCACAGTTTCAGGGAGTGGGTCATGGTCATCGCCAAAAGCTGTAAGCATACCAGCTAGTTCTTCTGATGGGAAACTTGGTTGTCCTGTTGGACGGGCGCGTTGACGGACTTCCATTTTGAGGCTATGTTGTTGATGTTTGGGAAGACGTGGTGGTGAGTCTGCTTTCAAGTAGGCGCGATGGAAGTTATGAACGCTTCTTTCGGTCAGGTGATCGACGGTCGTTCGGGTCCAGAACACAAATGTTATGCTCGATGATGATGGATTCTTACACGTGGTTTGGTGATATCCCGGTGAAGGAGGTGTCCTCTAGCTATTCGTGGGTCTGTCGAGGCCGTCGTGAGGAGTAAAAGTTGAAACCGACGACTTCCTGTTGCTTTCGTCTATACTCACTCAATTGACAGTAGTATCCAAGTTTTCCCAGGCTCTTTATCTATTCTGATGATCGTGGCAGTTGCTGTCGTCCTCCAAAACTCGCCGCAACCAGAATCCCCATCGCCGGCCCATGACTCGTGTCCTCACCACCCCAAAACTCCACCACCACGTATCCTCTCCAAACCCACCAGATTCTCTCTACAAAACCTCTCCCCCCATCGCCAACCCCTCTCCCAAATCCACAAAACCGCGCGACCGGCCAACAACCCCAAAAATGGTACTTCTCCTCTCGTGCGCACCAAAAACCCCCCTCCAAGTACCATACCATAATACTCCACACCCAGACTAATCTCCCAATGTCTAGACAGCAATCTTCAACTTCCAATCCCTCCTCCTCGCCATCCTCCTCCTCATCTGCACATCCACCTACATCCACTCCATCGTTCCGGGCTTCATGGACCGGAACAAAGACGGGCTCTTCGGCATATTTTGGAAATTCGCGAGGATAGGGGAGCGGCTGAGTCCGTATGTCAGTTTGGCTTGTGTTGGGATGGCGGTATGTATTTTTTGAGAATCTGAATGTGGGGAGGATAAGGGAAGGGAGGAGTAGGTGGGAAACTCGTGTTGACGGTGTGGAAATGGGGGCTGTGTGTTGGTTTGAGGAGAGGTGGTATATGGTCTGCCATGTTTCTGTATCCTCAGGGCGAAGCATTCTATCAGGGATTTGGACACTCCGACTTTCACATCGTCAACGAGGGCAATCATTTAAGGAAGGGAGAAGATAAGGGCATAGGCTAACGATGAACAGATCAGTGTGTTTTTCTACAGCTAAATCCCATCTGCCCCAAACGAGAGACGAGAACAGCGCTTGAGTTTATGAAGGAGGATATACCAGGACTTCAGTTTGAGGAGAAAACGATACAAATTCGTTCCATGCACAGCAAGGCGTTATGGGAACATTTGGAACGCGAGTGAGGGACTCAGCACATGTACAACACGCACAAAGGACGATGCAAGAGAGAAGCCCAAGAGAGAAGCCATAAGGAAGTATTTCCACAACACGACGCTGAGAAAGCGCCAAAACGAAATAGAACTAAAGCCAGCCGCTCAATCTCAACATCGTATCACAACAGCCCAAACACACCCCTCCACATCGTGAGACCACCACTCTTCCTCCCTCCCCCCTTCCCAAGAGCAAACATCGTCTTCCCCCCCAAAAAAAATAGTACCAGTAGTGTATACAACACCTCCAAAAACTTCCCAATCCTCGAATATATATATATATATATATATA